>LPNX010006572.1:281648-374884 GCA_001517045.1 Pseudotsuga menziesii
AGGTTGATAATTGGGGAATCTTCATCGGGGAACGATAAATTTATAAGTTAAAATGTAATCCTGCAATCCCCAATCGACAATGCGGAATGAAGCCACAACCCACAATGTACAATGCAGAAAGAAAATTGCATAAGGTTAATTGCAGAATGACAATTTTAAAATGTTAAAATGTAATCCCACGACTAGCAATCCACAATTTGCGGAAGGATCATTGCGGAAATATTTTTGTGGAAGGGCAATTGCTGAAAAACAATTGCGAAAGGGTAATATGCGGGAACTGAGTTTCAGAAATCTGATTTGCCCAAATAACCTTGTGGAATTGAGCATGCTGAAGAAGGTTTTTAGTCAGTAGTTTCTACTGATTTGGATCAGTTTAAGATTGGTAGCTCTTTCGTGGCATCAATTGATTTCTGAATTTATCAAACAAGTAAAGTCAAGAATGAGCAATAAACTTTCAAAGATCAATAATGTCCTCTTACAGTTATGACTAGACCCATACCTCTTCCATGAGTTTTTATAAAATATGTTTAATACAAATTCTTATACCTTAGAGTTGGTAAACATGGAACTAGAAATAAAAACATTAAAACTAACGTATTTAGGGTCATGCTATCTTAGGAAACCTGTCTTAACCAACAAGAAAAGTATACTAAAACTAGCAGCAGCAGTAATACTTAGGATTTTGCTAAGTAAATGTAAAAGCATATATATATATTTTCCAATTTTAAGTGTTTTATCCATCTCCATTAAACATAAACCCGGGTCCTACTCTTCAATCAAGTGAAAAAGTTTTAATCTGTTTTAATTTATATAATAACATGTTACCTAATATATCTAGGTACACACATTTTAACAAATTTATTAATAAATAATAATAAAAATTTGAAAACATACCATAACATTCAAACTTCTTGATAAAAAATAATAATAATTTGGAAAAGTAACTAACATTCAAAAACACGTCATTGCAAATTGTTTTTGCGGGTTTTTGAGACTGTTAAAATTTTTAACAATATTTTGATGTGTAAAATGACTCGTGACGACCATATGCCTGTCAAATTACAATCCAATTGGGACAAGTCGGTACATATCAAAAAGTTTTCCGTGCTTGCGCTTTTCAAGGTTGTACAACGATACTATAGTTCGTATGTTGTTGGAATCAGTACAATCTAGCATGGGAGCTTATCCAACAGTCGTATAGTGATAGTTTACTCTCTTAACTTTGTGTAAAACAAAGATTTACTTTATTTTGTTTCTTCTCCTACTTTTACTTAACTATAAATTGGAATCAAAAAATTCTTAAAAAAAATTGAATAATGAAAATTTCAATTCCATCTATATAACTAATTACTATCTACTGGAGATTTGAAGTCATAATCTTTTATTTAAAAATTATCATTTATCATTCAAACCGCGTGAGCTACACTAATAAACATATCAATTCCAAATCGACATTCCTTTGCCTACAGCTAAAAGTCAAGTGTTTTTTCATATATAAGCCTGGTTGTTATTATAAGATTTATGTATTGAACTACATCAAGATTTCTTTATAAGAAATGGAGGATTAGTCTACATCAAAAATATAGCAAGGAGAAGAATAATTATATGCACATTATCTATCTAAATAGCGTCCATTATACATTACAGCACAGATCTGACTACGGCCAGAAAACATTGTATTGCATTTATCTGAGATCACCCAAACCAAAAAGTATCATTCTTTCTGTTTTTGTTTTGGGTGATCTCAGATAAATGCAATACATTGCTTTCTGGCCGTAGTCAGAAGTAGTCAGATCTGCGCTGTAATGTATAATGGACAGTATTTAGATTGATAATGTGCCTAGAATTATTGTTCTTCCTATTATATTTTTGATGTAGATGAATCTATTTTTTATAAAGAAATCTTGATGTAGTTTGATACAGAAATCTTATAATAACAGCTAGGCTTATATATATATGAAAAAAACTTGAATTTTAGCTGCAAGAAAGGGAATATCGATTTGGAATTGATATGTTTGTAGCTCACGGGGTTTGAATGATAAGTTGTAAATAAAAGACTATGACTTCAAATCTCCTGTCGATAATAATTAGTTATATAGATATTTGGTTTTAAACGAAATGATACCTCCACTATCCAATCCCTTTGAGAAATTCTTAGTTGCAATTTATAGTTGAGTAAATAAACAAAATTCAGTGGGTCTTTGTCTTCACAGAAGGTTAACCGAATAAACTATCACTGAACGGCTTTGGGTGGGCCCAGGTACATATCGTCCTAGATAGCTTATTCCAGTTAAATTACGACACAATATTGATATCCGTGTCTCCATGAATAAAGAGATGGAGCCCTCTAATAGCGTCTATTTTGACTTTCAAGGTTGATTTTTTTTGTTTAGTCTTATGAATTTAATTCATAAAATTTGTAATTTTTGTTGTAATTTATTAGGTGTTTTATTAAAAAAAATACAATCAAGTAACACAAAAAGACATCCATATCCATACTCTATAAGATTTAACAGTGTTTTTATTCCTTTTGAAAAAATAATAAAAACCCACTTAAATAAAAAAAAATCGTTCCCTGTTTAGACAACTAGTAAAGGGGTTGTCACCATGCCGTTATATTGACTTGAACAATTGTGGTTTAAGCCAAGTTCAAGTGTAGACAGAAAGAAATAAAAAATATTGTTTGCGTGTGTCAGTCCATGTGACTTCATTAAATATTCCTCTTCCTGCTGTAGCTGCTGCGTGCAAGAAACTGCATCCAACCCCTTTACTCATTTCTTGATTCATTTGCACCTGATAACGCTCTTAATGTGCGGAAAATGGACTACCCACAACAACTGAGTAGCAGATTCTATTCACTAATATTGTCCAACAAATTAGAACTCTTCAGGTTGAAGATGGCGTTGCCTTTGCTAATCATGTATTGGTTCCAGAACATAAACGACATATCAATGCAAAGGCATTGGCATCTTCAGACCACGGAGAGATCTAAATCTAGTTAAGATAAAAGTAGAAGTGATCAGTCTAAACCAACTTTATTTTTAATGACAGAATTATAGGAGCATTTAACCCTAATGTTGAAGATGCTTATAATAAGCCAATAAAATATTAATCATTAGTCTAGAAATGATTTCATAGCCTAAGAAACATGTCACGTATTTTCAAGAAGCCTCTGAAGTAGACAAAGAAAATAAAAGGAACAACCATCTCTTAAGGCTTTTCGAGCAATGGCCATATGTCGATATTCAGCTTCCTTAAAGGCTTTGAAATTCCCCACTATGTCCAGAAATCTTTATGCCAAAAAATTAATACCTGAATCGATTTTCCATACAATCAAATTGCTTCCACTTTGGATTTCTAGTTTAACAACAGCATAGGAAAGTCCGGGAAAGAAAACCCAATTCTCCCTTAAAGACCGGATTCCGGATTCACGTTAAAGCCTCATACTTCTATGGTTCTAAGTTAGGAGCAGAGATGGCAGGCTTTTGCAAAAACTCATTTCAAGTGTTTGCAGAAGCGGGCAATGAGATGTGAAGCAGACTATTCAGTGGTATTTTATATGAGATAGTTGATCCCGGAGAAATAGGCTGGAAGACTATGAAAGAAAAAGGTTTTCTCCAATTACATTTTCACCCAACCCATTTCTCCGGATTCAATCCATTCAGAACCAGTTCCTTCCAAGACATAGAATTGACAGACACTTCTCAATGCCCGCTTTGGCAAACATTTGAAATGACTTTTTGCACTGTAAGTTTACTTTTTGCATTGCCATGTAAAGTTTGCAATGTAAAGTATGACCCAAAAGCAAATGGATTTTCAGTATTCAAAGTGTTTGATATTGGACCAGGTTTAGGGTTAGGGTTAGGGTTGTGAGACTGGCAAGTACTGTGTAAATGAAGGAACCTTTTAAAGGAGGTCTGAAGTTCAAATCTCACCCCCACTTATCCGTGCCTCATACTTGTCGGCTTGTGGACACACCTGGAGTATAATGGCAGCCAACTGGAATGGACCAGTGTCAATCCAGTACCACCTCGTGTTTACCGATTCCCCCAATAAAAAATAAAAAAATAAAAAAATTAATTAAATGGATTAATTGGATTTAGTCATGGTTGTTGTAGGATGGTCTGTTTTTTTTCCCACCCAACAAGTCAAATGAATAGAAGTGCCATATTTAACTAAAATAATTCTTCAATATTAAATTAAAATGTATATGTTTTATTGATAAATACCATTAACTCACAAGAAATGGCAAGCATTAAATGTTTATGTTTTATTTAAAGGGAATAAGCAAGGGCAACTTAGTTTATTTTAGAGTAGTCTAAACATTATAGGATTTTGGTTATCTTTACACGTCATTGGAATAGCATCATATAGATGCCCATGATGTCCTCGCATTTATGATGATATATATTTCATACTTTTCAAGGTGGTAAATTAATAATGCACCCCTTCACCTCCTTAAAAATTGTGGGTGCACTTCACTCTAAAATGTGGGAGCATCATGGCTAAGATAGTCATGGTTTCATCCTCTCTCACAAATGCCAAAATCATGACGGCTAGAAAACTTGTGGATGAACTTCCTTAAATTGATGGTGGGTGTAGTTCCTTAAGAATAAGGTGGGAGAATGATCTTTCACATGGGTGTCATCTTGCTTGCATGGGAACGCCTCTCTTCACACATGTGGCACTTTCCACTCAAATGTTCATACACACGGCCAAAGCACATTTCTCCATGCAAATGTAATTGTTGGGTTTTGTAACGTAAAAAAGGGAGCTCTTCGTTTGTAATTTGCTCGATGGAATAAATGAGTCTCTTTCTCTTTGTTTTTTCCTATGTTTATTTTCTTAACTCTTATGGGGTTTTTCCAATACTTAGTGTTTATATCACTTGTTGAAATGTCTATGAGATACCATAATAGTAATAGGATGAATGATAAGTTTTGTCACTTTATATTGTAATTCTCTAGGGACACATGCATCATCTTTATAATGGATTGGCATTTACATTTTTCTAGTGTTATTATTCAATCTTCATTTTATGACTATTGCTAGTGTATACCTAAATCAAATAAATTTGACCCTCTTTTATCAATCAATAATTAATAATTAATATTTGACCCTATGATCCAAGAGGATATGCTCTAATCTTTCCCCATACAAACCTAAAATATAATTATTTATAACTTTTTGTTTTCTACTTGTCAAATCTTAAATATGTATCATAAAAAATAGTGTTTGTCTATGAGAGTCTAAAACCATTCACTAGTATCCTTAATTGGAATCTACAATGGCTTAAAAACCCTTTATCTTTATCATATCTAGCTAGATCAAATCTTTGTGTGTATAAATCTACCTATATATATTTGGCAATTAGTATTTCTAAAACATATTCTAATTTGAATTTGAAGCTAAATCAAATTAATCTTGTTTTCTTCTTTGTTATAGACTTATCTTGCTTTAAGGAAGACCCCCTTGTGGTAGTTTTTAGTGGCCTAAATTAAGGAAATTGATGCTAAAGTTATAAAGGTAGTAATTTTACTCTCCCTTCAAGTCTCTCCCAAGTGATTAGGAATTTTCATATAAATCAAGAGTTTAAGTGGTAACATTTTTAACCTCATTACCAATGGTAAAATCCATTTGTCTAAAACTTCAAGAAATATGCGTCAAGACATTTTATGAAATTTTTATATTGAATAATCTTGTCTTCATCTAACAACTCGATAAACAAAAAACATGCTCTCTTGCTAATTTTGAATATTTATATTTCCAAAGGTGAAACTTAAAAAAATGAAATCATTTCAAGATTCAACTTCTCAACTCCACTAAATTATCATGATGTTGGAACTTCATGCATTTTTAGATTTTCTATAGAAGATTAAGTAGTGAAGAGTCATTGCATAGGATCCATGGTTAGTTGAGTATTATGTTCCACTAAATTTCTTAGGAATCTCGACATCTCCAAATGGGAGATATTATTAAGATTGGGTTTATCATATGGGGTTATTTAGTGGGTGCATTAATTTATCTATATTGCATGTTGCATCTCATCATCAATGTTATGGTACTGTTGTGAATCTTGTTGTCATATTATCGCTGTAAGCATCACATTATATGTTTTCGACGAATTATTACTTGTCAATTGTAAGATGCACCTAGATGCATCAAAAAAAGGTCTGAACCGTTCACAGTAGGTAGCCATCTAAATGCATATCCAGTAAATCTTTGCTTCAAACTTCCTAGATGTATCTATACATGTTGTTGAAAAGAAAATCTAGATTGTTGGACACCCCAAGAGAGATGACATATACACATGTGAAAACCATTCATTAAGGGATTATATGCAATCCTATGATTTTGTAGAATAGATATTCGCCATTAGAGGTCTCAAGTTGCGTGATAGATATAAACGACGATCTCTCCGTTAGTGGTCCATATTAATTTGTGTATCATGAGTAAGTAAATCTATGTCGTTGTAGGATTCTAGACATGCAAGGAGGATAAATCAGTGGTTTCCCGTATATCTCTCAGATGTCAAAGTGGCGCGTCTCGCCAAGGTAGATCCTAATCATTGGTGGGGTTAAATGAGGTAGAAAAGCTAATTAGTAGTACCCTAGTTATTTCCAACGGATATGATCAAAGCATATAAGCCAATATTAACACGTCAGAGCTATGAGAGGGATAGTTGTAAGACACCACCTCTTGATATTGCCAACGATTTAGATTGAGCAGAGCCATTACTAGAAAATCATCGGAATTGTCCAGTACATAGGATTTTTTTCCTTAGCAAAGTTACCCCTTGGTTCATGTAGTTTGTTGACATCCGTCATCAAAAAAATTATGTGTCATCTTAATATTTAGTTGTTCGAGGACAATTTTCCAAAATTAAAAACAATCAAATTATACCATCATAATCATCTTTCTATTGATTAAAATCACCTCGTGTTGAAAAATCAGAGGTAAATCTCCGAAAAATGGTGATTAAAATCAAAGAGAAGTTTTTTCTTGTATATTATCAAAAAAAACATTTGTGTAGACAAGTTTAAGAACTTGAGGAAAAAAGGATGTTTATGTGCATGAGCATACTAAGGAAATCTTCATGTTGTCACTCAGATCACGAACTAATGAGCTTGAGTATCAGTGTGTAGCTAGATACGTGAATGGTTTGAAGTATGCAATACATGAAGAGATGACTACGCATTATTTTCATACTAAGGATGAGGCTTACCAAGATGCATTGAATGTGGAATAGAAGGTTAATCAAAAGACTCACGAAAATATTAGAGAAAAAGGCCCACGAAGATGAGGAAGAGAAAACAATGCTAGAACAAATGGAAAAGAAGAGAAGTCGACAATTAGTCCAAGTACAAGAGGAAATGGAAGTGGTAGAGCTAGAGGTTTCGGAAGAGGATGAGGAAAGTATGTAACTGCTTGTTATGGATGTGGAATTGAAAGTCACCAAGCCTTGGAATGCTAAGAAAAAAATTTCCAAGTAAAAGAGGTGATATTAGAACACAAATGAAAGTGGTTGATGAAGCATCAGAGGTTGCAAATAGTGTTAATGTGCTTCATCAAGAACAACGTAAAAATATGATATTTTGAAGAGTGTTGTTAAGGCAAGAGAAAAAGTTAATAGAGGAGCTTGAACAAAGGAAAAGAGTGTTTAAGAAAAAATATTAAGTCCAAGGAAAAGGTTGTAACTTAGCCATTGATGGAGGAAACATTGAAAACTTGGTTTACACTAGTGTTAAGAAGAAATTAAAATTGAAGTGCGAACCCCATTCTAACCCTTATAGAATTTCATGGTTGCAGAAAGAACAACAAGATACTCTAACTCACCATTGTTTATTCAGTTTTCAAATTGGGAATTTCAAAGAAAAAGTTCTATACGATGTAGTAGAGATGAATGAGTGTCATGTTATTCTTGAAATACCTTTAATGTCTGACCAAAAGGTGTTCCATGATGGTACGTAAAATTATTATGAATTTGTGCAGGAGAATGAGGGGACTAACATTCATAGGAATGAAAAGGACGTGTATGATTGTAACATCTCGATTATGGTGTGTTATGCCAAAGAGTTTGTTCTCACCTTGTAATTTTCATATGGTTGCTGTAGGAAGTCACAGGGGTAATCATTTCAAGCAATCTTTAGACTTTAGTCTAGCCTTACAATCACAAAGGGCTCTCTCTTTATCATAGAAAATAATAAACAACAATAAAATCCATAAGCTGAGGAAAAATAGGCACCATTGTTCAACAAAATATCTTTAAAGGGATGGTAGTGGGGAATAAGAAGAAGCTTGATGTAACAAAAGGCACTTGTCTGGGGATGAATCTCCTAAACACACCTTTAAAAGAAAAAAACAACAGAAGATGGTAACTACAATGGACCATATAATATGAATTCCGAATCATTTACCATAAACACGTAAACAAATGCATAATCTGATGCAAGGAGTGCTTGAGAGAGAGCGAATTCCTCACACACAACTAGAAATGCATTAGCATAATTACGCAGATACGAAATGGAGTTTATGAAAGAAGAATATACTAAACAAGGGACGCCATGATGAATCTCAGAAAACTCAGAGCATACTTTTCATTAAATATTCTGAGAAAATGACAGAGCTACAAAACCCAAACGTTGAGGCTTCTGAATGAAATATTTCAACCCTTTCTTCGTATTTCAAGGGAATATTTATAGTGTAAGTAGGATCTCGAGACCAACCTCGAAACAAAGCCAAATACAGAGAGTGGGGGTTGAACTTGCACACATAAAATCGTAACCGACTATGATCTAGAAGATTCATCACAATCACAAAACTAAAACAGGAAACCATGTTGGGATGCGCATGATGGCCAAAAATGGGAAATTAAACACTTAGAAATAATTCCAACCATCTAAAAATGATGGTTCAAATCCTGTTTCGTCGTTCTGCAACAGAATATCTCATTCCATGTATCTTTACAAGGGACATTTCTTCTAGACCATTGATATTACCTCAAGAATAATTCTGGGTCATCGATCTGGGATCTTTGCAAGGTGGGAAATGGGATGATATATTTTATATTGTTCAATTTTATCTTTCTTCCTATGCATCATCCTTTCCTCCCTTTAATCATTCCATACCATTGATTTCTACCGAATTAATCCTTAGTCGTTGATCTCGCGAAAATGGAACCCCGAACTTCAACTTTCCAAAACGAAACTACTTAGTATTTTTTGATTTTTTATTTCCGATTTTCTCCCTTTTGTGCCTTTCTACACCATTGATATGGGTGGAAGCATATTGGTCCGTTGGATCTGGTGGATCCGAGAACATAGAATATCAAATTTTTATGGGCCAATTCTTAATTTTTCCAACTTCTAATTTCCCATTTCCTTCCTTTTGTGCCTTTCCGTGCCACTAATCTATGCGAAAGAATTTATAACCGTAGATATGGTGGATTTCAAAAATTGAAACTTTAGACCTTCATGCCAAAATCCTTTACTTTTCACTTTCTGATACTGGATAGCGGAAAACAGAAATCAGTACTTTAGCTTTCCAAGACCAAACTTGTCCTTTCCCGATTCTGACTTTTACTACCGCATTTTCTAGCCATTGGTTTACCTTGGAAGCATTACTTACTGTTGGATATAGGTTGTAGGAAGTGGAAGTTGGATTTAACTCTTTTTTAACCAAACCTTACCCTATTCCAGACTCATGCCTCCCATTTTTTCCTTATGCAGAAATGATTAATGGCCTTAGATCTTTCCCAAGGCGCATCTAGAGTATCCATTTTGGTCTTCCTTTATCCTTGATTTGATTTTCCTTACTAGGGCACTTTTCCAAGGTCACGCTAAAGGAAATTCTTGGACTGTTTTGATACTCAGTCTTAGGAATAAGCCTCCCAAGCACTTCAAACCCTTCACTGCGTATCCTTGGGTCATAATATATGGAATTTTTTGACCCTATCCCTCATTTTTTACCAGTCTAGACCTTTGAAAGGGGATTAGTGTAGATACCTTGGGTAGGAAACTTCACAAATTTAGCACAGGTGCTAACAACGACTCCAACTCGAGGATGTTATCCTCCTTGTGAAGTAGCAAAGAACCACATAGGCCATGTTCCTGATCCACCAACTTCACCTGAAAAAGAAAACTAAATGATAGCCCCTACTAGAGACCATATTGCCTTCACCTCGGGATTTAAGTCTAAAAGGAGAGCCATCCACAGGTGCAATGTTAAAAAAATAAAAATGGTAAATACAATGACAATTGAGATGAACTTACTTTTACAGAAAGTAATGTTTGAGGATCCCCCCATTTATAGGAGCTCCAGATACTAGGACGGCCGCCATCTCCTCCAAAACATAAGCATTCTTGCCTATAAAAGCTGCAATATTATATGGACCCTTCCATAGGTGATCAAAATTTCCATGCTTCCCCTTGTCCTCATGTGGTGCATCCCACATCAAAACTACATCCCCCAACTGGAAGTCCTCAAGATTGGTCTTTCTATCAAATATTTCTTTCATTTTTTCCTGAAACCTCTGTGCTTTGTCAAATAACTACTCCCTTTGTTATTGTAGTTCAATTAACTGATACATCCTCCTTTGAGTTTGATGTGTCTCTATTTCTTCTTCTTGCAATAGTTTCATCACTGGAAGACTTAAGTAACTTAGGAAGGTTACCTCAGTATCATAGACCAAATGGAAAGGTAAGGTTCCAATGGATTTTATTATGTTGATCTTGTGATTCTACAAAGCATGAATCAAATTTGTGTTCCAAGCCCTTTTGTTTTCTTGCAGCAGCTTCTTAATGATTCTCATGAGGCTTGTATGGAATGACTTTTCCAATCCATTTCCTTATGGATAGTAGGAAGTAGAGTGACCCAAATGTTTATGATACTTGGAACAAAACTCCGCCATCTTCTTAGACTTTAAAGTTGGGGAATTATCATTGATTATCTTTTCCAAGAATCCCAAATATTGACAGGATATGCTCGTCGAGAAATTGCATGATCACTATCTCAGTATCTTGTCTTGTGAGGATGTCCTCGATCCATTTAGTGAAATAGTCCATGGATGTAATGATCCATGTGTGTTGTTTTGAGAAATGTAGATTAGTCTATCTAATGAAATATATCCCCCATGGATGGAAAGGGGGTTCAACTTGTATGGGTTCTAAAGAAAACAATAATAGCTTCCTTATCTCGTCATATATCTAACATTTATGATAGGAAACAAATTTCTTGTTTGTATCTGATAAAATGGTAGGCCAATAAAACCCTACCTCATGAATTTGTTTACAAGATATTTCCAATAGCGATGGCCTCCACATTATCCTGCATGGAATTCCTCAATGATTCGTTTTTCCTCCTACTCATATACACAGTTCAAAAACCCTCCTCCTGGCTCCTTCCAATACAATTTTCCCTCTAACATGCAGTACCTAGATGCTTTCTGCTTGAACAATCTATACCTCATCTTGTCCGTACCCTGTGGGGCCTACCGATGTTGTAACACAAATATGATATCATTGTACCAAGGGGATGATAGAAAGTTCTCACCTACTAGGGGACCTAGATTTCCCTGAGGGTTTTGATCTCCTGTTGACAATTCAGCGATCATGTGCAAGTTGAGAGCATCAAAGTTTGATTAGGCCATAAGCTTGGATAGTCCCTAGCATTTGATTAATTTTGTGGGTTTGATGTCCATATCATATTCAAGAAGAATTGCTATCCACTTTCCCCTTCTTCCCTCAAGATCAAATTGGGTCAGAATATCCTTTACATTGCTGGTGGGGACATGAGAAATTATATGGGAGTGAAGGATATACACTCTGAAATCCTTCAAGGCATGCACTAGGACATAATATTGCTTTTCCAAGATATTATACTTTAGGCGAGTGTCTCTCAGGGTTTTGTTGTAAAAATCAATGGGTTTTTCATGTCCCTCATGATTCTTCTGCAGCAATACTCTTGCCACTATGTGCTCAGACGAAAAGGAAAATACGAGGAAGTAATTAGAAAAATCAGGGCTTGAAAGCACAGGTGCTTTAGATATGGCCTTTTTTATGTATGAAAAAGGATTTCTTAGCTTCATTGGTCCACTTCATTTCTTTATCCTTTCCCATCATATCGTTATATGTTTCACTTTTTTGTAAAAGGAAGCAATAAATCTTCTCAAAAAGTTTACCTTTCCAAGAAAGAACTGGACTTCAACATTATTTTCAGGGATATTGATTTTGTTGATCGCCTTGACCCTCTTCAGATATATCCTGATGCCTTCCTGATAGATTATATGCCCCAACAGCTTCCCTTATTTCATAAAAAATAAAGAATTCTTTGGATTCAAAGAGATGCTGAACTTTTTGCATTTTCTAAACATTCTCAGAAGGTGAGAAACATGTTCTTCATCAGACGGGGAGAACAAAGTGATATCATCTAGATAGATGAACATAGTTTTGTCGTTTTCATCAGTGAAGGCTATGTGAATGGCCTGCTAGAAATTTTATCCTGCATTCATAAGCCCAAATGGAATTTTAGCATACATGAATGTGCCCCAGGGTGTGGTGAACGTTTTCTTCTCTTGATCCTCTTGGTGCACCACGATTTGGTTATAACCTGAGAATCCATCTAGAGTAGAGATCCTCTGTTAACCCACTACTCTCTATAAGATATGGTCCATTTTGGGAAGAGGGTAGTGATCCTTCAAAAAACCCTATTCAAGTTCCTGAAGTCAATACATATTCTTATTTCCCCATTCTTCTTCATGATAGGGACAATATTTTCCACCCAGCGTGAGAATTTGAGACCCGTAATGATTTTGGCTTCAAATAGCTTCTTGATATCCATTTCTATCAGGGGCAGCAGTTTGGGATTCATCCTCCTTAGCTTCTGTTTGAAAGGCAGCTAATCTTTTTTTAGTGTTATGGTATGTTGGATTATGCTTGTATCATAGGACTTGTAACTCCAAGAACATACATCTGAATACTCTTTCATTAGTGTGATGTACCTTTGCTTGGATTCAAGTGAAAGGGTCCTTGCTATTTTGATGATATTAGGATGATCTTCTATCCCAATATCTACATCTTCAATATCCACATAGTTTTGGACCAGATGAGGTTCTTTAGCCATATCATTAGGATCAAATAGTTTTTGTAGAGGAACTAGGCCCGTGGGGATGGAATTAGCTTTCATCTACATTATGTCCTTTCCACATACATTGTTCATGTATTATTTCTGCTCCTTAGTCTCCTCCATAACTATTTCCCAAACTTCTTCAATTTTTCCAACATCAACATCTTCAACAGGAGAAGCATCCCCCTCTCAGGGAATTTGTCAAGGAACAACACTATGGCCTTGAAAAGGTTCTTGATTTCAGGGTAACATTCTTCAAAAGCTCATTTTCTTCATCAATACTCAATCCATCAAACTCCCTAGTGAGAGTAAGGAATTTTTGGATCTTCTTATCATCTTCAAAAGCTTGCCATATTTTGACATTATTAGGGATATAAGGTCCTTGCCTCACCTCAATTTTGTATTTCCCAACCACGTGCATAGGGACCTTGAAAATAATTGTAGAGGTGGCCAGGGAATCAACTACACATTTTTGTACTCTAGGGATCAGATTGAAATTGCATTCTTCAAATAATTCAATGAGGTCCTGGGAAGCATTTCGATAGATCCTCATGCGGGGATGTATGGTATGATATTTAGTAGTCATTTGTTTGATTCTTAGCTGAGAATACCCATGAACCACCATCCTCTTGACTTGGAGATTCCTCAAGGCCAGAATTGCTAATATCATAGCCGCGTATTCTACTTGATTTTTGTATAGTCAAAAGCAAGCTTGTAGGAATAATTCAAATCTTGCACTCCTATAGGTCTCATCCACACTCTAGCTCCTTCCTCTCCTCTACATGTTGACCCATCAAAATTTACCTCCCATACTCCATCTAGTTCCTCCTGAGTGGGCACAAAGGAAACATTTTGGGAACCACAACTATTTGTGTCTCCTTCAATGATGAAAATGGATGATCCGATCTTAGTTTCCAATGCATAGATGGGGTGATTGTTTGGCCTTTCAACATTGTTATGCCATGTAGGCTAGCCTTTTCTCCCTAAAAATCCTTCTCTGTGTTCCAAAAATAGGGATAGTAGCATAGGACATGTCCATTTGAAAAGTACCCTTTAGTTTGGCTTCCCACGATCTTGATAACAACATTCAAAACTTTAGAGGGATGTTAGCTACGACTGCATCCATGACTAGGTTTTTGGTAGGTATTTGGGCCAAAGAGATGCTATATCTTTCATAAGTCCTAGGAACCTGACTTTGGTAGGGTCAAAAGAGAAAATATCTGTGTAGGGTCTGGTCTCTTCCAATCCTAGTTCCTCCATGACTACCATGGGAATCATATTGACAGAGGCTCCTAAATCATTCATGGACTTGTGTAAGATGGAATTATGGATGTTAAAACTGATATAGAAAGGGGGGGTATCTTTCTCAGTAGAATATTCTACAGGAGGTCTAAAATGGAAGGTGGGGCTATCATGTTGGAGATTTAGGGAGTCTGACATTTCAGAAACTTCTCTAGGAGGATTCAACAATTTGGAAACCTTAGAGTCATATTAAAAATGAACGAGGCATGCCCTTGGTCTTAACCTCTTGGGTGATCTTTTTTTTCTCCTTCCCTTTAGGTTCTGGTACATTCTTGGAGGTGTCCATGGGGGGTGGGATGCTCTTTGATTTGCTTGTAGATGATTTTTTTGTTTCCTCTTTATTTTTTATTACAGGAACCTATCTGTTCATCAGACCAATATGTCTCTTTGTCTCCATGAAAAAAGGTTGGTATCCCTTCTTGAAGGCATATGTTTCTCTAACAGAAACCTCTCCCCTCTCAATAAAAGCCATATGATGTTCTTCTTTGGTTAGAAAGGTGGAGGATGGGTCAGTTTCCAACTGATGGATTTCATCTTCTACCTGATCTTATCGAGCCTACTCCAAATAATTTTCCTAAAAGGGAAGCATGATAGGTGGATCAATAGGTTTTCTTTGGTCCCCTTGTCTGTTTTTAGGAATTGGTGGCCTTCTATCATTCTGGTTCTTGTTCTACTACACTTGATTTTTTCTAGGAGGTGGTATACCATCCACAAAAAGTTCCTTGACCACTCTTTCCATGGTTCTCAGCATTGTGTCTATTGTGGACTCTTTAGATATAGAGATAGAGGGTTTTTCAAATTCTTTTTCTTTTCTTCTGTCCCCTCTTTCCCCTTCCCCGCCATCTCTTCTCCATTATCCTTCCTCTTTTCTCTGTTCTCCTTCTTCGCTTCTCTATTCTCCCTCCTCTCTTTTCTTCTTTCTTGTAGAAGTTAGGTTTACCTCCACCTTTGTGGAGTTTTTCATCATAGCTTCCAAGGAGGATGGTCTCCTTTCACTCATCCATAAGGAAAATGATCCATCGAGATCTTCAGCATATTGAAGTTGTGCAGAGCCAATGGGAGGTTTGAATTGGAAGGAATGGAATTGTATACTTCCATAAACCTGCTAGAACATTATTAGATGTATTCACTCTCCTTTCTCCTCATAGGGTGATATTGAGATAGACACATCTTAAGGTTCTTCCAGTCCTCCCATTTATACCCGATGGCATATTCAAAGACTTGATAGTTTTGGATGGAGCCAACTGGGAGGTTTGTGAACTATCTTCTTGCCTCTCCAGCAAGGAACTAAGCAAACAACCTGAATTTCACATCATCATGGTCCACTTCTAAATTTTTCTAGAATGGCAACCACTCCAAGTGTTCTTCAGCTGAGTATGCCCTATCCCCATTAAACTTTATAATTATTTGGACATAAAGCAAGGGAATTTCATGGAGAACAACAAGGAGGTTTAAAGGGGCAAATCGATCCATCCTTGGAGATACGATAGGGTTTACATGAAGGGTCAAGACTGGTGGAAAAAATTTGGTAAGCAGTGAGGAACTGCAAAACTGGAATATGAAGCTTCATTTTGTTTTGAAGCAATGAGAGAGCAATATGCAGCAACAAACTACGTTATGATAGTAGAATTTAGCAAGGTCAATTCAGAAGTAAGTGCAGGGCACTCTAGGTCAGGAAGGTGTTGGAAATACTCTTCTAAAGGCTCTGAGGTCATGGGTGACCACGAAATCTAGGGAGAATAAAACACATATGTATCATAAATCAATCCTTAGAGGTTGGACTCAGATTTAGGTATAGGGACAGGTTAGTCCAAACTCCTCGTTACAATTTTTAGATATATCACCAACAACAGCAACACCTTTAGTAGGGAAGGAAATATTTATGACTAACATTTGTATCCTAACCTTTGTAGCATGTTGGCCCTCCGGATCAAAATTTCTGGATTAAATACTTCTTGGAAGGATTCTGCATGAGGATTTCTCCTCGTGTAGGTTCTTTGGGCCACCAGTATTTCTCAATGGAGTCATGTTCGAAATTTGTGTGGAGTGTCCAGAGAATGTACAACCAATTGCACTTGTAAGACCAACTTCTCAACTAGATCATAAATCTAGGATGATGTCATTTTTCCCAGGGATGATTTGCACCCTCTCTCTTGGGAAATAGAGTCAAGATGTTATCACCCTCTCATTTTCCTATGGTTTCGGTAGGAAGTCGCATGGGTAACCATTTCAACCAATATTTAGACTATCGTCTAGCCTTATAGTTAGACCTCTCTCTCTCTTTGTCACAAAAGAAATTCACATATACATATGGATTTAAGAAGCATGCAGAATGGCTACATTTCTGATGGTAACAGGGTATTTTCAGGTTCAAAAATGGTGAAATACAGATACAAGAAATACCATTAGGAAAATGAAGTCAAGGCCTAAAACATTAAAGGACTTACAACAAATAATAAATAGCAATAACCTTCATAATATGAGGCAAAATAGGCACCAATGTTCATCAACATATATTTAAAGGGATGGGAGGGGAAAATAAGAAAAAGCCTGATGTAACATAAGGAACCTATCTAGGGATGAATCTCATGAACACACCTTTAGCAGAACAAACAACAGACGTTGGTAACGGCAATGGAGGATATAAGATGAATTCCAAAACATTTACTAGAAACACATAAACAAATGCATTATCCGATGCAAAGAGCGATTGATATAGAGTGAATTCCTCATATACAACTAGAAATGCATTAGCAAAAAATACACAGATACAAAATGGAGGTTACAAATGAAAAACATACTGAACAGGGGACACCGTGATGAATCTCAGAAATCTCAGAGAATTATTTTCATTAAATCTTCCAAGAACATGACAGAGCTACGAAACCCAAACATTGAGGCTTTTGAATGAAATATTTCAACCCTTTCTTCCTCTTTCGAGGGAATATTTATAGTTTAAGCAGACTCCTGAGATGAAATTTGAAACAAATCCAAATTCAAAGAGTGGGAATAAAGCCTGCATAAATAATATCCTAACTGACTATGATCTGGAAGATTCACCACGATCACAAAAGAAAAACAGGAAACCATGTTGGGATGTGCATGATGGCCAAAAATGGGAAACTAAACACCTAGAAATAACACGTGCCGATAGAAAGAGATGTTTTAGATCCTCTTTCATCATTCTACAACATAATATCTCATTCCCTACATCATTACTAGGGAAATCATTTATGGACCGTTGATCTTACCTCAAGATTCATTCTGTGTCATTGACCTAGGATCTGTGAAAGGAGGGAAATGACCTGATAGATTTTCCGTCGTTCAATTTTCTCTTTCTACCTCTAAATCATCCTTTCTACCCTTTAATCATTTTGCATCATCAATTTCCACTGTATTAATCCTTAGCTATTGATTTGGAAAAAATGGAACCCATAACTTCAACTTTCCAAAATGAAATTAAGTATTTTTTATTTCTGAGTTCTACATTTATCCCTTTTGTTCCTTTCCGCACCGTTGATCTGGGTAGAAGCATCCTACACTGTTGGATCTAGCGGATCGCTGAACATGAAATATCAGATTTTTATGGGCCAATTCTTAAGTTTTCTGACTTTCAATTTTCAATTTCCTCACTTCTGTTCATTTCTGCATCACTCATCTGTGTGGAATACTTTTTGACCATAGATATGGTGGATATCAAAAATAAAAACTTCAAATATTCACCCCCAAATCCCTAGACTTTCCACTCTCTAATCTTCGATAGTAGAAACCGAAAATTAGGACTTTAGCTTTCCGGAACCGAACTTGTCTTTTCCTGATTCTGACTTTTACTCCACATTTTCTAGCCATTGATTTACCTCAAAACGATTACTTACCTTCGGACCTATACTGCAGGAAGAGGAAGTTGGATTTAACACTTTTGTAACCAAAACTTACCCTATTCCAGACTCACATCTCCTGGTTTTCCTTGTGCGGAAATGATTTTTGGCCTTTGATCTTTCCTAGGGCACATCTAGACCATCCATTTTGGTCGTCCTTTATGCTTGATCAGATTTTCCTTACTTGGGAACTTTTCCAAGGTCATGCTAAAGGAACTTCTTGGACTGCTTAGATAGTGAGTCTTAGGAATAAGCCTCCCAAGTAGTTCAAACCATTCCCTACATATCCATTGGTCATAAGATATTGGATTTTTTGATTCCACCCCTCCTTATTTACCGGTCCATACCTTTGAAAGGGGATTAGTGCATATACCTTGGGTAGAAAACTTCAAAAAAGAGCACAGGTGGTAACCAAGTTATTGAATTACAGAGTATATGGAAAATGGGTAATGCTTAGCTATATTTACAAAGAAGTTTCATGAGTCTAAAAAGGAAATTTTTGTACTAGCAAAGATCCAATGTGTGTTGGAAAACATTAAAGAATTTGTTGCAGAGGAATTATCCACAATTTTACCTCCGTTAGGTAGTATATCGCACAAAATTGATTTGATTCTAAGATCGAGTTTAAAAAATAAATATTGTTATCAAATGACTTCGTCAAAAAGTGAAGAATTCAATTGACAAGTGTCAGAATTGCTTGATTGAAGATTGATTCATGAGTGTTTGAGCCATTGTTCTATACCAGTAGTATTAAATCCTAAGAAAATATGGGAGTGGTGAATGTGTACTGATTTTCATGCCATATACAAAATTACCATCAAATACTAATTTCCATCGCTAGGAATGGATGACATTTTCTATTGCTTTAGTAGGGCGAGTACTTTAGTTGCTATCACCAAATTCGAATAAGATAAGGTGAATTTGAGAAGACAACATTTAAGGTGAAGGATGGATTATTTGAGTGGTTAGTGATACCATTCAGATGAACTAACGCACCCAATAAATTCATGATAATGATGAATGAATACTTGAAACCATTTTTTGGTAAATTCATAGTTGTGTATTTGGATGATATACTTATAAAACTCCCAAAATTTCAGAAAATTTTAAACATTTTCTTGTGACAATTAAGGTTTGCAATTATCAGTTAAGAGAGTAACTTAACTGCTAGCAGTTAACATTCTAAAATATCTAAACAAAATCATTATACATTCTTTACTAATAGCAATGTCATGAAAGTTGGATCTATAATGTAAAATATTTGAAGAAATAAAGTGTTGAAAATAACTGTTTAAAATACTAGCAGGTGCGAGGTGCTAAAGTTTTGGTTCTTCTTTACTAAAGGAACTTTTGGTTATGTCGAAGCTTACTTAGCTCATTGAAGCTAATGCAATGAAATGATGATTATTGTTAAAATTCTTTTATAGGTAATTTGTTTTATTTCCAGTTACAGGATCAATATTAATTATCTCAACTACAAAAGTAAAATGCTAGAATATCTATTTAAATTAAGGCTTTGATAAATGAAGGTATTGCAAAACATGTTCCTTTCTATAACTTGAATTTGTTATGTTAAAGCAGTCATTTAAGATTTACGTTTGAAACCATCTTCTTCTAGGCTTAAGAACATAATGGTTGTCTAGTTTCATTTAATGACATATATATTTAAAATTACAAGGAAAATTATATAGCAAAATATAAGCGTAAACCCAAACTTTAAATATAATCTCTAAGTGTTATATTAACCCTGTCGTTGAAATGCAATAGCACCATAATTCCATATGCATCATTATAGTATAACATATTGAGCGTTAAACTTACAATACTGAATTACATATGCAAAATAATTAACATATGCATAGTATAAACATATGCCAAAGTATTAACATATGCATATCCAAAAGTAATCCTATATGAAAAGTATTAACATATGCGAAGTATTAACATATGTCAAAATACTAACATTTGTTTATCATGCAGGATAAACTATGCCATTAAGGACTATAGATTAAACCAATACTCTTGATGAGGAGGTGGATTCCACGTGTGAATAATTCATTGGTTAGGGTCTTGAAAGTAGAAACCCTAACATTAAGTCTGACCAACTACCTAAAACTTTTCTTGTTTTCCATATTTTTCGTTGGCTCGAGGGTAGAGCCGACAGGCTCATGGACCCTTGGGACTCTGTTTCCAAAGATGAACCTTTAAGAATGTAAACATCTTTTACAGTCGAGCTATACTCTTTAGCTTTCATAGATTGCCTACTAAAGACAACTCTTGCCGGTAGTCTTCCTGAATCACGTTATCGATAATTTCTTGGCTTCTATTTGTGGCATTTACAATACTGATTTCTCACTTTCTACCGTGGTCTTAGACTAAGAGTTTCTGTCAATCGGTGGCTCGATAATACAGTTCCTTTTCCAGGATTTGAGTGGGTTTCAAAAGGAATCCATACTGCGGCTGTGACCACAAAAATACTAGAAGGTAACTTCTTTTCTTTCTAAAATTTCTATTTGTTTTACAATAAGAAGGTTTGAAATCTAAACATCTTGACGCATTTACTTTGGTTTTGTGCAGGCACGGCTACGGTCGAGACTCGTCCTCCCAAATTTGAAATGAAGGAGTTTGCGTCAAAAGCTATGTCTTTTCGAGCTAAGGTTCACTACACAAAAAGACTTGGTAAGCCTCGGCCTTACCACCTGGGGTTTCTTCCTTCGGCGATATGTAGGTTTTTGCTACTGATGGTAGAAGGAGAATTTAAAACAAGTAGTCAGTCTTAAGGCCGTGACTTGTTTGGTTTAATAAAATACTTGTAAATGTTGTATGGCCATTGCTCTATTATGTTAGGTTGTGTTTATGCATACTAGGGTTTTGTTGACTTATACATTTTGAATAATCTTTAAAAACTTGAGAGTGATAAGGAAGTTTGGAACCGATCTGTGTTGAAGGAAGTCTTTGAAAGACTTGGACTGTTGGGTTCTTATACGATATAGTTTTTGATATTTGAAGTCTATAATGACAATTTAAAGTTCCCTTTTGTTTTTTTTACATGTATCTGGTTAAATATTTTATGAAGGAAGATGAAGGATCACTCTGTTGTAAGAAATCTATAAATTCGATTTTGTTTATAAATTGTAGTTATTATATGAAATTATATGTGAAGGATAGTTCTTAGGTTTTATTTACTATAACGACTTGTATTTACATATTAACAAAAAGGAAACAGTCCTCCTTGGTTACAGGGTTTGGATTTGTGACCTGGGTAAAACTGTGTAAAAAGATTTGGAATAATTTAATTTATTTCTTTTACTTTGTTATTTTATATGTAATAAACAGATTATACCCTGTATAAATTCAATTTAATTTAGGGGAATTATAAATTAGATATAACATTTATATATTGAAAGTTTCAGAATAGTAAGGGTTTTGAAATAAATTGAGAATACTTTAACCTTGAAGGAAAAAAGAAAAGAAGAACTTGGTTAGAGAGGTTTCCTTGTTTAGGGTTTTGACCCAAAGAAAAATATAGCATTTTCCTTTTAATTTATACTCTGCATTGTTTGTTTGTTTTTACTATTTATTAATTAAAATTTGATATTGTTCAATATTACTGCAATTAACATATCTATTATTTGTAAAACCTAAATTATTAATATAATTTCGTTTTACTATTTATATAATCTAAAGTTGTTCCATTTATATTCTTTCCCCTATTATGTATTAGTTAATAATTATATATTAGGTTAAGCCCTAGAGAAGGTTATTTTCACTCTCTTTAAGATGAGCACATTTTCAAAAATTGTGTAAGGGTTTTTAATAAGCATTCTTTAAAGTATTTATGATTATAATTAAACAAGTTTTTTTAACTAACAACAAACTTCTGGAATTGAGAAAATTTTCCTTTAAACATTTCTAACAAGATTATCAATAGAGAGTAAATGTTCATATGTATACACATCTTAACTTGTTGTATTCAGCAATCTTAAATTCTCCTACTGTACTAGATTACTACGTCTTCAGTGGTGTGTAAAAATATAACAAGGAATTTTCTTTTATTATCTAACAATATTTAAAACCCTAATTCATCCATTCGAATACATATTTAACAATAATTTATTTACCTTTGAACAATAAGAGATTTAACTATTTAATTTTAAAAAGCAAATGAATCAACAACTCCTAAATTCATACATTCCAGTTACTATGCTTTCATAGAGAAAATTAAATAACATTTAGAACTTGGTAATATAGTAGAGGAGACAACAGCCTATGAATACTATTCCACCCAACCAAATTCCTGAAGATATCTTAGCAACTAGGCTTAGGACCCCAACCCTCTCTATTGTTCCACCTGGTTGAAAGAACTGGGTGAGAGAATGGGTTATGAAACCCTTGCAACTCCATAGAGTAATTAGTAGTAATACTTCTTCCTACAATAGTAATAACTCAACCAAAACAACTGCACTAGTTCAGTAAATCAGCATTTTCACCCTCTAATCTTCTTCTTTTCCCCTCCATCAAATATCTTGTGCACAAATTTCACTCAAAAATTTCACAAGTAAACATTGAATAGCCTCACATGAATTTGATGGGTAGTTTATAAGATTTCCTAGGTCTTTTGGGTCATTTTTTTCACTTAATGAGCCACCCTCTCTTGTTCCACTTTCTTAGGGAACATGACCACCAAAATAGGGAAGTTCCCTCCTGCAAAAGCTAGAAGTAGTTTGAGGATGCTGCCAAGTGTCAATTTTCGCTCAACCTAGACTATTCCACCATGTGGACAGTAGACACTGATTTAATAGCCCCCTTAAGCTCTTGTCTCATCTTTTATTTATTAATTAATAAAATATTCAGCATAATTAAATACAACCATCCTTGATCCCACTTGGTCAATAATTACAAACTTTACTATAAATTTAAAGATTGATGTCTTCTTAAACATAAAATGTTTTTGAAATTTGGCTTATGTGACAATACTAACATTTAAGGAGTAAAACATAGCATATTGATCATGTGAGAGCTATGTTGCAGCATTATAGGAGGAGAAGTTTCTGCTAAACCTCAAGAAATTTAAATTTATGCAACAAAATTTTGTGTACTTGGGTTTTTTTTATTTAGAAAGGACTAAAAAAATATGCAAAGAAAGTGAAGGATATCGTTGAATGTCCAACACCTAGATGCATGTTTGATGTGAGGATTTTCCACATATTGGAAGGCTTCTATCAAAATTTTATTCAAAATTTCATCTAGATATGTGCATTGCTTACAAAATGTGTGAAGAAGGGAGTATTTCAATAGAAAACTACAACAACAAATTCATTTCAAGAACTAAATAGGAGAGTAATAACACAACCAATATTAGCATAGCAAATATTAGCAATGTGTTTCAGGTTGATTGTGATATGAGTGGAGAAACAATGGGAGTAGTTTTAAGTCACGAAGGAAACCTTTTTAGCTAAAAGTTGACTGAGACCAAGAAGAGATACTATGTTTACGATCAAGAATTCTATTCTATTGTGCAAGCCTTGAAGAAATGGAGAAATTATCTAATACCAAAATATTTTATCTTTCTCAGGGATCACAAAGCTTTGTAGTACATTAATAATCAAGGTAAAATGAATCAAAACAATACTAAGTGGGTAGAATTCTTACAAAGTTATCATTTTGTGCTGAAACATAGGTGCAGGAAGTACAATAAGGTCATTGATGCACTGAGTCAGAGGACAACATTGCTCAACACCATGTCAACAGTCGAAGTAGTAAGTTTGAATTAACTAAAGATATTGTATGAAGAAGATGCATATTTATAGGAAACTTGGAAGGTGTGTAAAGTTCCTTCGATTCTACAAAAAACATCCTATCTGGACTACAATATTAAAGAGGATTTTTTGTTTAAACTAGAATTTGTGTATTCCAAGAAATTCCATATGACTCAGTCTCATTACGGATTTGCATAGTGGTGGACCACGGTTTTGGAGGGAATTTTTTCTATGATAAAAATACAACATTGGTAAAGGAGATATACTTTTGTTCCCAACATCAACAAACATGTAAAAATGTTTTTTGAAGGTTGTAGGATTCACCAATTAGCCAAGGGTAAAATTCAGAACATTATTCCATTTATAGTACTTTAACAACCATGGAAATACATAGGTATGGATTTTTCCTTAAGACTACATATGACACAACAAAAGAATGATTCAATGATGGTAGTTGTAGATATATTTTTGAAGATGACACATTTCATAGCATGCAACAATATTTTTGATGCTAGTGTAGTAGCTTAGTTATTCTTTAAAGAGGTGGTTAGGTTGCATAGATTATTGTGAAGCACTACTTCAGATTGTTATACAAGGTTTCTTGTGCATTTTTGGAGTACACTCTAGAAGAAATTGACTTCGTATATGTTATACAGTTTTACATGTCTCCTCAAATAGGAAAATAAGACAATGTTTTGAACAAGATTCTCAGGAATTTGTTGACAATTTTGAGTGAAGAGAATCATATTCAATGGGATTTGACATTATACCAAGATGAATTTGCATACAATTCTTCAAAGAAAAAAACTACAGAAGATATTCCATTTCATATTGTATATGGAAGATCGCCAAGATGTGTGGTAGATTTGGTTTCGTTTGCATATTTGGACAACCAAAAGAGTGACGATGCAAGTGATTTTTTGGGCAACATCCATGAGTTGCAAGAACAAGTAAGAAAGAGATTGCATATCAACAATGGAAATTACAAACAAAGAGAAAATCAACATATAAGGTGAAATGTATTCCAAGAGGGTGAGATGGTCATGGCCCACTTGAGGAACAAATGACTTACTAGGGGTATATATAATAAACTCAAGTACAAGAAGATAGGTCCATTCCAAATTATGAAAAACAATTATGATAATACATATTAGGTCTAACTTCTAGAAAAGTTTTAAATACTTCCTACATTTAATGTAGCTCACCTTTATGAGTATTATAAAAGGGGTAGAAGTCTCAATGAAGGTACTCTCAGTGACTTGGAAAAATAATTAACAGTAAGATAAGTGAAACATATGAAAGAAATTCTTGCTACAAGAGTTGGTAAAAGTAATCAATGAAAGTAGAACAACTAGTATATAATCAAGTTGAACAATAAAGGGGAAAAAGATGCATCATGTGTGAATAAATATCAATTAGCATGCTTGTAGAACTCTTCAACTTTAGGAATAGTCTACGCATGAGATAGAGCTCATTTTTTTATTACCAAGGGTGTTTGGTACAGGAGAATCCTTGGGCTTGGTAAATACACATCATCCAAAAATATTTCTATTCCACAAATTATATAATAAGTTGAATAAGGAATGTGTTAGTGGTCCATCTTATTTGCTAATATGTTTAGTATAGGTCTATAATCCTACCCATAGTGAATTTAAAAATGTTGCTACTCATTGTACTACATTTACACCTATAGAAATGGTAGGAGTGCTCTGATACAATTTAGAAATATCAGCTTTAATATTAAGAGGAATCATAGGAAGTAGATATTGATACTAAGATAATTCTCGAAAGAATACACATGAGAGATAAAGAGATGAAAAGAGATTGAATCGCATGAATGAGGAAATGAATATTGGAGTGTATCCTTCAACTGAATAATGATGAATAATACTGTACATAAATAGTAAATCCTTCATAGGTAAAATCGAGTTTTATTGGAGACAACTCATCAATCTTAGAAAAATAGCCTTACGAAATATGATAAACCCCCATAGTTGGCTAAAGCACTTCCCAAATCAGTCAAGGACCTCATGAATTAGAAAAATCATGAGTTAGTTGTCAAACATGATGGGAAAACATGCTAATCCTAGAAAATGGAGATAAAATCATGGAGGATGGCTTGGAAACAAAAGATAATAGTTTCTTAGTTGACTAGTTTTACCTCATCCACCAAAAAGATGGATTAAATCATAATAAGGAAGAAACTGTAGGAAAACACAATTACTAATTATAGAAGTTAATAAAATGGACAATATCAACCTATATATGGCAAGTGGTTACTATTTAGTCTAAGTGGATGACAACTCTTTAAGCTAGTGGGTAGGAAATTAATCAAAACTGATTAATTATTTTATCATGAGTTATGAAGTGGGTTTATAATCCCACACCCCTTTTCAAGCCCAACTTTAAGATGCCATGTCAAAATTTAGGTGTATATAGGGCCCAACAACAAGTCTATGACCACCCTTTACAATTATTCATATCCAGAAAAGTGAGTAAAGTGGAAAAATCACATGGGTAAAATCCTTTCTCAAGAAAGGACAAGGCACAAAATTTGGATAGCATGACTTCAACATATCTTTTGCTTCACTTGAATGAGATGAATGAACTAATTCTTGGTGAAATACTTATTAGGATTAATTAATCCTCCCTTGACCATGTATATTCTAATTTATCATCTTTCCTAACTTAGGGAGATATTATTATTGCACAAGAGTGTGGAGAACACATATAGAGACTAACTTCCACTTAATGCATGTTCATGGATGATTTAATCCCTAAATTATAGGAGCCACTATGAGTGTCACCAACATCCTTTATTAATTTGTTGTGGTAGGTAGGAAGGTATCACAACAAAAAAATTGTTTTTAGCAGCGGTTATCTTGTTCCTCCAAAAGTCACTTTTGCGCACGGTTTTGGCTTTGGAGCCAGTCTTTACAAAACATACCCTAATAGCACTGAGGCTAAAAGTTTTGAATTATAGGGGAGGTTGTAGAAGATATAAAATTATCCCGCGCCGTGCCCCCCCCCCATTCCCCCCCCTCAAAGTGACTCTTGCGGGAAATTCTACCCCCCCCCCTCCAAAAGCAAAGTTTCACTTTTTTTTTTTTTTGCGGGTGATGGGTTCAAAATGCCCCCAAAAATTCAATTTTTTTGGGTTTCTAAAATGCCCCATCCCTACCCAAAACTTAATTTAAGGGGTGGTTCTAAACCCCCCCAAAATCCACTTTTAAGGACGGTTATAACCCCCCCTAAAACTATTTACAAACCTTTGGGGGAGGTTATAAAATCCCCTCATAGGTACCTACAGGGGAGGTTCAAAACCCCTCTTAAAATTATTTATTACAAAACTTTGGGGGTTGTTTTAAACCACCATAGTAGGTACTTACGAAGGCAGTTCAACCCACCCCCCCACCCATAAAACTGTTTACAAACATTTAGGGGTGGTTATAAACCCCCCTCCTAGGTACCTATAGAGGGGGTTCCAAACCCCCCTAAAAATATTTACAAACATTTAGGTGTGTTTATAAACCCCCTTCGTAGGTACCTACGGAGGAAGTTCGAAACCCCCCCTAAAACTACTTACAAACCTTTGGTGGCGATTATGAACCCTCATCATATAAATTGTAGGGGGGTTTTGGAACCCCCGTCATTGTAACATACAAGGGAAGTTTTTAACCCCCCTTGTAGTGACATATGAAGTTAGTTTAGAACCCCAGTTGTAGCCATAATAAACCATTATAAAATATATTGTGTTTAAAACATCAGTATTGGACTATAATCATGGAACGAAGGAATCAAACCTTCAAGCTCCCTCTTGTAAAGGAGGCTTTGTACCATTGAGCTAGAACCATTTAAGAATTGGGGGAAAATGAAATATTAACACCAAAATTGCATAATTTTTAATTCTAAGAAAAGACTAATAATCCCAACAATCTTTCTTACTCGAGAAACCTAATAAAGTCGTATGAATGGCTCTAACCCTATTTAGATATAAGATAACCACTTCAAATCATATGGATATGACCTTATTCAGATATATTCTAACCACTTCAAATTATATGATGTAATCAAGATCATCTAGATCTATGCTTGGAAATTCACCTTTAGACTCTGAAACATATAATTATATATGGAGGATGGGTTTCCAACAAAAGATAACAGTTTCCTAGTTGACCAGCTTTACCTTATCCACAGAAAAGATGGATAAAAGAATAACAAGGAAGAATCTATAAGAAAACATGATTACTAATTCTAGAAGTTAATAAAGTGGACAATATCAACCTATATATGACAAGTGGTTACTATGTAGTCCAAGTGGATGCCAACAATTTAGGATAGTAGGTGGGAAATTAATCAAAATTGATTAAATATTTTTATCATGAGTTATGAAGTGGGTTTATTATAAACCCACGCCCCTTTTCAAGATCGACTTTAAGATGCCATGTCAAAATTTAGGTGTATATAGTGCACAACAACAAGGCTATGACCATCCTTTACAATTATTCATATCGAGAAAAGTGAGTAAAGTGGCAAAACAACATGGGGAAATTCCTCCCTCAATAAAGGACAAGGCACAAAATTTGGATAACATGACTTCAACATATCTTTATATTCACTTGAATGATTTGAATGAACTACTTCTTAGTGAAATACTTGTTAGGATTAATTAATCCTCCCTTGACCATATATAGTCTAATTCATCATCTTTCCTAAATTAGGGAGAAATTATTATTCCACGAGAATGTGGAGAACACATATAGAGACTACCTTCCACTTAATGCATGTTCATGCATGATTTAGTCCCTACATTATAGGAGCCACTCTGAGTGCCACCAACATCCTCTATCAATTGGTTTTGGTAGGTAGGAAGGTATCACTACAACAACTTTTACTTTTAGGGGCGATTTTCTTCCGCCACCAAAAGTTACTTTTGGGAGCGGTTTTGGCTTGCGAGGTAGTCTTTACAAAACTTCCCCTAATAGCACTAAGGCTAAAAGTTCTGAATTATAGGGGCATTTGTAGAAGATATCAAACCAACCCCCCCCCCCCCCCCCCCCCCCTCGCCCCCCCAATAAAAATCCATTTTTCACTTTTTTTCTTTTTTTTTTTCGGGGGGGGGGGGGCAGGTGGGTTCTAAAAACCCTTGAAAATTCAATTTTGGGGGGGTTCTAAACCCCCCCACCCCTGTCCAAAAGTCACTTTAGGGGGATGTTCTAACCCCCCCCCAAAAAAATACACTTTTAAGGGAGGTTATAAACCCCCCTACAACACTTTACAAGCGTTCGGGGGAGGTTATAAAATCCCCTCATAGCTACCTACAGAGGAGGTTAAAAAAACCTCTTAAAAGTATTTTTTACAAAACTTTAGGGGTGGTTTTAAACCCCCCTCATAGGTACCTATGAAGGTGGTTCAACCGCCCCCCTAAAACGCATTACAAACCTTTGGGGGTGGTTCATAAACCCCCCTCTTAGGTACCTACATAGGGGGTTTGAAACCCCCCCTAAAAATATATACAGACCTTTGGGGGTGGTTATAAACCCCACTGGGTAGGTACCTGTAGAGGAATTTTGAAGCCCCGCCTAAAATGCTTTACAAACCTTTGGGGGTGGTTGTGAACCCTAATCATATAAACTTGCAGGGGGGTTTTGGAACACCCCTCATTTTAACATACAAGGGATGTTTTGAACCCCCCTTGTAGTGACATATGAAGTTAGTTTAGAACCCCCCTTTTATCCATAATAAATCATTATAAAATATATTTTATTTAAAACATCAATATGCAAATATCATCAAGGAACGGAGGAATCAAACCTTCAACCTCCTGCTTGTAAAGCAGGCCCTCTACCATTGAGCTAGAACCCTTTAAGAATTGGGGAAAAAGGAAATATTAACACCATTATTGCATCATTTTTAATTCTAAGAAAAGACTAATAATCCCAACATTGTTTCTTACTCTAAAGACCTAATAAAGTAGTATGAATGGCTCTAACATTATTTAGATATATGCTAACCACTTCAAATCGTATGGATCTGACCTTATTCAGATATATTCTAGCCACTTCAAATTCTATGATGTAATCAAGATAATGTAGATGTATGCTTGGAAATTCACCTTTAGAGTTTGAAACATATAATTATGCATCAAATTGACCTCAAGTTGGTAGTTAAAAAGAATAATATTATGCCAACCAGGAAGAAACTAAATTTTCTTGATTATGATCATGCCTCTATACCACACACAATGCAGAAGCAAATAAATTCGTTTTGGAGCTTTGTAGATTTGAATCTTATGTTATTTTATGACAAAAAGTTGTATAGAATTTTACCTTTCGTGTAGCGAGCTTAAGATAGGAAGAATAGGAGGGATGGTACAATCAGCTATGGTTAGTTTATCATTGAAATTATATATTGTATAAGATGTTTTTCTTCACAAATGTATCAAATACATAAATCTTGTTTGTCATTACTTCTATGCTACTATGATTTGTTGCTAGGAGGTTCGTTCATCCTTATTGCAATGATGAAACCCAATAAGTACATACATGCATCATATTTCTCATTAATTTTCAGCCAATGGATCCTCTAAGGGGTTATTGACATGTGCAAGTATCAAATTATCAAAATTCTTTCTCAATCTATAACAAATCTCAACCAAAGCACGGGGAAATTGCGATCCTTCAAGATATTCGACATAGCTAACATCCCAATACTTGAAAAATGCTTTAATCTAACCCAAGTAAAAAATATCTCCCTTGGACTACAATATTATAATATTTCTCTCACAACAATGATCAACATATTCCATCATTAGCATGTCTCCCTCAATATGGGGCATAAAACCAATCTAATGCATCATCTTCCAAGGAACACAGAAACATTTTCATCATAACATCCTCATGGGGAACATTGAATATTGAAATAAGTGCGATGTAAGATGTAACAAGTAGTACAAATTAGTCAGCATGTTCTGAGATTTTTTGAATGTGCTTGTCCCAATATGGAAGAAAGAATTAATTCATATTCCCTGGGACACCCAAGAAATATAATGGATTGAACCATTATTTAATCCATGATTCTTCTAAAAATTCCATACTTTTTAACTTCAATATTCAATGTGACAAACTCATATGGAATTTGAAAAACATATAATTATCATACCTCATTTCAATACTAGTGGATTTTCCAAGTGAGATTTCAAATGTATTCAAGTATGTTGGATGTCCTCACCTCTACAACCAACAAGTTCAATTTAAAATATTATAGAACATGGCTTCGCTCCTTCATAGAGTCCGTAGATGAAAAAAGGTATTAAAATTTAAGCTTATCAAATCAATGTAGACAAACTACTAAATCTCAAGAACTAGACTTTATCTCCAACAACACTAAATTTTTACCTCCTAGATAATCTGCATTACCAAAACAAACGAAATTTTGAAAGATATTATGCATTACGAAAACAAACCAAAAAACTTAGTTACAGTAAGCGAAATAGTGGATGTAAGACCTAAAAATATCTATAAAAAATGAAAAACCCTACATTGTCATTCAACATTCATGTAAGCCTAGTCTTCTCCAAAATATCTGCAACATGTTGTTGTATGCTTTGTTCATTTGCTTTCTATCATTGTAGAAGTATGATGTTAGTGAGAGACGGGTGGAGATATACAATTAAAACCTATAACTGCTTAATTGTAAGAATTTGCATAAATCCTATTTAAATAATCCATTCTAAAACTAATCCCGCTCACTTAATGGAATCTGCATGCAATTTCAATTACTTGAACATCCAACTAGGACAAAGATGGTCAAGATCATGCTCACTTATTGTTCTTGTGTGAAGAATATTTCATCATCTATCAAGTGATTTTGATATGTTTCTTCAATAAGACGGGATTCTTCTTCTCTTTTGTCCCATTCTAGGTAATCCATGGTTTTTTCTAGTTTCTAGAGTTTGCGTTCCATTTCTTCTTCTCTTGCTACTTCGAATCCTTGGCATTGTTATTTCTCTTTGTTCAATTTGAAACAGTTGAAGAAAGGGCTTGATCCTTGGTGGATTTGATGGTACCTGTTTGAACCAACTTATCATGTTCTTGAGTCAAAGGATCCATGAATTCTACCAAAGATGACATTCTCCAATTTCAAACTCTAGATTCCGTGAGTGGAATGTCGAAACAAACACTAAATATTTAGGCCCTAGCTTCAAAACTATGGAAAAAAATCGCTCCTCTTCCTTTTTTTTGATGCCACATTGGTTTTGATGAAGAACGAAGGATTTAAACTTGGTGAAGAATTCTTGGATCCTCTCAAAGTGAGTTGGATTCAAAGTGATCTACTCATTTTCGAGTTGATGTCCTCTTATCTCATCAGTATTCCTAGACAGTTACTCAAGCTTTAGCCACATTTCATTTGGTGTTGTAATACTGTCTACACGAAATAGGAGATCCCTTGAAATACCAAGACAAAGCATCCCAAGTGCTTCATCCTATTTGTTAAAATACTTAGGCATCTACACAACTGAGTTCTACTCATTTTCTTCCTCCATGGTAACTCTGTATAGACATATTGATCTCAACTAGATAACCATCTCAGCCTTCCACTTAAAATAGTTGAAGAGAGTGAGAAAGGTAACATGAGAGTGATCCATTTGTTGTTGCGCACTGAGTGACAAAGAACACTTGAACAACCTATAATGAAAACTTTAAATCTACAAGAGGAGACCCTATATTGCAGTTCAAACCCTATGAACTCTCTGAATTCAACTGCAGCTCCAAATAGCTCTGATACCATGTGAAATTATGATTCACAACAAGATCTAGAACCTAAGAGAATCCTCATAACAAAAGAAGTTGACAATACATGAAGAAAACCAAGTAAAAGAGAAATATTAACACATAGAGATGGTACCAATAGCTACATTTTCTATTACATTCCAACATGTAAACAGGTCTGGAAGATGATTATATTACACTAGGAGAAAATAGTTATCCTTTGGAAGAAAATTGGTGTCATACACGTGGCAAGATTAGATTAGTCCTCAAACCACCATAGGTAGACTAATAAGCTCCCAAACCACCTCGAACGGTCATGAATTGCCATGTGAACATTGGGGAATCATGCTTCATCATCAATAATGGTCAAGTAGGCATGGTGGAGTGCATGGGTGAGTGGGAGTTTCTCTAGGAAGTCATAAATGGTCCAAAAATACAAAAAACACTCAAGAACAATGCATGGGTTCCTTTGGTCAAACTAGATCCATGATTTAAGGAGTGGGAGTGCAAGGCACCAAAATGTCATTAATGAGGGTGCTCATGCTCTTGGTTAATGAAAATGTTGGTGCTGGGTAGAATTAATGGTAAAAATCCCCCAATAAACTTAGGAAGCCATCATAAACAATGTTTAGACTATGCAACATAAGTGAAAATTAATTTAACTATGGTCCTAGCTAGAATGTGTCTATTGTACTAGATGGTATGATGTACTAACAAGAAGCACAAAATGATCTCACGCAAGCTAAGAAGGATATTTTAAAGGAACAAATGAAGAAAGATGTAATATCTTTATTTTACATACATCAAGAAAATAATGAAAGCATATTCCCAAGAGTAGCAACAACAATAACCACCAAGGATAACTGAGATACATGACAAATTGGGTACCAAGGTATGGACAAAGTAAAATTATAAAAGAAAAAATTATAAAAAAAATATAAAATGATTTTTAAAACTTTTCTTAATTAGTTTCCTAAGTATGTTAATAATATGGAAGAATAGTATGTTAATGTTTTATGAGGAATAGTTGAAATTAACAAGAAATTATTAATATTTGTTATCCTAATTATAGAGTAGGATTATAATATTCCAACACCCTCTTTAAGTCGGAATTTATGATGGGATATCTGAAATAATAAAAAATATAGATGCATATATGACCTAGCAAGAACGATATGGTCAACCTTTACAATTATTTTTGTTAAGAAAAGTGAGGAAAGAGGAAAAAAGACATGGGGAAAATCCTCCCTCAAGAAAGGAAAAGGAAAGAAAATTAAGCAACATATCATCAACATATATTCTTCTTCACATGAATGACCTAGCTGAATTGATTCTGATAGAATAAATTGTTGAAGAAGTTGTGGACTCCATGATCATGCGCTAGAGTGTAATATCCGCAAGAAAGAAGAGGAGAGAGAGGAAAGACTCCTTGTAGCTCATCATCTGATGAAGTGGGAGTTTTATATGAATTATTATTGATTTTTTCTTACTTTGATCTCTAAACACAACATGAAAAGGAAAAGATATATGTGCATACTCCTTCCTGTTAGAACTCCATTTGCAACAGTCGATTTATGGGCCTGGAAGAGCTCAAAAAGGGTCCTATTCATTTGAAAATTATGTGAGTGCCCTTGATATTGTCAGAGGCACATTTTCCATGTTTTGAGACTGTGAGATAATGAAAAAGACCTCAATCTACGGTGGTAGATTCCTCCGAAGGTGAAGACTTGCAGCCGCGATAATGATAGAGAAAGTCATCGTAGACTAATGATCCAGGAGCACAAGTAAGAAGAGTGACAATAGAGCATGATTTTGGCCAAAATACATGATAGAATGGTCAAATTTTGGAATTCATAGAGTCTATTAAAAATGGCAAACAATGAAGGGACAAGATCAAGGCGAAGACCGATCAATGGCCCAAAGCAGATTCGCTGAGAAAGCATGCTCGATAGAAGGAACTTTACGAAATCATGAAACAGGTTAAAATGTGGAAGTATCTAATGGCAAGGATGAATGCAGAAGTGGATCTACGACCCCAATTGATTTCACAAGCCAAACTTGTGTGGAAAAAGTCATGATTCCAAATCACGAAAAGTGGTTCCAGCTGCAAAGAATCAACGATCATGAGAAGAGTAGAGGTAGATCTACGGTTGTGGCTCTTTTCATGATTTGAACTAGCATGAAAAACGTCAGGATCCTGATTCATGAAGGGGTGATAGGACCCACTCAGATCAACAGTCGCATGGGAAGGTCAATCTAAATCAATAGGTAAGAACATGCCATGATATAAAGATGCTCATTGTATCAATAAAAGAAAAGTTGGCGGAAGAAGTAATGAAAAGTGGATGGTGGACATGAAAGGTTCCACAAATCATAGTGTTGAGGAAGCCTTGGGGCTGTAAGTGTCACATCTAGTGTGGAGATGACAATGTAGGGGACGTTCATATGTGTAATATGCCTCTCGACTGACTAGCTGATTCCCTTGACACCATTTGTAGTGTGCATATAGGTGGAATCATCCCCATGGCAGAGTTGTATTGCCTAAATAAAGGCGGCTTCTATGTTATTTTGCCTGTGGAAGTAAGGAAAATAACTGATGAATCCACTATTCACATGGGGCAAGGTCATCATGAAGGGGGAGACCATTCTGTTTCCTACATCACAAGAGCAAGGAAGTGTCGGAGCATCCACTTCATGTGCTTTGCAACATGGATCAACTATACAAGGTGGAATCCGAAAATATTTCCCGTAGCAAATAGTAAGGTGCCGTAGCCGATGAAGCAACTTGACTAGATTCCCAGCAGGTAAAGAATCACCATGCCCATGCCCTCACACATGCTGATACCAAAGACACTCGATAGCAGAATGTCTGGGAATGCTGACCAATCATGACTCACCTAAAAGAAAACGAAAAGGTGTCATACTTAGAATCCACAAGAGTAGCCGAGCACGTCAAGCTATCGCTCAAGCTGAGTGCACCCACTAGCTCCCTGATGTTTATTCAGATTTGTAAATCGTGGCAATAGTTCCACTCTCTAGACTGTTAATGTTTGATTGCGACTGGAAACAATTCTTAGGTTGGTTTCAAAGAATAGTCTCAGTGCTGAAATAGTATAAATATAGTCCCGATAGAGGGAGATAGGCGTTGGTATGGAAAATTTCAAGGGCTGAGGCTCTTCGTTGTAAATAGTCTCTGATTTCCATGTTATGAATAAATTTTCTGAGGAAAGATTGTCTTTCAAGGCAGATATTCATGTGTTGTTTCTTCTTTCAATATATTTTTATGTGAAATGTTCATCCCATTTTCATTCCAGTTTGTTAATTTCTTTCATGTCTGAAATGAGTGTATAACAATTTGGAATTCATACATGCTATGCTCTATTTGTTGGTTTAGATATTCATTTAAGTTTTCTTCTAAATTTACGTAGAATTCATCTTGTTGGTGCTCTACATGATGGACTGTTCCCTCTCATATACTAATCACCCTTTAAAAATCTCATGATTGCAAGATCGACACCTATCTTGCCTCTATTTGTAAATTCACGCCATTCTTTACCTCCTGCAAAATGTTCCCTACCTAGATGTTTGACTCCATTGCAAATGGTCCCTTAATTTGATAGTCCCACCTACATCTTACATTAACTCACCCACTCCATTCATGAGTCTGGCCTCCTAACCATTCTTGATCGAATATCCCACGTGAACTAAACCTGAAAACAAGTGAGAGACCCCTATTTGATTGCGCAGGGATAGGGGCGCAATATAAACCGGTTCTATTATTTCCTGGGAGAGAACCATTTTCCACCTAACCCATGGGCTCAATCCCAGCACTAATACTTCCCAAAGAATTAAAAAATCAACAGAATTAGTTCCTTGTATAGCTGCAAAATGATGAAATGGACCATGTATATTCTATTAAAACTATTGTAGAACCTTAAAAATTATAAAATGGGGTTGAAATGACTTTTGAATATCAGAAATATTATGATATGTAGCATCAAATACCAAATATATAGTGTCTCCATGAGGATATGGGGATAGAGTAGAAAAAGGATCAGCAAGTGGGGAAAACTGATGGATGTAAAACTTTGAACGATAGATGGACTTGACATATGACGCATAGATTCTTAGAACATATCCAAAGATGTGTAACATAATTCAAATGATGACTAATGTCATGGATAAACAACCAATAGAAAATATACAAGACTTGAAACCATTAGATATAAGTAACACTGCATAGGAAACCAATAAGAAATCAACTAATGAACTTGGGCTTTGTATAGTCTAAGGGGTATTAAAATGTGTAGATGATGGTTTGTATGATGTCATAACATGCATTCCAGCATGAAAAAATGATTCTAAATCACAATTATAATTATTTGAATGGAGTGAGGAATATTTTCTGAAGGACAAGTCAGGATCTAGTGAAAAAACACAATCATTAGGAGATGAATCTAGTAGACTGGTAGGTGGATTATTCAAGAAATGCACTGATATTTCTGATCCTGATATATTAGAAAGTGAATATATATCATATATATGAGAAAATTATTTAACTCTGGAACTCAAGGGATATTTTATATTACCATGTGACTGTGCACTATGATAGTGTTCTCAGGATTCAACAGGATTCTCTAGCTCACTTGGAATTTCAATGTTATGCTTCTCAAGTAGTTGAGACATGATGTCCATATTATTATTGAAACATATATTATTAGGATTAAAACCCTTAATAAAATAATAAAACTTGGATGTGCTCCCTTGCTTCTTCACTTTCTTCATTGATCCTTCATTAGTAGGCTTTGATCTTTCATCTTCACTATCTAACTTTGGCTTCTTCTTTTTTCACTATTTGCTTATCTTTTGAATTTGCATTATTAATTCCTTGAACTATAAGAGAATGATCATTTATATTGGATATTCTAATGGAACCCATATACATCAATTTATCTTTCTCCTTTGTTAGTGAATCAAAGAATGTACTCCAAGAAGGCATTTTCCAATTCGAAATAGCAAACCTAGTAGCATGAAAAGTAGAAAAAAAATGAAGTATTCAAGACCCATTTTTCATAGGATTGATATTCCTTCTTCTCAATCACACATTGTTTGAAAAATAGAACAAGTTCCTTTAATTTGGTGGAAAAACCCTCAATAGATTCAAAACTACTTGGAATCAACGAGAATAACTCATTATTCAACTGATGCCCTCTTATCTCATCTTGTACTCAAAAGTGCGACTCAAGATTGCTCCATACTTGGTTTGGAGTTGTCAAACCATATAGATGAAAAATAAGATAAGGAGAAATAGATAAACAAAGAAATACATAGGCTTCATCCAACTTATTATGCCACTTAGCTTTCTCAACAACAACATTAGGATTATTCTCTAAAACCAAAGAAACTATGTATAGTCTTTTACTATGTATAGTCTATATAGTCTTTATTATACCATTTATGATCCTTTCCAAAACTAAACGAGCCAATAGGCCTAGATCATAATGTTGAGTATATAGTTGTCATTAATGTCAAGGATGTTCACAAATGACAAAGGAATAGCTAGTAGAGATGTAGTATGAATGACAAAGATGGTTAAAAAAATGAAGAGTGGAACTACAGAAAAATGAAATGAATGGGAGACAAAGTATATGTAAACAAGTGAAGAACATAGAAACTATATATGCAAGAGTTTTTATAAAATATTTATAATCAGGAGCATGCTGAAATTCTCTCTATATATAAGTCTTCAAAACTATTAGAAACAATTGCATAGTTTCCGCAAATAAATCGTGTATATTTGCAAAGTCATGGTGAGATCTACGTTTGATCTGAAATCAACAGTCAGGATGCATCCCGCATGAGTTCCGGCGGTTAAGGATTATTTTCGAGAGTTAGGAGGAAAATCCAAAGTTCTGCAAAGGATCAAGATCAGATGACAAATATTAGGTCCGCAAAAAGAGATCGACGATTGGGAATAAAAATGCGGAAAGGGAATTGCAAAAATAAGGTTTAAATATTCTGTGAACTTGCAACCCGCAATCTGGAATATCAATGTTTGGGAAATAATATGAAAAAGATAAAAAGTGTGGAAGAAAAATTGCAGAAAGAAGATTATAGAAATTCGAGACATGATTTGAGGAAATATCGCGTCTCGCAATCTGGAGATTGACGGTCATAGGAGAACCCGTAGGAGATCAACGGTGCAGAACTGTTGCTGTGAAAATATGATTGTGGAAAGACAATTGCGGAAATTAAAAAGTTGCAGTTTTGAAGAGTTCATTTCCTGCTTCCAACATCCCACAATCTGGAGATCAACGGTCACGAGAGAGCCCACAGGAGATCAATGGTGCAGAATTGTTGTTGCGGAAAGACAATTGTAGAAAGAAAATAATCGTAGTTTTGAAGAGTTGAGTTCCAACATCCTGCAATCTGCAAAATAGAATATAAACGGTGAGGAAAACGCCTGACAAATATCAACGGTGGGGAATCGTTGATGAGGAAACTATGGTACATAAATATGATTTTAAGGAGGAAATCTATGTATTATATTGATGGTACAGAGATACTTATAAATAGGATCAACGACTCTAATTAAAGATGGAAGATGGTCTTGCAAAAAGAAGATGGATATTGCGAAAGGGCCAGAAAATGATAAATAGGGATGAAGAAATGAATAATGAGTTGTGGGAAGAATGAAATGATGCCTTTCCTGAAAGTTATCAATGAAATGGTGCAAATGTTGAATGGGTAAGTTGATGAATCGTTGTGTCTGTAAGTAAATAGTTACGATCCAGAATGAAGGAGTGCACCTATGGAGAAATGTGTTGATGGAAAATAGGTGAGAAGTATTTATTCTATGAATGTGTAAAGAATGAACATGTCTCTGTTAGTAATTTTGATAGATTCCAAAGTGAATAGTTTACAATTATTCCAAAGTTCGAGAAAATTAGACTAGGGTGGCAGGGTGGCGCTAGGGCAGACCATAGGTCTACAGGGGGTCAAAAACTCCTTCCAGTCATAGCTGGAGAATAGGGTGTCATAGTATCCTTGTTTGTTAAAGAAGGAAGAAAACCATAGGGGTGTTGTAGCATCCTAGTATGTAGTTGCAAGAAAACCCTAGGGTGTTCCTTGCATCCTTTCTATAGTAGTAGATAAATATTTTTTTAAAATTCATCTTATTAATGAGTTTCTATTACTGGTTTTCTCTTTGAGGTTTCCATGATAAAAATCTGTGTCTTAATTGTTGATTATTGTGTGTTTTAATTCATAAAGGGTTAATAGTAATTCACCCCCCCTCTTAGCATTGTGGGATAAACCAACAATTGGTATCGGAGTAGGTTCCTTCACAATTAGCTTAACCACTGGAAGGAAGATCCCATTCAAAAATATAATGGATCAACAAGAAGGATTGTTGACTGACAAACCTACACTATTTACCGGAGAGAATTATGCTTACTGGACTGTTAGAATGAGGTGTCATCTAATGTCCCTGGGATGGAAGGTTTGGGCATCAACTGAATTGGAAACCAATAACTTACAGACACAGTTGAACTAGGAGAATATGAAGGTAATTACAAAGATCTAAATGCAATCTTATGTGGTTTAGCACAATCAGTGTTTACTAAAGTTATGCAATCCACATCTCCCATGCAAACTTGGGACAAGTTGAAAATAATCTATGAAGGAGAATCTAAGGCCAAAGAATCGAAACGTCAAACATATAAAGGTCAATTTTAAAGTCTTAACATGAAAGAAGAAGAGAATATTGGTGAATACCTTCTTCGTGTAGATGAAGTTGTTAATGCGATCAAGGGGATTGGAGGAAAATTAAAAGAGAAGGAAGTCGTAAGCAAGGTACTAAGAACATTACCAATGAGGTATAACCCAAAAGTATCCACCCTAGAAGAATGAGAGTATCTTAAAAAGGTAACAATGGATGAATTACATGGAATTATTACTGCATACAAAATGTGAACACGACAAAATGGATCTTCAAGAAAAGAAGCATCTTTTAAAGCCAATTTAAAAAATCAGTCACAAAACCCAAATGATGAGGAATCGTTTTTCATCAATAAACTTGAAAAGGGAACTGGAAAATAGAGGGGGGGATTACCTTTAAAGTGTTTTAATTGTGGAAGGAGTGGACATTTTGCCTCCAAATGCACCTACACTAAACAAGATGAGAATGAAGAAGAGAAAACTTCAAAATTCAAAAGAGGTAAGCCAGGAAACAAGAAAAGAACATATGGGAAGAAGAAAATTATGTACACCATGGAAGGCAGTGAATATTCAGATGAAAGTGAAGTTGATGGAACTGAAGTTTTATTTATGGCTATAGATACTCAAGCCTCAATTAGTGACTCAGATGTAGAAGGATAACTAGACCTAAAATCTGAACTTGTTAGCATCCTTGAAGAACTTGACAATTGTAGGAAGAAGAACAGACAATCAAATCTTATCATCAACCAATTGGAAGCTCAACTTCTAGAGGTCCAAAAGGTTGAACAAGATCTAAACCTATAGCTCAAATAAATAATACAAGAGTCTGAAAGAATTGCAAAAGAGATCATGCAATTCAAGAGAAAGCTTGATGAAGGATCTCTCAAATTAGAGTTTGATAATAGGTCAAGGATTTTAGATGCCATTCTAAGTAGCCAAATACCATCAAGTGATAGGTGTGGTTATGGGTTCGTTAAAGAAAAAAATTGAAAGAGTTCTCCTATCACCAATCAAGATGGAATTAAGAAAAGCTATGTTGAATTACTAAAGACTCTAGCTAAAAGGGATGAAAGAAAGAAAGCAAGATTAATTTATCAAGATAAAAATAATGTACCACCCAAGAGACAAAATAGATATCTACATATATTCCTAGGATATTTGTATTCTTGTAATTATTTTGTCATAAAGCCTTAGATTGCAGAATCAGAAGAATGGATTCTGAACACAAAAAAAGAGTCATCAAGTCACAGGCCGAAAGGAAATAAGAATCCTTTTACAGTACTCCAATGATATGACATAGAATGTTATAAATGCAATAACCATGGACATGTGGCAAGATATTGTAAACTAAACATTCCTACAAACAATACTGTTACAACCAAATATCACATCACCAAACAAAAGAAGTATTGGAGAGAAAAGGAATAAAATGAAAGTTCCATGATTGCTTTATGTGCAACTGAAAGCCAAAACTTATGCCACTTGGATAGTGGTTGTTCAAAACATATGACCAGTGACTCAAGAAAATTCATTACACTAAAAGATAATAAGGGAAAATTCACCTTTGGATATAGTATGTCCTCCAAAATAATTGGCAAAGGAACAACTGTTGTCAACAACAAGATCAAAGCATAAATTTTTTTGCTAGTTGAAAACCTTAGGCCTAATCTTCTTAGTGAAAGCCAAACACGCGAACAAGGACACATTTGTATCTTTGACTCATAAAAATGTGAAATAAAGAATAATAAATTAGGAAAGGTTGTTTGCATTGCTATGAGAAATACAAACAATGTATACATCTTGGAAAATGAAAACCAAGGTTAATTAAGTATGGTAGATGAAAGTTGGTTATGGCACAGAAGGTTGGGACATTTAAGTTTTGACAATATTTCCAAAATAAGCACAAAGGAAGCTGTAAGAGATCTACCTAAAATTATAGTTCCTCTAAACTATATGTGTAGACATTGTCAACATGGGAAGCAAACCAGAGCTAGTTTTAAAATTAAAGAACATATGACCTTACACCCTCTGAAAATAATACACACACACCTTTGTGGACCAACCAGAACTAAAATCCTGCAAGGAGATCACTATTCCATGTTGCTCATAGATGATTATACAAGGATGTCCTAGGTGGCATTCCTTAAAGAAAAATCATACGCCTTTGAAAAATTTAAAATATTCAAGGCAATGACTAAAAATGAGTCAGGTATGAAAATCAAGTGTCTTAGATCAGATAATGGGGGATAATTTACTTCCAATGAATTGAATGAATTCTGTGAAGATCGTGGAATTAAGAGACAAATTTCAGCTACAAAAATTCCTCAGCAGAATGGGGTTGTTGAAAGGAAAACCAGAATAGTCCAAGAAGCTACCAGAACAATGCTAAATGAAGAAAATCTGTCAGATTTATTTTGGAGAGAAGTTGTACACACAACTTTCTACATACTTAATAGAGGGAAAATCAGAGTAAATAAGGATAAGACCCTCTATGAATTGTGGTATGGAAGACCAATCTCAATCCAATATTTTAAAGTATTTGGCAGTAGCTGTTACATCAAAAGAAATGGTGATGACCTTGGAAAGTTTGACTCTAGGATTAATGAAGGAATCTTTCTAGGATATTCATTCAACAAAAAGGCATATAGGTGTTTCAATAAAAGGTTACATAAAATTGTAGAAATTGCTGATGTAAAAGTAGATGAGATAAAACCAAGGGAAGAGAGAAATATTGACAGTATTGAAAATACATGGGATGATAAGATCATGGGGGATTCACTTTGTTGAGTAATATCTTATCACGCTCATTCATAAAGGGGGGTTTTTAGTTGTGAAAAAAATGTCAATATATTGTAGACATTGGGGGCTAGGGAATAGGGTATGGGGGGTTTATAGGCATTGGGGGGGTATAAAAATGGGTTTCTACTAAAAATAAGGAATATTTTGTAAAAACAAGGGTTTTTTATTTGGAAATATCTATTGGAAGGGGGATCACCAAAAATACTTTTGTAAGTAATTATCAATATCTAGTGAAATTAGGGGCATTCTTTAATATCCCATGAACGAAGGTGCTATGAAATGGTTTCACTAAGTGAAGACCCTGTGGATAATATAGAAGAATTGTAAAAGGATGAGAGCATTCGCAATGAAGAAAAAGACAAAGAGGAGGAAGATGAAGAAGACTTCCATAGACTTGACACTAGAACTCCATCTAGAAGGATATAAAAGGATCATCCAGAGTCATAGATCATGGGTGATAAAAATTCTAGAGTCAAAAGAAGAAGAAAACTACCAGGTATTGAAAAATCCCTACTCTCAATAATAGAATCCAATAAATTTACAGAATCCAGCAAAAGTGATGAATGGGTCAAAGACGTGAATGAAGAAGTAGATCAGATTGAGAAAAATGAGACCTGGGAACTTGTCCCAAAACCTAAAGATAAGAACATTGTAGAAACCAAATGTATTTTTAAAAGCAAGTTCAATCAAGATGGGCAAGTAATAAGGAACAAAGAAAGATTGGTTTGTAAGGGGTATGCCCAAGTGGAAGGTATTTATTTTTAAGAAACTCATGCTCCTGTAGCATGACTTGAAGCAATCCAAATTTTTTTAGCCCTAGCATGCCATAAACATTTCAAAGTATATCAAATGGATGTCAAGTCTACATTCCTGAATGGAAAACTACAAGAAGAAGGGTACAATGAACAACCTGAAGGGTTTCTCTTGTCAGAAAACAAACATTATGTCTGTAAACTGAAGAAGGCACTCTATGGTTTCAAACAAACTCCAAGAGCGTGGTTTTGAAGACTAGACATTATTTGAATCAACAAGGTTTTAAAAAAGGAGCCACGAAAATTAACCTTTATCTAAAGATCGAAGATAAAAATATGATCATTGTTATTGTCTATGTGGATGATATCATATTTGGAAGTAATATTGAAATCCTAAGTGTAGATTTTGCCTCTGAAATGAAGAAAGAATTTAAAATGTGAATGTTGGGTGAAATGACATTCTTCTTAGGATTTCAAGTATACGAAACAGATGAAGGAATTTTCATCTCTCAAACTAAGTACATCAAAGATATGTTGAAAACGTTTAAAATGGAAGATTCCAAACCTGTTGGTACTCCTATGGTTATTGGTTGCAATTTAAGTAATGCTGATGAATCTATGGAAGTAAATCATACCATGTTTAGATACATGATTAGCAGTCTGCTATATGTGATAGCCACAATCTACCAGATGTGATGCAAGTTGTTGGATTGGTGGCTAGATTCCTGTCATATCCTAAAGAAACACATGTAACAACTGTAAAAATGATCTTCAAATATCTAAAAGGTACCATGGAGTATGGTTTATGGTATCCAAAAGGACGAGACTTTACCTAGGCATTTACCGATGCAGATTAAGCAGGAAGTGTTGATGATTGAAAAAGTATTAGTGGAGCAGAATTCTTTCTGGGAAATTGTTTAGTATCATGGTAAAGTAAAAAATAATCAACCATTTCACTCTCTACAACAGAAGCAGAATACATTATTGCTGCCTCATGTTGTACTCAGGTTATTTGGATGAGACAAACCCTAGAAGATCTACTTGTAAATTATGAACATCCAATAGTGATCAACTGTGATAACACTAATGCTATAAATATGTATAAAAATACTATCATGTATTCTAAGACAAAACATATACCAATCAAATATCACTATCTAAGAGAACATGTATCTCAAAAAGCTGTCAGTTAGAAAGGTTCCTTTGTCATTGTTGTCAAAGGGGGAGAATAGTTAGAGGTTTCCATCAATGCCAAATGGGGATATTGTTGAGTATATAATTGTCATTGATGTCAAGGATGTTCACAAATGACAAAGGAATAACTAGTAGAGATGCAGTATGAATGACAAAGATGGTTAGACAAATAAAAAGTTGAACTACATAAGAGTGAAATTAATAGTAGACATAGTATATGTAAACAACAAAAGAACAAAGAAACTATATCTATGAGAGTGTTTATAAAATCCTTATAATCAACAACATGATGAATTTCTTTGTATATATAAGTCTTCAAAAGTGTTAGAAATAATTGCAGAGTTTCCGCAAATAAATCGTGCAGATCAGCAAAGTCATGGTGAGATCCGCATTCGATCTGAAATCGATGGTCAGGATGCATCCCACACGATATCCAATGGTTAAGGATTAATTCTGACAGTTATGCAGAAGAGCCAAAGTTCCATAAAGGATCAAGATCATATGGCAAAGATTAGGTCTGCAAAAAGAGATCGATGGTGCTGAATAAAAATGCGGAAAGGGAATTGTGGAAATAAGGTTTAAATATTCTGTAAACCCACAACCTACAACCTGCAATCCAGAAGATCGACGCTCAAGAAAGACTACGCAAAAGATCAACGGTGCAGAAGAAAAATTATGGAAAGAAGCTTGTGGAAAGTCGAAACACGATTTGAGGAAATATCGCATCCTACATCTTGCATACCGCAAACTGGAGATTGATGGTCATGGGAGAGCCCGTAGGAGATTACTGGTGCAGAATTGTTATGTGGAAAGATGATCGTAAAATGACAATTGCGGAAAGCATAAAGTCAGAGTTTTGAAGAGTTGAGTTCCCGCATCTTGCAATCTAAATATTAACGATCACAAGAGAGCCCGCAGGAGATCAACGATGCAGAAAAAAATGCGGAAATACAATTGCAAAAAGCGTAAAATAAAATTTTTGAAGATTTGAGTTCTGCATCCCACATCCCGCAATCCACAAAATAGAAAATCAATAGTGAGGAAAATGCCTAGTAAAGATCAATGATGGGGAATTGTTGATGAGGAAACCATGGTACATAAATATGATTTCAAGGAGGAAATCTATGCGTTAGATCGATGGTCTAGAGAGACCTAGAAATAATATCAACGACTCTGATTAAAACTGGAAGATGATCTTGCAGAAAGAAGATCGATATTGCAGAAGCACCAAAAAATGATAAACATGGCAGCGAAAATGAATTCTGATTTGTGGGAAGAAAGAAATGATGCCTTTGTTGAAAGTTATCAATGAAATGACGCAACTCCTGAATGGGTAAGTTGATGAATTGTTGTGTCTATAAGTAAACAGTCACGATCCAGAATGAAGGAGTGCATCTATGGAGAAATGTGTTGGTGGGAAATAGGTAACAAGTATTTATTATATGAATTTGTAAATAATGAAGATGTCTTTGTTAGTAAGTTTGATAGAGTCCAAAGTGAATAGTTTACAACTATTCCAAATTCTGAGAAAATCATACTAGGGTGGCAGGGTAGTGCTAGGGTAGACCATAGGTCTTCAGGGGGTTGAAACCTCCTTCCAGCCATAGCTGGAGAACAGGGTGTTGTAGCATCCTTGTTTGTTAAAGAAGGAAGAAAACCATAGGGGTGTTGTAGCATCCTAGTCTTTTAGTTGCAGGAAAAACTTAGAGGTGCCTTGCATCCTTTTTGTAGTAGAAGATAAACAATTTTGTAAAATTCATCTTATTAATGAGTTTGTGTTGGTGATTTTCTCTTTGAGGTTTCCATGATAAAATTTGTGTCTTAATTGTTGATTATTGTGTGTTTTAATTTACAAATCGTCAATACAGATTCACCCCCTCCTCCCTCTCAGTATTGTGGGATAAACTAACACATAAGTGTTGACACACTCTCAAGTCAACCAAATTGAATTATTGAACCTTGTGCATCAATTGTTCCTAGATATTCAAGTGAAGGATCCAAACATGGCATCAATCATAATTGACATACAACATCTCGTCATGAACAACATCAATATTTATCTTCTGTATTAGGGATATTAAAGGTAATTGGCATCTATTGGAAATAAGAGAAATTCCTTCAAGAAAGGTTGTTGCTTCTTAGTTGTGGTGTTATAGGGACCAAAACAAGCTAGTGTTGCATCATCTTAAAAATTATTAATCCATAATAGCGTCTTTGAAAGTATCATCATAGTTAAAAAAATACTTATTTCTCTTTAAGTAGGAGACAAGATTCCTTGAGAATGAGCTCCAGTGAACCGTGAAAAAAAAGACACTAAGAAATCATGTCATAGCATGAAAATTAGGGAAGGAAGGAGACAATATCCCTAAGATCGATCTTCCTAGTGGACTTCGTTGAAAATATAGATGCTCCTACACAAGTTTATCCATCAAATTATTCTTTTACCACGAACTGTAACTCGGTTAAACCATAGAGGTCATATCCATGGAGATAGATGAAAATAAACTTGTGGGATAAGGAGATATTCATATTTCAAAATGTGAGTAAACATATGGGACATCAAAATCATCTCCATTGAAAATGTAGGTAATGTGATGTATTAACATGAATATGTGTTCCCTTATAACATTATGGAATGATTGCAAGGTGGTGCTTTGTCACATTTGAATTCGATGGAAAATTGATGCATTAGAGATATGGAAATAGGTTGAAATTGAGATGATGGAACTCACACATTCTTTCTTATGGGCCTTGATATAGGCATAACACTTTTTAATGGGACATCGATACCGAAGTGTGGAAATTATGGACTATAAGCACTGTAGATGAATTGAGAATGGCGGGTCCTTTCATCACAATGGATTGAATTAACTAAAAGCTATCAAATTAAAAACTAGACTAAAATAAATGACTAAAAATTTAGAAATACAAAATTCACTTGATTGAAAAGGAACCTAACTTCTAACTAAACCACTCCTAGTGACAAGAGTGGCATTTTATGTGATCACTGAAAAGAAACATAGCTTTAGTTGTGTTTCATTCACCCAACTTGGATGGAGGATACCACCAACTGTCATAATTTTAATAACTCTAGAGTCTTATATTTCTCCAACAATTAAAGGTCCCAACCAATGCATTTGGATGTTTTCTCGATTGCGTCATGAACTTATTGTCATGAAGTGGAAATTGGTCACCTCTATTGAATTATTTCTACTTGATATGCATATCATGCCATGCCTTTTGTCATTATTTTTCAATCGTTGAATGATAGTCCACTAAGAAGTGGGATTCTTCAACTTCCATTAGTTCCACAAGATGTTTTGTAAGTGTTGGCACTATACTGACATAAGATTTTGTAATAAGTTTTATGCAACATTATAATGAATCCTACAATGTTGTTTAGTAAACTGTGTTTTGTTATTAAATACAATACTTAGAAGAAAATTGAAAAGAGACATAATTGTCTCTATTTTCTATTTTGTCTAAAAAGGAAGAAACGAAAAAGGAAGAAACGAGACCATCTTAAGTTGATGTTAATCCACACTTTTGAATATATAATGTAATGATAGTTTTGCTATAATTAATGAAAGGTAATAACTAGATATAGTATAATATACTTTTCACAGAGAGGTAAAAAGTGTACTTGAATCCTCCTCACACAATCAAACTGGTCGGAACAAGTTACACAATAACCCCACCACAATTTGTTTGATATTTCACAAACCACCATTATTAACCCCGAATAATAGTTTACCATGAGTTGATTACTTTGTTGTTGTGGTGGGAAGCGAGCTATGACAATTTCACAAATGATGTCCATATACGAAGCCTAAGTGATCGCAACAGTCGGCCCATATCAAAGAAGTTTTAGAGATTGTCACCTAGTTGGTAATGTAAGCTTTTAGCGGGATTTGAAAGTTTTTTCAAGAATTGAATACAGATTGAGCCAAGTTCAAGTGTATAAATAAAATATTGTTTCCTAGTGTTAGCCCACCTGCTGCATTCAGCGAAATTAACCATTTCATGATTCTGATTCAGGCAGCTAACTGCATTCAGCGCAATTAAACATTCCATGATTCAATTGCAGGTCAAAATCGGGTAATCACAACAATAGAGCAGTAGATTCGATTCGACAGTGTTGTCCAAAGAATTAGCTATTGTGATAGTAGCATCTATTTCGCAGTATCTAGTCCTCTTTTTTGAGCTAGATTTAGAGCTCTTGAGGGTGAATATGGCGTTGCCTTTGTTAATCATGTATTGGTTCTAGAACATAAATTACATATCCAAGAAAATGCATTGCCGTCTTCAGACCACAGAGAGATCTAAATCAAAGAAGAAGTGATAAGCATATAATAGAAAGCTAATTGCAGAAGATTGATTGCCCAACAATAATTTTAAATAGTTAAAATGTAATGTAGAAAGCTAATTGCTAAATGATAATTTTATAAGTTAAAATGTAATCCCCCAACTAGCAATCTGCAATGCAGAAATCTAATTGGGGAAGGTTGATTACAGAACGATAACTTTATAACAGAAATCTAATTGGGGAAGGTTGATTGCATAACCATAACTTTATAACTTAAAATGTATTCCTGCAATCCGCAATCCACAATTGGGAATGAAGCCACAACCCACAATGTACAATGTAGAAAGCAAATTGCCAAAGGTTAATTGTGGAATGATAATTTTAAAAAGTTAAACTGTAATCTTGCAACTGGCAATCCGCAATTTGCCGAAGGATCATTGGGGAAATACTGTTGTGGAAGGGCAATTGTAGAAAAACAATACGGTAATCTATCATGCCGAAGAAGGTTTTTAGTCAGTAGTTTCTACTAATTTGGATCAGTTTAGGTTTGGTAGCTCTTCCCCTGCATCAATTGATCTCTTAGTTGAATGGACAAGTAAAGTCAAGAACGAGCAATAAACTTTCAAAGATCAAAAAACAATAATGTCCTCTTACAGTGATGACTAGACCGATACCTCTTCCATGATATTTTAATAAAATATGTTTAATACAAATTCTTATACCTTAGAGTTGGAAAACATAGAACTAGGAATCAAAACATTAAAACTAACATATGTAGGATTATGTTATTTCAGCTTCAACAAACCTGCTTTAACCAATAAGAAAAGTATACTAAAACTAGCAACATAAAAACAAAATCATCTTCATTAAAGATAAACTCACCCACCTACTCTTCCATCAAATAAAAAAGTTTCAATCAAGTGAAAACTTTTTAACATGCTACCTAGTATATCTAGGTACACATATTTTAATAAACTTATTGATAAAAAAAAATAACAATTTGAGAACATTATTAACATTCAAACTTAGTAAAAAATAATAACAATCTGAAAACGTAACTAACATTCAAAAATACGTCATAGCAACTTGATTTTGCCGGTTTTTGAGACTGTTAAAAATTTTAACAGTACTTTGTAAAATGACTCGTGATGACCATATGCCCGTCAAATTCCAACCCAATTGGCACAAGTAGGTTCATATCAAAAAGTTTTCCGTGCGTGCGCTTTTCGATACTATCACGAAATAACTGTTGCAGTTGGAAATATAGTTAGTAGGTTGTTGGAATTAGTACAATCTAGTCATAAGGAGCAAGCCATCTACTCACTATTTGCCCAGGAGCCTATCGATCTAACTGTCCTGCAGTGATAGTTTACTATGTTAACTTTCTGTAAGATAAAGATTTACTAAATTTTATTTCTTTTTCTATTATCTACAAATTAGAACCAAGAATTTCTCAAATAAATTTAATGGTTGAGGTTTCTCAAGTAAATTTAATAGTAGAGGTTTAATTAGTATTTACAAAAGATTTGAAGTCAACCTTTTATTTACAACTTATCATTCAAATCCCGTGAGCTAAACATATCCATTCCAATTTGACATTCCCTTGTCTACAACTAAAATTCAATTTTTTTCATATATAAGCCAGGATGCTATACTATTTCTGTATCGCACTACATCAAGATTTCTTTATAAGAATTGGATTAGTCTACATCAAGAATATAGTAGGGAGAAGAATAATTCTATGCACATTATCTATCTAAATACCATCCATTATACATTACAGCACAGATCTTACATCAAGAATATAGTAGGGAGAAGAATAATTCTATGCACATTATCTATCTAAATACCATCCATTATACATTACAGCACAGATCTGACTATGGCCAGAAAGAATTGTATCTCATTTATCTGAGATCACCCAAAACAAAAAGTATCATTGTTTTTGTTTTCGGTGATCTCAGATAAATGCAATACAATGCTTTCTGGCCGTAGCCAGATCTGTGCTATAATGTATAATGGACGGTATTTAAATAGATAATGTGCATAGAATTATTGTTCTTCCTACTGTATTCTTGATGTAGACTAATCCAATTCTTATAAATAAATTTTGATGTAGTTAGATACAGAAATAGTATAATAGTAACCAGGCTTATATATGAAAAAAACTTGAATTTTAGCTGCAGGTAAGGGAATATCGATTTGGAATTGATATGTTTATTAGTGAAACTCACGGGGTTTGGATGATAAGTTGTAAATAAAAGACTTCAAATCTCCTGTAGATACTAATTAGTAATATAGATACTTGGTTTTAGAAGGAACGGAAACCTCCATTACCCAATCTCTTTGAGAAATTCTTAGTTGCAATATATAGTTGAGTAAACTCAGAAAAAAAACAAAATCATGTAGGTCTTTGTCTTCACATAAGGTTAACTAAGTAAGCTATCCTTGGAAGGCTTTACCTGGCCCTGTTCATATCGTCCTAGATAGCTTACTCCCAGTCATAACATAACGTTAACTAAGTAAGCTATCACGGGAAGGCTTTAGCTGGCCCGTGCATATCGTCCTAGATAGCTTACTCCCAGTCGTAATGCGGCAAGTTAAATTATGAAACAATATTCATATCTGTGTATACATGAATAAAGAGATGGAGCCCTCTAACCACAGACTATTTTGACTTTCAAGTTTGATTTTTTTCGAGTGTCATGAATTTAATTCAAAAAATTTGTAATATTTGCTGTAATTTGTTGAGTGATTTTAAATATAGAAAAAAAATCAAGTAACACAAAAAGCATCCATATCCATACTTTATATGATTTAACAGTGTTTTTAGCCATTTTGAAAATTCCATAAAGATTAGTATTCGTATCGAGAAACTAATAAAAACCGGCTTAAATAAAAAATCGTTCCCTGTTTAGACAACTAGTAAAGGGATTGTCACCTAGGCCATTATATTGACTTGAACAAATGTGGTTTAAGCCAAGTTCTAGTGTAGACAAAAAAATATTGTTTTCGTGTGTCAGTACATGTGCCTTCATTAAATATTCCTTCTCCTGCTGCGTGCAAGAAACTGCATTCAACCCCTTTACTCATTTCTTGAGTCATTTGCACCCGATAACGCTGCTAATGTGCGGAAAATGGACTAAATGGACTCGCCACAACAACTGAGCAGCAGATTCTATTCGCCAATATTGTCCAACGAATTACTGTTGTGTACATAGATTTAGAACTCTTCAGGGTGAAGATGGCGTTGCCTTTGCTAATCATGTATTGGTTCCAGAACATAAACTACATATCCAAGCAAAGGCATTGCCACCTTCAGAGCACGGAGAAATCTAAATCTAGCTAAGAGAAAAGTAGAAGTGACCAGTCTAAATCAACTTTATTTTTAATGACAGAATTACGAGAGCATTTAGTCCTAATGTTGAAGATGCTTATAATAAACCAATAAAATATTAATCATTAGTCTAGAAATTATTTCATAACCTAAGAAACATGTCACGTATTTTCAAGAAGCCTCTGAAGCAGACAGATAAAATAAAAGGAACAACCATCTCTTAAGGCTTTTCAAGCAATGGCCATATGTCGATATTCAGCTTCCTTAAAGGCTTTGAAATTCTCCACTATGTCCAGAGATCTTTGTGCCAAAAAATTAATACCTGAATCGATTTTCCATCCAATCAAATTGCTTCCACTCTGCATTTCTAGTTTAACAACCGTATAGGAAAGCCCGGGAAAGAAGACCCAATTCTCCCTTTAAGACCGGATTCGCGTTAACGCCTCATAGTTCTATAGTTCTAAGATTGGGGCAGTTGACTGTTAACGCCTCATAGTTCTATGGTTCTAAGTTAGGAGCGGAGATGGCAGGGTTTTTCAAAAATTCATTTCAAGTGTTTGCAAAAGCGGGCAATGAGATGTCAAGCGACTATTCAGTGGTATTCTATATGATATGGTTGATCCCGGAGAAATAGGGTGGAAGAGTATGAAAGAAAAGGGTTTTCTCCAATTACATTCTCACCCAACCTATTTCTCCGGATTTAATCCATTCAGAACCAGTTCAGACATACAATTGACAAACACTTCTCAATGCCGGCTTTGGCAGCCATGTGAAATGACTTTTTGCACTGTAAGTTTACTTTTTCCATTGCCATGTAAAGTTTACAATGTAAAGTATGACCCCAAAAGCAAATGGATTATCAGTATTTAAAGTGTTTGATATTGGACCAGGTTTAGGTTTAGGTTTAGGGTTAGGGTTAGGGTCAGGGTCGTGAGACTGACTGCCAGGTGTCATGTAAATGAAGGAATGTTTTAAAGGAGGTCTCAAGTTCAAATCTCACCCCCACTTATTCGTGCCCCATACTTGTCGGCTTGAGATATAGTGGCAGCCAACGGGAATGGACCTCGTAGTACCACAATCCCTCAGTAAAAAATAAAAAATAAAAAAAAAATTAAATGGATTAATTGGATTTAGTCATGGTTGTTGTAGGATGGTCTGGTTTTTTTTTTCCACCCACTACCTCAAATGAATAGAAGTGCCATATTTAACTAAAATAATACTTCAATATTAAATTAAAATGTATATGTTTTATTGATAAATACCATTAACTCACAAGAAATGCGGAGCATTAAATGTTTATGTTTTATTTAAAGGGAATAAGGGAGGGCAACCTAGTTTATTTTAGAGTAGTCTAAACACTCTAGGATTTTGGTTATCTTTACACCTCATTGGAATAGCATCATCTAGATGCCCATGATGTCCTCGCATTTATGATGATATATATTTCATACTTTTCAAGGTGGGAAACTAATAATGCACCTCTTCACCTCCTTAAAAATTGTGGGTGCACTTCACACTCAAATGTGGGAGCATCATCGCTAAGAGAGTCATCATTTCATCATCTCTCACAAATGCCAAAATCATGACCGCTTGTGGATGAACTTCCTTAAAATAATGGTGGGTGTAGTTCCTTAAGAATAAGGTGGGAGAATGATCTTTCACATGGGTGTCATCTTGCTTGCATGGGAATGCCTCTCTCTTCACACATGTGGCACTTTCCACTCAGATGTTCATACACATGGCCAAAGCACATTTCTCCATGCAAATGTAATTGTTGGGTTTTGTAATGTAAAACAGGGAGCTCTTCGTTTGTAATTTGCTTCATGGAATAAATGAGTCTCTTTCTCTTTGTTTTTTCCTATGTTTATTTTCTTAAATCTTATGGGGTTTTTCCAATACTTATTATTATATCACTTGTTGAAATGTCTATGTGATACCATAATAGTAATAGGATAAATGATAAGTTTAGCCACTTTATATTGTAATTCTCTATTGAATTTGTAGGGACACATGCATCATCTTTGTAATGGATTGGCATGTAAATTTTTCTAGTGTTATTATTCAATCTTCATTTTATGAATATTGCTAGTTTATACCTTAATCAAATGAATTTGACCCTCTTTTATCAATTGATAATTAATATTTGAATGAGCGTATGAGCCAAGAGGATATGCTCTAATCTTCCCCCATACAAACCTAAAATATAATTATTTATAACTTTTAGTTTTCTACTTGTCAAATCTTAAATATGTATCATAAAAAATAATGTTTGTCTATGAGAGTCTAAAACCATTCACTAGTATCCTTAATTGGAATCTACAATGGTGTAAAAACCCTTTATGTTTATCATATCTAGCTAGATCAAATATTTGTGTGTATAAATCTACCTATATATATTTGGCAATCAATATTTCTAAAACATATTTTAATTTGAATTTGAAGCTAAATCAAATTAATCTTGTTTTCTTCTTTGTTGTAGACTCACCTTACTTTAAGGAAGACTCCCTTGTGGTAGTTTTTAGTGGCCTAAATTAAGGAAATTGATGCTAATGTTATAAAGGTAGTAATTTCACTCTCCCTTCGAGTCTCTACCAAGTGATTAGGAATTTTCATATAAATCAAGAGTTTAAGTGGTAACATTTTTAACATCATTACAAATGGTAAAATCCATTTGTCTATAAACTTCAAGAAATAAGCGTCAAGACATTTTATGAAATTTTTATATTGAATATTCTTGTCTTCATCTAACAACTCGATAAACAAAAAAACATGCTTCCTTGCTAATTTTGAATATTTATTTTTCCAAAGGTGAAACATTCAAAGAATCAAATCATTTCAAAATTCAACTTCTCAACTCCACTAAATTATCATGATGTCGGAACGTCATGCATTTTTAGATTTTCAATAGAATATTAAGTAGTGAAGAGTCATTGCATAGGATACATGGTTAGTTGAGTATTATGTTCCACTGAATTTCTTAGCAATCCTGACATCTCCAAATGGGGGATATTATCAAGATTGGGTTTATCATATGGGGTTAGTTAGTGGGCGCACTAATTTATCTATATTGCATGTTGCATCTGGTCATCAATGTTATGGTACTATTGTGAATCTTGTTGTCATATTATCGTTGTAAGCATCACATTATATGCTTTCGATGAATTATCGCTAGCCAATTTTAAGATGCACCTAGATGCATCAAAAAAGGTCTGAAGCGTTCACAGTAGGTAGCCATCTAAATGCATATCGAGTAAAAATTTGCTTCAACATCCTATATGTAACCATGGAAGTTGTTGAAAAGCAAATCTAGATTGTTGGATACCCCAAGAGAGATGGCATATACACATATGGAAACCATTCATTCAGGGATTATATGCAATCCTCTGATTTGGAAGAACAGATATTGGCCATTAGAGGTCCCGAGTTGCGTGATAGATATAAACAAGGATCTCTTTGTTAGTGGTCGATATTAAGTTGTGTATCATCAGTAAGAAAATCTATGTCATTGTAGGATGCTAGACATGCAAGGAGCATAAATAAGTGGCTTCCTTTATATTGCTCAGATGTCAAAGTGCGCACTACAACAAAACCCCATGATTAGTGTCTCTTTTAGCTTCCTTTTTTGCATCCAATATCACTTTCAGCATATTTTTCATCATTTTTTGTACAAACTCGACACTTTTCCATGAGATGGCTCTTTTAATGGCATTATTTGCATCCATTTTTAAAATTTGGCGCTATTTTGGAAACTAATTAGCATCCCGATTAGCATCCCAATTAGCGCCCCATTTATCATCCTAATTAGCATCCCAATTAGCGCGCCCTTTTAAAAGTTGATGTTATTTTGGACACTAATTAGCATCACAATTAACGTCCCAATTAGCGTCCCAATTATCATCACAATTACCATCCCAATTAGCATCCAAATTAACATCCTAATTTGTGTCCAAAAAAGCATCCCATATAATGCCAAGAATAGCCTCTAGGAAAACCTTCGGAATAACATAACACCATATATTAATCCACGGTTAGCGACAGGAATTTTACAAGGAATTTTGGCAAGAAAAACGTACAACATAGTGCCAAGTATAGATCCAAGAATTGTGCCTAGAAAACATCCAACATAGCGCTAGGTATATATCTAGGCATACTGCCTAGAATAATGCCAGAAATTTCGAAAGGAACCATGGTAGGAATTGCACTAGGGTTAGAGCTAGGAATTGTGTTTGAAAAACCTCTAACATAACGACATATATATCAATGTCAATGTCAATGATCATGATTCATTGGATATTACTTTTGGATCTATCGGGGCTAGGAACAGACCCATTTCTTCGGCACATGCGTTCAAAAACATGTTCAAAGATAGGGGATATGAACTACCAATGGAGCCTCGAAGATGCGATTCCTCATGTATGTTGTTGTTAATCTTAGCTTAGTAGGATTTTGAACTCGTGGAATCAACCTATTTCCAATGATAAATCTAATGTTAGCTGAGAACCACATTCCGCATGTCATTATTAATTGGATATCATAACATATTTCCAAACTTGTTGTTTGGTTGCCTCCTCATAAGTGAAGGATTTTGAGTCAATGACATGGCTTATCTAAGATATCAAACCAGAGCAGCCTTGAAGCCTCACAATAGGTTTCTTAAATAGATGATTACCATGATGATGATGCTATCAAGGACAATGGTGATGATGATGACATGAATGATGATTATGACACTCATGATGATAATTGTGATAATCATGATGGAAATGACAATGATATCGATGATGTCAATGATGATAATCATCATCATTTCCATCATCGTTGTCATAAAAAACATCATCACTATCATTGTCATCTAGTTCATCATCATTATCATTTAAAGCATATGGGATATGGCTACCATTTAAAGCATTCATAACAAGTGGGATATGGTTACAATTTTAAGCATGCATAACTTATAACTATGATTCCACAAATTTTAATTGTGGAGCTTGTTGTCAAACTGGATTTATTTACCTCTACCAACACTTTCTTATAAGGATCATCATCATCATCATCATCATTCCTATCATTCTCATTGTCATTGTAACTATCATTGTCATTGTAACTATCATTGTCATCATTACTATCATCATATTCATCATCATTATCATATAATGTCATCATTGTTAACTTCATTACCATTCCCGTCATATTCATCATCATTATATATATCATCATTCGTCTCATCATCATCGTCATCATTGTTATTGTCATTATCAACAACAACATTGTCATCATCATCATCATATAATCACATCATTGTGAATGCCATTATCATCAAATCACTTACATTTATTGTGTCCACTTTAGCACCCTAAATCAATTACATTTATATTCTCCTTATGCTAGGTTTTCTAGGTGCAAAACTAGGTGGATTATATTAGGATGATGCTAAAGTGGATGCAAATTGCGTCCACTTTAGCACCCCAAATAAATTACATTTAAATTCTACTTGTGCTAGATTGTCTAGATGCAAAACTAGGCACATTTTATAGATATGTTGATAAAGTCAACAAAATATTATTTGATGAAGAAAGATGGCAACAAAATCAAAATATGAGGTTTCCTCGATTTGTCATCTTAGTTTCCTTCCCTATTGTATAGTTAATCAAAATTATTTTGATTTCGAGGGTAGTGTGGGCTAGGAAATGGATATGGGGTGATATATTATGATGGGTTGAGAACCTGTATGCATCCTCCATGCTTCATACCCTCCAGTGGGTAGCATGATATCCCTTGTACTTTCAAAAAAAAAGTGGAATGAATAAGTAAATCAATAATCATGAAAATGATAGTAAACAATTGTAGTGAGGGGGAACAGGCCCAAAATGATTTTTTATTATATTACATCATAATATGAATTGTTTTAGTATTAGAAAATAAATATGTTACCATGAAACAAAATGGTAGAACGTATAACCAATGGTCAACATATGGTACATGTGGAAGGAGCCACTATCAAGGCCAAAACTATCACACTCAAGAGGTGTTGGTCCTATCATTTCCAAATTTCATTTGGATACACCCTTTGCTCCCATGAAAGAGAAACCCCATTTTTTATAGTTCCTTTACAACAGTATATGGGTATATTAATTCATTACATGTCATAGTTAGGTAGTAATGTAATGGTAGTTGATGCAGGATTATTTGGAATATGTACACATAAAATAATCCATCGACATATTGCAATGAAACCCTTTTACAATTACTAGTCCCAAGTGTGACACACATAATTTCAAGTTTGTCACTTCTATGACATCTAATTAACACCTTTGCAATTTCTAAAGGGTGATTTTACATGTTTGGTAGTGAAGTTTAGTACATTGACAACGCAGGTTTCATCTCCCAACAAAAATTCACCCAATAAAGACAAATACACCGTTGGACCTTTCTAATTATGATATCTAAGTAATGTACATTATTCTAGTTACCTTATCCATGAGTTGTAACCATTGGTTTCATTCACATCCTCTAAATCATCTCATGGAACAAAAAACATAGAACAAAGGAGATGGGGGGAAACAATCCTTATTTTGTTGAAGAATACCCGAGCTTAGGGAATCCCATCAAAGTCAACTTGATTGGATTCAAACCCTATTCTAGTCAATTCACTCTCGATTAGTATTGCTTTTGAACCATGTCATGTATGTACTCATAAGAGTAGGACCCAATGCTGATTAGTCAAACTCCTTGTCATCCAATCCTTTTGGGATCTACGAGGTCTCAAGTTCAATTTCAAGTGCTGGAAAATGGGTATAAATGCAATTTCCCAATTTTACTATTCACAGACACATTTGCCACCAAAAAAGGATATTGATGGATTGAGCTTTGTAGGAGTCATGATGCTAATGTTGACTTTCTTTTGGAGGTTTTCCACAAGAAAATAAATATATAATGTTAGATTACCTCGCCAATTGTGATCAAGGTCAACCCAATGGCATTGGATTAATGACCCCTCCTTCAGCAATAAAAAATATTACTTGAGAGTAAGTACTATTAGATTTGGCAATTTCCAACGTTATAGATAACACAATTCACATGTTATTATGTTTCCAATTTTGTCGATAGTAGACTCATGCATCTATTCTGACATGAATGTGTATTATTTTATTATAATTGAGCAGAGTTATGATGGGATTTGTTGTTCTATATACTAATACATTATGATGTGAAATTTTAACAAATTTACTTTATATTGCATATTGTATTTTTTCTGTCTTTTAAGAGAAATAGATTTTGAATTGCCATTGATTCGATGAAACCCTACGTAATATTTTATCTATCGATTTATAAGGTTTCATTTGCGAATTTCCAGAATTTTTTTACTCCACAATAGTTTTTCTTTCTATCCACTTTTATAATTCCATTTTGGTTCTTATTTTCATACAAGTATGCCTTATTTTGTATAAATAATTGCTAGATTTAGGTTAATAGGTCAAGAAATATAATCTCTCTCATGTTATTAGATTTTTGTAATATACCTTTATAGTTTTTTGTAATATCCCTTTCCACATGAGAGCTTGTGAACCAATTAATTCTTATGTTGGCATAAAAAACAAGAGAATTAAAATATTATCATATGCCACCCACGAGAAAGACCATGTTCATAAAGTAACATGAGGTAATAAAATAAAAACTTGCAAGACACTCTCACTTTATAAAAATAATAATAATAAAAAGTGACTTGGTCATGGAAGTTGAAAGGTCACAATTGAGAAAAAGAGGAAAATATAAAATAAACTCTGCTGGTTCTATTTATCTAATTTCTCAATTTAACATGGATAGCCCTGAAGTTTCTGGGAGGTTTCGGAACCCTAGTTTTTGTGTCTTCAATGGCCAAACAAATCCATTCTAGGAAATTAAAGAAGGAGAAATCACCTTCATATTCTCTCATCATGCTTCCTTAAGCAACAAGGAGATTCATTTTAAAGGATTTTCATGAGATTTTTGCTGAGATCTCGGTCTTCATTTAGGAAGAGTGCAACAGTGTTACATGGGATTCATCTTCTTGGGAAACAAACTAGTAATCTAATCGCACTCGTAATCTATCTTTTTTTATGAGGAGGGCACACCACTTAGTATCCATCATTCTCAGCTATCTCCAAATCTGAGAACAAGGGGGACACACCACTTTATGAGATTTTTGTCTATGTACCACTATTCATTTGCGAAGGGCATAGAAGTTTTACAGGGGCTTCATATTCTTGTGAAACATACTGGCGATCTAAATATTCTTATGAGGAGGGCACATCATTGAGTACCCATTGTTCTCTGCTATCTCCAAATATGATAAAAGAGGGGGCACGGCACTTGGCCCTTGTTCAAATATCACCCCGTTAAATATCTACAAGCTTGGTAAACGGTGAAATCATTGGGTTTGAAGGTGAAGAATGTGATTGTGATTTCCATATTATTTCGATATGATTCTACAATATTGTTGTACAAAACGTGGACTCTTCCACAATTCATTTGCTATGAATTGCAATGAAATTGTGTGGGTTATTCTACTTGGAAAAACATTGCTTAAATTCAACATTATGCTATTGGGTTTGATCTTGAGAACTGCTAATTTCGTGGAGAATATCAAGTGGAGGTTTCCTTGCTTTGAATGGTGCAATTGTTCACAAATTTGTGATACCTTCTAAGTCATATCTGTGGCAATAACAAAGTTCTCTTGTGGACTGGCTTATGAATTCCAATGACAACAAACCAAATAGTGAAGGGCAAGCTCATCGAGCAGAGACTTTTTTTATAAGTTGTAATAGGAAAGGGAGACAATAAATTGCATTTATAGTTCAATATCTCATTGTTTTTCAAGATGGTACAGTGGTATCCATTACCATTCAAGTGGCTACTCAACCATATTTGAATACAAGTTCCATTACCCCATATATGCAAATTAATAGCCAGCTACCAGTACAAGCTTGTGGACTAAGGAGTGGGGGCGTTTTCTTATCCATCTAGACCATATAATCACTGTGGGTGACTGTTGTAGCAAGCATACCATTATCTCCACCCCAATGTTGTAAGAAAACATCTCCAGGCATATATTTCCAGTTGAGATAAAATTATCAGTTTGAGTTCACTCCTTATGACTGTGTGTAATGAATGGATTGTTGATTGTCTTAATATATAAGCATATATGTTGATGTGAAATATCATATAAGGCTACATAAACGCAATATTCAACATTAGAAATCAACACTCCATTGAAACAACTAAGATGTCACCTACAACAATATGGAACCAAACAGTTTGATGAAATTTATGAGCCAATTTACTTAGAGTAAGCTACAGTCGCGTTACTTCATAGAACAAACAATGAGCCCTATTAACTCATCTACATCATTATGTGTTTAAGTGCTCATTAAATATTTGGAATATGTATCTTGGTCAAGTGTTGTCAGTCACAATAATAGAGTAAAGTGATTTTTAATGCCCATAAATTCTTCGCCTAATTAGCCAATTGTGGGAAAAAATCTAGTCCATAGTGCTTGGGATTTTACCACATTTTTTAAATGGAACGATTTACTTGTGTTAAATTTGATTTTGAAGTATCATTGGCTAAATTTAGTAACTTAGGTTAAATAGGGTTTGGTATTACATCTCGTATCAGATCCACAAGCTCAAACCCTAGGGACTTTGAACACTTTGCCCTATGTAGAGGAATCTATGTTATTACAACGAATTGACTCCGTAAATGTTGATTGTTTCCCATCTTTGGTTTTCGAATCCTGACCGTGTTCTTATTGTCCAATAAAATGGGTAGTTTGTAAACAGTTTAGTAGGTATATATTTGATAGTGAAGTCACTTTTAAAATGCCTTTCATAAGACCAAAGAAAATATCAATCCAAGCAGTTGTCTTGCATCTTTTCCAGAACCTTAGCAAGTGGGTAGCTAATAGCAATGCTCCCACCTCCAAAATCCATGTCATAAGAAAGCAAAATGTTTTGCTTGACATTATTTGAATTGGTTCCAATGTAGTAGAATTGACAATGTAGTAGAATTGACTTTGGTCATACTTGGATGGCACTTGCAACATATTTTCTAGGAAGGAAACAATATCATCATCACACATGACAAACCAATGGACATCTAAGAGATTGAGCCATAATGCCTTCAAGACAATCTTTGAAATCCTAAATGTTGAATGCAACCCCTTGTTAAAAGTATACCTAAAACTGGAATTATCCTTTGATGCCTTCAATAAGGTTAGAGAGGGCTATTGGTGTCCATCCATTTTTTTAGTTCAACCACAAAAACCGCCTCACAACATCAGATTTCCACCATATATCAATGTACTATTTTCTCTAGTTCCATTTTCTAGTAGAAGACAATATTCCAAAAACTAAGTTGGGAAGGGTGGAACTACTAGGAGTTTTGTTAGATAATATTTTCTTTGTTTTGTGTATTTGGGAAGGCCCTCGTGAAGAGGACAGAGCACTAGAGGAATAAACAGATGTATCATTGTTCATCACCATGACAGAAAAACATCTTCAAACTACCCAGGACCTTCAGCTGAAACAGTTCCAATGAGTGTTGCCTCTGACTTGCTACTTCTACAACATTTTCCTCAAAAGAAATGCTCACCTCCCATGTGGATATCCTTCAGGTTTCATAGACGAGATCACACAAATACTACACACCATCAAGGGACAAATTTAGCTCCATATTACTTGATTTGGTCTTTGGATGCCTCAATGGAACATGTGATGCATCTGATAGATTCCAAAAGAGCCATGTGAATTGGTAGAAAATATATTATAATAAGCCATATAGGGATATCCTACAATTTATCATGTGCAGTAGGAAAATTATGCAAGTTAAATCTAGTTAGTGAAGAGAGTAAGTGGAGTTGAATTGATCCTCTGGTTATATTCATTGAAAACAATCGAGGACTACTAAATTTATCCTCTGGTTGAAAATATGGGTTGGTCTCTCAGGTATCCAATTTCCTCCTCTGCTGCCAAGTCTTTTGTAAAACATTCTGCCACTTATGTTAAAATTTGGAACTGATAGGATTAAGCTCTTAACTGTTGATCTTTGAATGCTATCTATTGCCTCTAATTTAGGATATATACCCCTCAAACCTGAAATTAATATGGATTTTACTAAAGATACTGAATCAATACCTGGAATTTTAGAACTACTTTCCAATAATAGTATGCGAACAAATGCATATTAAATGGGATCGACACTTATGATAATTTACCATATTATTCTCTACTTCTGTGTGCTTATCGAATTCACTGAAAAACATTTTTGATCAACAAAATCATGATTAAAAGATAAGCATTATCCTTTTGACAAATCAACTGAAGTCAAAACCTTCTCTACCTTCATGAATTTCTGATCCGGAGGATTATTCATCTTTAAATTACACTGATCTAAATGGTACAATAATTTTTATCTATGGTTTTAACTCATATACTAAACATTATATGCATAGCAGAGCGCAGTTTGTGCATGAGCCACGCAGTTGTCGCAAGGGCCGCGTAGTGCAGTTTGCGCATGAGCCGCACAATTGTCGCAACGGCCACGCAGCACAGTTTGCGCATGAGCCACGCTGTTGTTGCAAGGGCTGCACATTGCAGTTTGCACATAAGCTGCACAGTTGTAGCAGGGGCCGCGTAGTGCAGTTGTGCATGAGCCACGCAGTTTGCGCATTGTCAAGTTGAACATCGAATGGTTCGTAGAGGTTACTCCTATGCTGCGACATTGGTATGCTGCAACAACGGATCGGGTATATGGCGAATACTCATACGCTGTGACATTTTGTGGATTTGGTGGTGACATCAAACGGTTACATTACATGGCATAGCCCAGTGGAAAGTTATGCAATGTGTTGTGAGTCAACATACATGTGTGGGAGTTTGTTGCAACGTTTCGGGAATATAGAATGTCATGGTAACATAATTTTTGGTGGAAGTGCATGTTTTAGTTTTAGCATATGATTGTAATGATAATAAAGAATATAACAGCTGTGGTCCATTACGGATCCTCTCACTGAACGCTTAAATAGAGGAGGCTGGACATCGAGAAGGGGACGACAGATTGTTTAGAGCACATCGCTTCTTTTTTCTGTTATGAGAAGCTTAGAGAGTTTGTTGTGAAATGTCCAGTTGTTGTTTCTTTCTGAAGTCGACCATTCTCTATTATAATTTAGCTTTCTTTGTCTTTGAATGCTAATTGTAATTTCCAGAAGAGAGGTCTTAAAGACTCTGAACAATATTCTATTTTACAGTCACTAAAGTTGATTCCAGAACCATTTTTTACCATTTTAAAACCATTAATTGGATCGGTACCCATTGGAGAGGGACCCGGAGATGTAGCCCAGTGGAGGCGGTGAACTCCGTTATCAACTTCTGTTTGTGACTCTTTGATTCTGTGTTCTTCTTTATATCTGTTTATCAGTGTTGTTTTTCATTTCCTGTTCTGAGCATTTAATTTCTGTTAATGCTGTTCCATTAATTAACCTGTTGGACGCATTCTTTTTGAAACAAACTTTTTAATGCACTCAAGTTTAGATCCGATGGATCATGTTATGGTATCATAGTTGGTTAACTGCTTGTGCAAGTTTGTGAATTCTTACTAGGTTCAAGTTAAAGCGTGGTGAAGGAGAATTAATTGAAGGAGATCCTGAGATTGGCTCCAGGAGAACATTCTCAAGAACCATGTCTTCTCCACACAGGGAAGAAGAAGGATATACAGAACAGGAAAAACCTGTTATTTCAAAAACTGAGTTTCTGGAGGCTTTTATCAAAATGAAATCCATGATGGAAATTGTACTCGATGAGCGAGCAGAAAGGAAGAAGAAAGAAGAAGGATCTTCATCCAAACATGTAGAAGTGAAGAAGGAAGAAAAGGGTAAAGGAGTAGGAGGTGATGGTGATCCTCCTGACACTAATCAAACTTTCTCTTCTTCTCATACTTTTCATTCAAATAATGCAAATCCTAATATGCCTTATTTCAAATTGGATGTAAAATTTGAATTACCTATCTATAATGGAGATTTAGATGCTGAAAACTTAGACAATTGGATTAAGCAGCTTGAAGTATATTGCAGGGTGCAGGGCATTACTGATGACCCTTCCAGGATTTAGTTGGCCACTTTGAGAATGAGTGGAATGGCTCTTACTTGGTGGGAGAGCAAGGTTCAGCAAGATCCTCGAAAGAATGATAAAATTATTTCAGTTTGGAATGAGTTCATTGAAGTATTAAGGAAGCAATTTTATCCTTTAGGTTATATGCAGTAATTAATAATGAGCTGGCAAACTTTTAGACAAGCTAAAGAAAAAATAATTCAAGAATATAGTCATGAATTTAGGAAGAGAGATATTGCATTAAATGTTGCATTAGATACCTAGGAAAATCTTCTTAAGTACATTGGTGGCATGCATTCTTATTTGCGACATACTTTGTTGATGTTTAACCCCAGTACCTTGGATGATGTATGTGTTCAAGCTACACATTTAGAAGCCAGGGGTAAGCATGCTAATGATACTTTTGGGAAGAAATATTTTAAATTTGACACCAAATCGAAAGGTCAAGATAAGGGGAAAAAGAAGATGGCTACTGTTAAGAAAGAGGGTGAAACGACTACATGTTCGCATTGTTAGAAGGGACACGATGTCTCTAAGTGTTGGAAACTTCATTTGGAGTTAAGGCCAAAGAAGTACGGAGGAAACAAAGATAAAGGCAAAGCAAAAGCTACTGCAGCATTTATTCAAGATTTGGGATCCAACTCAGGTGATGAAACAAAGGTTACAGCTGTCGGAGTCCAGGGTAAGAATAAAAGTATCTCACTTCCCATTGATGCAAAATCAAGTTCTAGTGCAAGTACAAATATTCCATCTACTTCTAAGCAAAATGATAAAGATAGAAGTGCACTGTTTCATGTTCGTGTCATTGCAAATCACACAAAGATTGATACATTGTTTGATAGTGGTTCACAAGTAAATATGATATCAGAAGAAGTGGTTAAGAAACTGCATTTAGTTACTATGCCTCATGAAAAGCCCTATCCTCTTGGTTGGGTTACTAATGATACACGATTGCAAGTTACCAAGAAATGTGTATTGAAGTTTGCAATTACTGAAAAGTTCATGGATGAGGTAGAATTAGATGTAGTGCCACTTGACATTTGTGGAATTGTACTTGGGAGTCCATATTTGTATGACTGGAAAGCAGTCTTTTATAGAGAGCAGAATAAGTATCGTCTTTTTAAAGATGGCGTGGAATATATTGTACGAGCACATAAGACAAGAACAAACCTAGCAATAGTTTCTGCAGGACAAATGAAGAGGCTGGTAAATGCTAGTAAATTTTTTGTGTTAATGATGGTTAAGGTGAAAAATGATGAGATCTCTAAATATTTTGAAGGATGTGACCCTAACCATAAATATGAACTGATTGAAGTCATTTATGAGTATGATGATTTCTTTCAAGATCTGAAGGGGTTACCACCGAAAAGAGAGATTCAGCATGATATACATTTGCAGTAGGATGTGCCACTCCTGAACATAGCCATGTACCGGATGTCTGTAATGCAGGATGAGGAGATCAAGAAACAGGTTCAGGAGCTGATTGAGAAGGGGGTCATCCAGACAATAACTTATCCTTGTGGCTCTCCTATAGTCTTGGTTCCAAAGAAGGATGGGTCGTGGAGGATGTGTATCGACTACAGGGCCCTTAACAAAATCACCATTAAAAACAGGTATCCTCTTCCTCGCATTGATGATTTGCTTGATCAGTTGAAACATACAATTTACTTTACAAAATTGGATCTGCGTAGTGGGTATCATCAAATCCATGTTGCTGAGAATGATTCCTGGAAAACAACGTTTAAAACCAAACAGGGCTTGTATGAATGGCTTGTTATGCCCTTTAGGCTTTGTAACACACCTGCTACTTTCATGCGGGTTATGAATGATGTCTTTCGACCATTCATTGATGATTTTGTAATTGTATATCTGGATGATATCCTAGTGTTTAGCAAAACTTGGGAAGAGCATATAGTACATATGAAGAAAGTTTTAGATGTACTGAGGAAGGAAAAACTTTATGTAAAAATGTCTAAATGTGAATTTGCTAAAACTTCTTTAGTATATCTAGGCCATATTATTGGTGGAGGCCACCTGCAAGTGGACCCAGCCAAGGTTGTTGTCATTGTAAATTGGCCATGGCCTAACACCGTTACTGAAATCAGAAATTTTCTGGGTGCGGTTCAGTATTGGAGGAAATTCATTTCTGGGTTTTCTTCCATTGTTGCTCCATTACATGCGTTGACAAGCATTAAAGAAATTTTCCAGTGGGTAGGAAAGCATCAGAGAGCCTTCGACACTTTGAAGGAAAGGATTAGCACCGCACCAGTTCTGACATTGCTAGATTTGCAGCAGCCATTTGAGATCGAAACCGATGCCAACGGGTTTTCCATGGGAGCCGTTTTGATGCAAGGAAGGAAGCCAGTCTGTTACCATTCAGAAACATTCTCTACTGCGGTAAGTAACTCTCCGACCTACGACAAAGAGTTGTATGCTTTAGTACAGAGTGTGAAGAAGTGGAAACATTATATCATGGGAAAAGAAATAGTCATACATACTGATCATCAGCCACTTCAATATTTAAAATCTCAAACTAAAGTACAACAAAGTAGGGATTTAAGATGGATGGGATTCTTACAACAGTTTCATCTCTTAATTAAGTATAAAAAGGGAATTCATAATAAGGTAGTAGAAATGTTATCAAGGCCACCTATGAATGCTTCAATCATTCTTCAGAACAGTTCATTAACACATGAAAGTTATATTGAACAATATACGGAAGACAAAGATTTTAAGAAAGTATATGCATCACTAATACATGGTAAACATGAAGAAAACTATTATCTGCATAATCAGCTCTTCTATTATCTCGGTAAACTCTATATTCCAGAGAGAGAGAGAGTGCATGTGATCCAAGAGGCACATAGTTCATTGATTGCAGGGCATTTTGGAGTAAGTAAAACATTGTCTGTATTGCAAAATCATTGTTATTGGCCTCAAATGCAAGAAACTGTAGCTAAATATATCAGAGTTTGTGTTATGTGTGTAACAAGTAAGCCTAGCAATAGGAAATTGGGATTGTACACTCCTCTTCTAGTTTCTTCCCGTCCTTGGGAAAGAATTTCTATGGACTTTGTAGGGGGGCTACCTATGTCTAGAAAAGGGCATGATTACCTATATGTTGTTGTGGATAGATTCAGCAAAATGTGTATCTTAATGCCATGTAACAAACAGATCACTACTGAATAAACAGCTCATCTATTCTTTCAGAATGTTTGGGTACATTTTGGGCTAACCATGTCTATTATATCTGATCGGGATTCCTGGTTCTTGGGAGAATTCTGGTCAACTTTATGGGAGCTTATGGATAATAAACTGAAGAAAAGTACAACTTTTCATCCACAGACCGATGGGCAAACAGAGGTAGTAAACAGAACAGTGGTCCAGCTACTTAGAGGATATTGTAGTAAACATCCTAAAATTTGGGATGAGCAGTTGCAGTATATACAACATACTTAAAATCATGCAGTTCATTCTTCCACGAAAAGATCTCCTTTTGAAACTTGTTTTGGTTATCTGCCAAAAACACCGATGGACTTCTCTTTTGGAAAATATGCAGTGGATGGACATCATGATGCAGATAAAGCTCTAAGGTTCATTCAGAGGATCCAAGCGGTGCAGCAGGCAGTTCGGGAACAGTTGGAGAAGAGCTAGGCAAAGTACAAAGCTAGGCATGACCAACATCGAGTTGATCATCAATTTTAGGTTGGTGACCGAGTTTGGTTACATATCACCAAAGAAAGAATGAAAGGTGAAGGTAAAAAGCTTAAGCCTATCAGGTATGGTCCTTTTGAGATCTTGGAAAAGATCGGTACTAATGCTTTTCGCTTGAATTTACCTCCATACATGAAAATTTATTCAGTTATCAATGTTAAGAATCTTAAACTGTATGAGCCTCCTATGATCATGGATGAGGAAACTAACATACAAATTCCTTCAGTTGATGATTTGGAACATGAATGCATGAAAGAGTTGCAGGATGATGTTATTCTTGACAGAAATGTAAAGACTTCACGAAGGGGGAATGCTGAGTACCTTCGAGTGGGGCTTAAAGGCATGCATCCTAGCAAAGCGAGATGGATGGAGATTGGAAAAGTGAGGGAGTTGTACCCTCACTTACTTGCCAAATGATTCAAGCTTTTGGTGGTCCAAAGGCTCTTCAATGGGGAGGAATGATCCGGATGATTATTCATCTTTAAATTACACTCATCCAAATGGTACAATAATTTTAATCTATGGTTTTAACTCATATGCTAAACATTATATGCACAGCGCAGCGCAGTTTGCGCATGAGTTGCACAGTTGTCGCAAGAGCCGCGCAACGTAGTTTGCGCATGAGCCGTTCAGTTTTCGCAAGGGCCGTGCAGCGCAGTTTGCGCATGAGCCGCGTAGTTGTCGCAAGGGCCACGCAGCGCAGTTTGTGCATAAGCTGCCCAGTTGTAGCACGGGCCGCGCAGTACAGTTGTGCATGAGCCGCGCAGTTTGTGCACCGTCAAGTTGAACATCGAATGGTTTGTAGAGTTTACTCCTATGCTGCGACAACAGATCTGGTATATGGCGAAGACTCATACGCTGCGACATTTTGTGGAGTTGGCGGTGACATCAAACGGTTACGTTACGTGGCATAGACCAGTGGAAAGTTATTGCAACGTGTTGTGAGTCAACATACGTGTGTGGGAGTTGGTTGCAACGTTTTGGGAATATGGAACGTCATGGTAACATAACGCTTGGTGGAAGTGCATGGTTCAGTTTTAGCATATGATTGTAACGATAATAAAGAAGATAACAACGGTGGTCCATTACAGATCCTCTCGCTAAACACTTAAATAGAGGAGTCTGGACACCGAGAAGGGGACGACAGATTGTTTAGAGCACAGCCCTTCATTTTTCTGTTATGAGAAGCTTAGAAAGTTCACTGTGAAATGTCTAGTTGTTGTTTCTTTCTGAAGTCGACCGTTCTCTATTATAATTTAGCTTTCTTTGTCTTTGAATGCTAATTTTAATTTCCAGAAGAGAGGTATTAAAGACTCTGAACAACATTCTGTTTTACAGTTGTTGAAGTTGATTCCAGAACCATTTTGGTACCATTTTAAAACCATTAATTGGATCGGTACCCATTGGAGAGGGACCCGGAGACGTAGCCCAGTGGAGGGGGTGAACTCCTTTATCAACTTCTGTTTGTGACTCTCTGATTCTGTGTTCTTCTTTATATCTGTTTATGAGTGTTGTTTTTCATTTCCTGTTCTGAGCATTTAATTTCTGTTAATGTTGTTCCATTAATTAACCTGTTGGACGCATTCTTTTTGAAACAAACTTTTTAATGCACTCAAGTTTAGATCCGACGTATCAATTTCCAAACTCTCTATTTCAAAAGTTATTAAATAAATTTTAATTCCTTTCCCTAAAAATGAACAAATTTGACCTAAGATTCAATAGCCTTCAAATTTGTTGTAAGACCATGGAAGAGACCATAAAAAAAATGACAGTGATGAAGCTGGATTTATTTGGAGTAAACTTACCTTTCGATCATAGTAGGGACAAATCGACAGTCACTTATGTGCAATACTTCATCTTCTGTTACTGACAGTTTGATATATGAGTATCTTCCCACGGTGAAAGAGATCAAATGAACAATCAATGTAGACAATGTGTGCATTTGGTATAGGGCCCTTTCCATTTGAAACCTTCACAATGAGTCTTGATGTAGGAAAAAAATTAGAAATTCAGTTCCACTAGGAGCACCCCAACTCTCAGCTTTGTGACTTTGCCCAAGATAAATTTCTGCTATAAAGAAGCATGAGTATGAATGTCACTAGTGACTCTGAACAAAAGTGTTAATCCGTCCTTTGCATATTCACCTTGTATCTCAACTATCCAAGGTGGTTGGATTTGGGTGACAATCAAAATTAGGATTTCGATAGGTTTTGAAGAAAGGGAAGAAGCTTGTATTAGTGAATTTCCATGATTGTATTATGTATAGCATTCTAGAAACTAAAATTAAGGCCCTGACCTTGCTGAACCATTTTTGTTGTGTTGGGGACAAACTTTGCTGATTAGAAAATGCCAGATTGTTAGAGGCTTTTCCCAGTTAGTATTTTCTCCATGTTCATAGGACATGGGCAATGGATAATATTTGATCAGCAGCTCCATTCTTAATAACCATGGAAATTTAATACATGCTCCTGCAAATACAGTAGCAGTCTGATTTACAACCCCTAATACACTCTCATCCTTCTCGGCTGGAACTCACCCTTTCATTACAAATCCAAAATAATTTATAGAGTTACATGACATGAATTTCTTACGAGATTACTAAACCAGAGATAAAATAAGACTCGAATCAAATGCCACAAATATTGAGCTACCTGGAATAAGTATTGATTTGTTGATTACCTTGCGTATAAAGTCGAATCTAGATGAACACTACTGTTCATTATTCCTGAATTGTTCTGCCACCTGTATCCTTGAATATGGAGCCACTTGCTGAGAAAAATGCTTGAAATCTGGGACATCATGAAATGGTATTAAGTCTGAGATATGCTCGGTCACCTTAAAATGTTGATCTTTCTTCTCCAAATATGGAATTGATTTCTGATGTTTGTTTTATGCCTTCGAATTTAAGATATAAATCTAGAAATCTGGAGATGACCACTCCACCTCTGTCGCCAACTTCTCTTTAAGTATGAAAAAAAGATCCTTTGTTTACTGATATTATGCCTTTAAAACATGAGCTATGGATTAAAACGCCAATTAACTTCCAGAAGAAATGGATTTCGTTGTCTTATTATTGTCTTCAAAATATGGATTTTAACACAAGAAATCATTGCGCTGATGAAACTTGGTGATGATACTCTCTGTGTTTACCTGTGTGATGGAGTAGCTTTTGAACTTGACATTAAAACAGTCATCAACTCTAGTGAATATTCTGAATATTAAAGGTCGGGTCTCTTGACATCAAGCAATCAACGTGTCAATTTAAATGATGAATGTCAACTATTTACACCCAAAATCGTTGAAAATTTGATTCCAAATATTTCATGGAGATCTGGGCAAGAAAAACGTTCTTTATTCAAAATGACAGTTCTTGGTATTCTTTTACAATACTCGTTGACACTGGGTAATGGAAGTGATCTCGGTCATGAGATTTTTAGTCGATCTTTTCCATGTGAATTTTCCAATGATACCACCTGGGTTAACCCCACGCTTTTATCTTTCAGTGATCTCCTCCTCATGTTCGCCATGACATTTAACATTTATCTTGGGCAATTGATGTTTTCGTTTCAAATATTTTGTCCCACGTGAGTAACGGGAAATAGTTTATTGAACTGGGTGTGTGAGCTCCTTTTAGGATGGGCTTCGGCGTGACAATTTATTTCGGAGAAGAAAACATAAAACCTTTATAAACCTTACTTTATCTCCATTAAAATACAAAACCAAAACCTTTATAAACCTTACTTTATCTCCATTAAAGTAAATAAGCCGTAACATATTGAAAGGATTATGAATAAGGCTTTTGAATTTGATAATAGGATTTTATTTTTATATTTTCAAAACTTTTTTTTTTTAAATGAGATGAGATAAGATTGAAGTAAAAGAAAAATCAAGATTTTTCCTAAAATAAATATAAAATATTATTTAGAAAACAATATAAAATAGTTATTTAAATAATAAAAGTTTATATTTATTTTATTAATAATAATTTTATTATTGTTATTATTAAAATTGACTCAATTTCAAGTAGTGAAGACAACTTGGCATTTTGAACATACTTATGGAGGCCAAAGAATTGGGGTTAAAGTAAATGGGGACTTGACCAAATGAAGAGTTTAAGGCTTTAGAAACTCTAACAAGATTGACGTAAAGAATTAAGGCTTTGGCTAATTAAATCAAAGTTAACAAAGGTTGGGATTTTAGGATGATCACAAGACATCGCAAGCTTGAAGATTGACATGAAGAAAAGCTTACCAGATTGCAACAAGAAGTCAGTGGTTTGGTGAAAAAATGTTGGGTTATAAGCTCATGGCAGCAAGAATCGAGGTCCTTCTTTATCTTCGCGCTGCAGAATCTTTAAATGTTGATGGTCCTTTTCCATCTAGAATATGTTTATGTCTTGATCCTGGTCAAATTACTCTTTCCTCCTGAAATTTAATTGAAATATTGGAAAATATTTGCTGAACATCTGAATATCAATGATGCAGTTAATGTCTCTTGTTTTCTATGCAAGCACTAAGACGAGAGCATATATGGTGGAAAATTTGCAGGTCAGTTAGCAAATGTTTTTCAAAACATTTTTTCTTTGAATAATCTTATTTATATTGTCAGAATTGTATTGAACATTCCCTATTTCTTATCACATATCAGAATTTTCAGCTACGTCATGATGGCCCTGGTATTCTATCAATGGCCAATGCTGGCTCGAACACCAATGGTTCTCAGTTCTATATTAATTTTGCAACAACACCTCATCTTGATGGATATATACTTGATTCCATATCTTGAATGTCATTTATGATTTTTTATATTCACCTCAGTTTGTTTTAGAAAATTTACATGTTGGTTGTGATTGACATAATTTCTCTTTATCCATGACTCATGACTGTCACCATATGGAAATTTTTTATTTTAGATACACAAGATTCCTTTACCTTGAAATAATGGGTTATTTTCTTTGGGTGTCAGACACCAGTGTATTTTTACCATTTGACCTTTTGAATTTTGATAATTTTTGTAGGAATTTCTCTTCAGTATAGTTCAGTTGGTATATATGCTAATAAGGGTGTGAGACTATCATTTGTCTCACTAATGTGGATATCTTGCCTCTCCCTATCTCTATTTTCTGTTTTACTCTCATATCATTAATGTCCCTTTTCTTATTATCTACAACAAGCATGTCGTATTTGGAAGAGTTTTTGAGGGAATAGATGTAATGAAGAAAATTGAGTGGTTATCAACTACAAATCAAGGCAGGCCTATTGTTCTAGTTAAGATTTATAATTGTGGTTAAAATAACCCATTATTTCCAGGAAAAGATAAAGGTATGGTTGCAGTTGTTGCATGTACATTTATCATTTAAGTTGTAAACATCATGATATGCCATTGTTGAATATTTAACTCACCACAAATGTTATAATTCTTTGACTGATATCTTGAATGTAATTTGTAGAAATGGTTTTCTTTTACTCCTTTCAGATATGAAAATTTGGATTTATTTGCAGATAAAAAGAAAGGAAAGAAATATAAGGCTACAAAATAATTAGTGTCAAGTGATGATAGCTAAAAAGTGCGTAAAAGGAAAAAACATAGGAAGGTGTGTAAGGACCAGCAAAAGAGGAGGCAACATCATTATTCTTTTGATTCAGATACCTCATCAAACACTGATTCAGATTCAAACACTTCTGATAGTGAGTTTGAATTAGACTCTTCCCTGTCATATGATACTAGCACTTCAAGTGAAGATGATAGGGTGAGAATAAATAAGAAATCATCAAGAATAAATAATCATAGACATCCAAAGTGATGGAGGGACAAGCAGAGAAGGAAAAGACATGGTCAGAAAGTGAAGAGATTAAGATGAAAGTCCAAGTGGTATGGATTCTTTCTCTGATTAAAAGGGGAAAGGATGACTGACCTAGAATTGCTAGAATTGTTATTAATTTCTATCATTTTGTTTTTTATATTATCTTAGCATTCTTTAATATGTATAGTATTTCATATAGTTTGGTGTTTTATAATTGTACGCTGTGAACTTTGTTGTCTTCTTAATTTAATAAATGGAGTTTTCTCTCCAAGGAGTCCCAGCAGGAGCCCTTAGAAGAGTTTGAGCAGAAGCCCGAGAACAAGATTGAGAAGAAGCCCTAGAAGGAGCTTAAGCAAGAGCAAGAGTGAGAGTCCTAGGAGAATCTCAAGCATGAACATGAGTAGAAGTCCTAGAAGGGTATTGAGTAGAATTCCTCGAATGAGTCTAAGCAAGAGCCCAAGTTTGATTGCTCATAGGGTTGTAAGCAGGATCCTAAGTCGCATGGCTTTTAGTACGATCCCAAGTGTAATTTCTTGTAGGCCTTTAAGCAAGAGTACACAAAGGAGTTTGAGTAGCCATTCATGGAAAAACCTAGCTCAAAGTACTTTGAAAAGTTGAAGTAGGCCTTCAAGTAGAAGGTTGTCAAGAGGATCAAGTCATAGTCCCGTTGTCAATAAGAGTACACTTTTGAATCCTAATCAAAGTCAGACTACTACAAGAAGTCTTAGCCCAGAGGGCACACCTAAATGTGTGAGAAGAGGTCGTGGATTCAAATAGTGTTACTCTTATGCTCGATGTTATTGAACACCATCTCCAGCTCACTCTCCCCCAAGGTCTCATCTCCTTAGTGAAAGGAATATTCCTAAAAGGGATAGGTTTCTATGCATTCATAAAGCCTCATTAAATTGCCAAAGTTGGAAGTAATTTCTAACTCAATAATTTTATTTTGTTGTGGTAGATATTCAAGTAAGAGGAGTTATTCCGAGTGCTCTCCACCAAGACATTATAGAAACCCACCAAGAGGCAGGATTCCTCCAAGGTAAGAAAGCATTGTATTTGTTGTAGTGCTTGAAGAAATATGTTCTGAATATGCTTTTAGCAACCTCTTTTATAATATTTTTGTCAAGGATATAGTTTTCTACATTATTGTCTGCATTTTCCTTAAACAAGGCATTGTCTTAGAGTTATGTTCACCATAAATATTTGACCTCTTAGGATTCTTTCTTTAACGTAAGTACAGGAGGAGCAGGAGTCGAATCATGAGTTATAGCCATGTAGCTTATTGAAACCAGAGAAGAAATCAAAGTCTCAACCACAATCATAGTCCTGTACATGAGAACCCTCTAATGATTGCATTTTTTTAAGTATATCCGATTCTATTCCTTCTCCTAGTGTTTCAAATCATGCCTAGTTTTCCAAATAAAAAGTTAAAAAGATAGCCTCATCCTATACTCTATGGCCCCATGAATATGCTTATATCCAATGTTTTTGGGGATCATGCAGATCTCCCAATGCAAGCACTGCAACATCACCCTAGGAAGCAAATAAACATTATGAATTGGCATCATAATATATCCTAACCATTTGTACTTGTGGATACTCATTAGGTTTATGGAAGAAGGAACTTTGCTCATTCCATGGTGGATAGGATCCATGTGAAGCACCAACTATTGGGTTGATAATCCTCTTTTGATTCTCCTTATTGCTCCACTTATTCCAAGGAGTGGTGATTTTTTCAATCCCATTAATCCAATTTCTTGAGTTTTGTTCAAAATTCCTAGAAAAGCTTTATGGATTTCATAACCGGTTTGATCATATATTGTGAACTTATACAATCTGTCATCCTTTTCCAACCATTAGATACTCAAATTTGTGTATTGATCCTTTTTACCATTATAAAGGACTTTGTAAGTTAGGTTCCCAAATTCTTAAAGGGTATTAGCTTGATGGAAGAGCCACTGCCTTACAAGCAGGAGGTTGGTGGTTCGATTCCTCCTTTCCCTAATGATATTATAATATTGGTTAAAAAAACTAAATTAGTAAGCAAAAAATAAGAGATAAGTAGCCAAACAATCAAAGATAAGTGACCAAACAAAATGACCGAAATCCGAATAAAAAAATACTAAAAATGACTAAATTCATGACCTAAAAATGAAAGATGCAAAAATAGGCATTAAAAAGGATGCAACATGTGGTGCGAATGATGAAGCCAAACATGGAGTTAATATGGTAGCAAAATAAGACACAAAACTAGTCATTAAAAAAGATGCAACACATGGAGCTAAACATGGAGTCGATATGGTAGCAAAATAAGAAGTTACATTGGATGCAAAAAGATGGTGCTACATAGGAAGAAAAATATGGTGCAATAATAGAAGAAATATTTGTCGTCATTTTGGTAGCAAAACACGATGCAAAAAAGGAAGCAAAAATTGGTGCAAATTTGGAAGCGAAAATTGGCACATATCTGGAAGTAAAACATGGTGCAAAATGGGATGCTAAAGTGGTAGCAGAAATGGATGCTCTATTGGATGCTAACATGGTGCTATTAAGGATGCAAATATGGCCCGAACGAGGATGTCATTTAAGAAGAAAAAGAGGACACTCACTAGGAAGAAAAATATGACGTTATTTAGGAAGAAAACCTCGATGTTGTTTTGAAAGAAAAGTTGAACATTATTCTGGAGACAAAAAAATAGATGTTATTTTGGACGTCATAAAGGATGCTATATAGGAACCAAAAAAAGACATTTTTTGAGACGCTTTATGTTTTGTCCATGACGCCTCCCATTTAGCGTCTAGTTTGACCACTCAATGTAAAAAAAAATACACTAAAAGGGGATACTAAATGGGACGCTAATTCCAGGATTTGTTGTAGTGGCGTCTCCCCAAAGCAGATCCTAATCATTGGTGGGGTTAAATGAGGTAGAAAACATAAGTAGTACTACCCTAGTTATTTCCAACGGATATGATCAAAGCATATAAGTCAATTTTAACAAGTCAAAGCTATGAGAGGGATAGTTGTAAGACACGACATCTTGATGTTTCCAACAATTCAGATTGAGCAGATCCATTCCTAGAGAATCATCTAAATCATCCAGTACATAGGATTTTTTGTCCTTGCCAAATTTACCCCCTTTGATTCATGTAGTTCATTGACATTTGTCATCAAAAAATTATGTGTCATCCTAATATTTAGTTGTTCAAGGACAAGTTTCCAAAATTAAGAAACAATCAAATTATAATATCATAATCATCTTTCTATTGATTAAAATCACCTCCTGTTTAAAAATCAGAGGAAAATCTCTGACAAATCTCATTAAGAGTCTTACAAGAGTTGAGTAAGTGCATATTCCTATATTGTTATTTGTATCATTTTTCCAGTGTTTAGTTAGCTTATAAAAGTATATTTTGTCCCTCTCTAAAGTATCTCGTTGTAGGTTTTACATCCAAAAAATCCTTATCCCTTGCTCAAGAGCCTAAGATGAAGACGAGAAAATACACCACCTATGGGACATACTCCCAATCATGGAGATGCATCCTTGGGATCTGGAAATTCACATCATCCAAAAATATTTGTATTCCACAAATTAGATAATAAGTTCAATAAGGACTATGTTAGTGGTCCATCTTATTTAGTAAATTTGCTAAGTATAGGTCTATGCTGCTACTCGTATCAATTTAAACTGCAAATAATCATGCTACTACTTTTACTCCTCATGAAAATCATGTTGAAACTCTTGCTTATGGTGTAATTTTACAAGTATTGTGATATTTCTTCATTTGCAATGTTGTGATTACACACATTTTACATTGTCTCACACACATTCATGATGAGTCACATCCATTCTTAGCTAAAATAATTCATGCCTAAAGGAAAAATCGTGAGCTCGAGACTAAAATAAGGAATTTGAACGGTTAGTGAAACCAGAGGGATGATTTGTAACTATTCAATCTACAAGATGGAAGGTGAATTGATTCAAAGGAAATCTACCATATTTAAATGAGGGATGGAATCAATGAGAGGGGTTTTGATGAGAAGAAGATATGCTAAATGAACTGTAGGGAAGAGTATCATTTTATTAACTCCTAAGACTCTATCTGTCTCATTTATATCGAGTTTTCTAGCAACACGAATGGACAATCGGGGGAAGATGCTACTTGTATGATGTTACTATTGAAAGAATGGGATATAAGCTAAACCTATGATTTTATCTTAATCAATAGAATGTTGTCTGTGTTTCATATAATATTTTGCAGTTAAGATTTTGTGTTATTTATCATTGTGTTGGTTTATTGTAACTGGATGTTTCTTGTAGCTCCTAGCTTCTATATCAGGTGGTATCATAGCACAAACACTCTTAGATTTCTTTCCTAATTGTTCCTAAAAGTGCGTTGGATAATACCGTAATTTTTGTTATGTATCCACATCTTGATTGTTGGAGACAAGTGGTGTATCAACATAGGGATTGAGGTTTTGGATGGTAGTTAATATTCAAACTACTAGGAGGCTTGTTAGAATCTCTCCAAGAAGGAGAGGAGAAACACATGGAGGTGAAAATATTGAAGAATTTGAATACTTATGGAGGATATTAGAGGATTTTAACCAAAGAAGATATGGATTTTCCAAAATAGATACATAATCATAAGGTGATATTGAGTTTGAACTAAACAATGAAGACATTGACCAAGTCATGCACCTAATAACTTATTTCAGAAAAAAGAGGTAGTGCAAAATTTAGGGTTTTGTGATACAAAAAAGGTATGAAAGATAAAACTCTTATTGACTGTATCGAAGATATTGAGAGATAATTCGAATATGAATATGTTTGTGACCCAAATCAAGCTCGTTTTTCCACCACAAAGTTGAAATAAAATACATCCCTTTGGTGTGACATGCTGTAGAAAAATAGGGTTGATCATGGGATAACAAAGAATAGGACTTGGATGAAAATGGTGAGTAAAATCAAAGAGAAGTTTTTTCTTGTATATTATCAAAAACATTTGTGCAAACGAGTTTAGAACTTGAGGAAAAGGATGTTTATGTGCATGATTATACTAAGGAATTCTTCATGTTGTCACTCAAATTAGGAATCAATGAGCCTGAGTATGAGTGTGTAGCTAGATACATGAATGGTTTGAACTATGCAATACAGGAAGAGATGTGTTTGCATTATTTTCATACTAAGTATGAGGTTTACCAAGTTGCAATGAATGTGGAAGAGAAGGTTAATCAAAAGACTCACCAAAATATTAGAGTAAAAGGTTCACAACAATGAGGAAGAGAAAACACTGCTAGAACAAATGGAAAAGAAGAGAAGTCGACCATTAGTCCAAGTACAAGAGGAAATGGAAGTGGTAGATCTAGAGGTTTTGCAAGAGGATGAGGAATCCTTTGAGTGTCTTAGACAGAAGATAGTAGTAATTCTGTTACACAAGAACTAAGAGAAGAAAGCTCAATCTCAGGGGGGAAAATGTTGATGTGGGGAGTTGTTAGTTAGAAAGTTTCCTTTGTCGTTGTTGTCAAAGGGGGAGAATGGTTAGAGGTTTCCATCAATGCCAAAGGGGGGTATTTTTGAGTATATAATTTTCATTGATGTCAAGGATGTTCACAAATGACAAAGGAATAACCAGTAGAGATGCAATATGAATGACAAAGCTGGTTAGACAAATGAAGAGTGGAACTACAAAAGAGTGAAATGAACAGGAGATAGAGTATATGTAAACAATCAAAGAACATAGAAACTATATTTGCGAGAGTGTTTATAAAATCCTTATAATCAATAGCATGATGAAATTATTTGTATATATAAGTCTTCAAAAGTGTTAGAAATAGTTGGAGAGTTTCTGCAAATAAATTGTCCAGATCCTCAAAGTCATGGTGAGATCCACATTCGATATGAAATCGATGGTCAAGATGCATCCCGCATGAGATCCAACGGTTAAGGATTAATTCGAACAGTTAGGTGGAAGATCCAAAGTTCCGCAAAGGATCAAGGTCGGATGGAAGAGATTAGGTCTGCAAAAAGAGATCGATGGTGCTAAAGAAAAGTGCAAAAAGGGAATTGCGGAAATAAGGTTTAAATATTTTGTAAACCCACAACCTGCAACCCACAATCTGGAAGATTGACGGTTAGGAAAGACTCCGCAAAAGATCAACGGTGCAAGAGAAAAATTATGGAAATAAGCTTGTGGAAAGTCGAGACATGATTTGAGGAAATATCGCATCCTACATTTTGCATCCTGCAATCTGGAGATCGACAGTTATGGGAGAGCCTGCAGGAGATCAACAGTCTGAAATTGTTGATGTGGAAAGATGATTACAGAAAGACAATTGTGGAAAGTAGAAAGTCGAAGTTCTGAAAAGTTGAGTTCCCGCATCCCACAATCTAAAGATCGGCGATCATGAGAGAGCCTGCAAGAGATCAAGGATGTAGAAAAGAAAATTGCAGAAATGCGATTGCAAAAACAATAAAATCGAAGTTTTGAAGATTCGATTTCCCGCATCCCGCATCCCGCAATCTGCAAAATAGAAAATCAACGATGAGGAAAATGCCCGACAAAGATCAACGGTGGGGAATCGTTGATGAGGAAACCATTGTACAAAAATATGATTTCAAGGAGGAAATCTATGCATTAGATCAACGGCCTGGAGCGACTTAGAAATAATATCAAGGAATCTGATTAAAGTTGGAAGATGGATATTGCAGACACACGAGAAAATGATAAACAAGGTCACGCAAATGAATTCTAATATGTGGGAAGAAAGAAACAATGCCTTTGCGAAAAGTTATCAATGAAATGATGCAACTGTTGAATGGGTAAGTTGATGAATCATTGTGTCTATAAGTAAATAGTCACAATCCAGAACGAAGGAGTGTAGCTATGGAGAAATGTGATAGTGGGAAATAGGTAACAAGTATTTATTGTATGAATGTGTAAATAATGAAGATGTCTTTGTTATTAAGTTTTATGGAGTCCAAAGTGAATAGTTTACAACTATTCCAAAGACTAAGAAAACGAGACTAGGGTGGTAGGGTAGTGCTAGGGCATACCACAGGTGTGGAGGGGTTCGAAACCTCCTTCCAGTCAAACCTGGAGAACAGGGTGTTGTAGCATCCTTGTTTATTAAATAAGGAAGAAAACCATAGGGTTGTTGTTGCATCCCAGTCTTTAGTTGCAGGAAAAACTTAAGGTGTGCCTTGCATCCTTTCTGTAGTAGTAGATAAACAATTTTGTAAAATTCATCTTATTAATGAGTTTGTGTTGGTGGTTTTCTCTCTGAGGTTTCCATGATAAAATTTGTGTCTTAATTGTTGATGATTGTGTGTTTTAATTTACAAAGGGTTAATACAGATTAACGCCCCCCTCTCAGTATTGTGGGATAAACCAACACATAAGTGTTGACACACTCTCAAGTCAACCAAATTGAATTCTTGAACCTTGCGCATCAATTGCTCCTAGATATTCGTGAAGGATCGAAACATGGCATCAAGCATCATTGACATACAACATCTGGTCCTGAACAACATCCGATATTTATCTTCTGTATTAGGGACATTAAAGGTAATTGGCATCTATTGAGAATAATAGAAATTCCTTCAAGAAAGGTTGTTGCTTCTTAGTTGTGGTGTTATAGGGAGCGAAACAAGCTAGTGTTGCATCATGTTAGAAAATATTAATCCATAATAGTGTCTTTGGAAGTCTCATCATAGAAAAAAAAATAGTTATTTCTCTTTAAGCAGGAGACAAGATTCCTTGAGAAGGAGCTCTAGTGAACCATGAAAAAAAAGACACTAAGAAATCATCACATAGCATCAAAAGCAAGGAAGGAGACAAGATCCCTAAGATCGAGCTTCCTAGTGGACTTCATGGAAAATATAGATGCTCCCGCACAACTTTATCCATCAAATTATTTTTTAACGATGAAATGTAACTCGGATAAACCATAGAGGTCATATCCATGGAGATAGATGAAAATAAAATTGTGGGATAGGGAGATATTCATATTTCAAAACGTCAGTAAACATATGGGACATCAAAATCATCTCCATTGAAAATGTAGATCTAGATGCAAGGCTTGGACTTATCATACTAATGTGATGTATTAACATGAATATGTGTTCCCTTATAACATCATGGAATGATTGCAAGGTGGTGCTTTGTCACATTGGAATTGGATGGAAAATTGATGCATCAGAGATATGGAAATAGGTTGAAATTGAGATGATGGAACTGACACATTCTTTCTTGTGGGCCTCGATATAGGCATAAGACTTTTTAATGGGACATCGATACCGAAGTGTGGAAATAATGGACTACAAGGGCAGTAGATGAATTGGGAATGGAAAGTCCCCTGATCATAATGGATTGAGGTAACTAAAAATTATCAAATAAAAAACTAGACTAAAATAAATGACTAAAAATTGAGAATTACAAACTTCACTTAATTGAAAAGGAACCTAACTTCTAACTAAACCACTCCTAGTGACAAAAGTGGCATCTTATGTGATCACTAAAACGAAGCATATCTTTGTCTGTGTTCCATTCACCCAACTTGGATGGAGGATACCATCAAGTGTCATAATCTTAACAACTCTAGAGTCTTAGATTTCTGCAACAATTAAAGGTCCCAACCACTGCATTTGGAGTTTTTCTCAATTGCGTCATGAACTTATTGTCATGAAGTAGAAATTGGTCACCTCTATTAAATTATTTCTACTTGATATGCATATCATGCCATGCCTTTTGTCATTATTTTTCAATAGTTGCATGATAGTCGACTAAGAAGTCAAATTCTTCAACTTCCATTAGTTCCACCTTATGTTTTGTAAGTGTTCGCATTGTACTGACATAAAATTTTGTAATAAGTTTTATGCAACATTATAATGAGTCCCACAAAGTTGTTTAGTAAACTATGTGTTTTGTTATTAAATGCAATACTTAGAAGAAAATTGAAAAGAGACATAATTGTCTCTATTTTCTATTTTGTATAAAAAAGAAGAAACGAGACCATCTTAAGTTGATGTTGATGTTAATCCGCACTTTTGAATATATAACGTAAAGATAGCTTTGCTATAATCAATGAAAGGTAATAACTAGATATAGTGTAATATACCTTTCACAGAGAGGTAAAAGGTGTACTTGAAGCCCCCTCAAAACTGACACACAATCGAACTGGTCGGAACAAGTTGTGTATAACCCCACCACAATTTGTCTGATATTTCACAAACCACCATTATGAACCCCGAATAATATTTTACCATGAGTTCATTACTTTGTTCTTGTGGTGGGAAGCCAGCTATGACAATTTCACAAATGATGTCCATATACGAAGCATGAGTGATCGCAACAGTCGGCCCATATCAAAGACGTTTTAGAGATTGTCGCCTAGTTGGTAATGTAAGCTTTTAGAGGGATTTGAAAGTTTTTTCAAGAATTGCATACGGATTCAGCCGAGTTCAAGTGTATAAATAAAATGTTGTTTGCTGGTGTTAGCCCACTTGCTGCAGATGCTTTAGGAAAGTAACTGCATTCAACGAAATTAACCATTTCATGATTCTGATTTAGGAAACTAACTGCATTCAGCGCAATTAACCATTTCATGATTCAATTGCATGTCAAAATTGGGTAATCACAACAACAGAGCAGTAGATTCTATTCGGCAGTGTTGTCCAAATAATTAGCTGTTGTGATGCTAGCGTCTATTTCGCAGTATCTAGTCCTCTTTTTTGAGCTAGATTTAGAGCTCTTGAGGGTAAATATGGCGTTGCCTTTGCTAATCATGTGTTGGTTCTAGAACATAAACTACATATCCAAGCAAATGCATTGCCATCTTCAGACCACAGATAGATCTAAATCAAAGAAGAAGTGATAAGCATATAATAGAAAGCTAATTGCAGAAGATTGATTGTGGAACGATAATTTTATAAGTTAAAATGTAATCCCACAAGCAGCAATTTGCAATGCATAAATCTAATTGGGGAAGGTTAATTGCAGAACGATAACTTTATAAGTTAAAATCTATCCGCAATGTGGAAATCTAATTGGGCAAGGTTGATTGCATAACCATAACTTTATAAGTTAAAATATAATCTTGCAATCTGCAATCCACAATTGGGAATGAAGCCACAACCCACAATGTACAATGCAGAAAGCAAATTGCGAAAGGTTAATTGCAGAATGATAATTTTAAAAAGTTAAAATGTATTCCTGCAACTGGCAATCCGCAATTTGGGGAAGGATCATTGGGGAAATACTGTTGTGGAAGGGAATTGCGGAAAAACAATACGGTAGTCTACCATGCTGAAGAAGGTTTTTAGTTAGTAGTTTCTACTGATTTGGATCAGTTTAGGTTTGGTAGCTCTTCCCTAGCATCAATTGATCTCTTAGTTGAACGAACAAGTAAAGTCAAGAACAAGCAATAAACTTTCGAACTTTCAAAGATCAAAAAACAATAATGTCCTCTTACAGTTTTGACTAGACCCATACCTCTTCCATGATATTTTTATAAAATATGTTTAATACAAATTCTTATACCTTAGAGTTGGAAAACATAGAACTAGGAATCAAAACATTAAAGCTAACATATGTAGGATTATGCTATCTCAGCTTCAACAAACCTGTTTTAACCAATAAGAAAAGTATACTAAAACTAGCAACATAAAAGCGAAATCATCTTCATTAAAGATAAACTCACCCGCCCACTCTTCAATCAAATAAAAAAATTTTAATCAAGTAAAAACTTTTTAATCTACCTAGCATATCTACATACACATATTTTAACAAACTTATTAATAAAAAATAATAACAATTTGAAAACATAATTAACATTCAAACTTATTAGTAAAAAATAATAACAATCTGAAAACTTAACTAACATTCAAAAATTCGTCATAGCAACTTGTTTTTGCCGGTTTTTGAGACTGTTAAAATTTTTAACAATACTTTGATGTGTAAAATGGCTCGTGACGACCATATGCCCGTCAAATTCCAACCCAATTGGCACAAGTCGGTTCATATCAAAAAGTTTTCCGTGCTTGCGCTTTTCGATACTATCACGAAATAACTGTTGCAAGTTGGAAATATAGTTAGTAGGTTGTTGGAATTAGTACAATCTAGTCATAAGGAGCAAGCTATCTACTCACTATTTGCATTGTAGCCTATCTAACTGTCCTCCAGTGATAGCTTACTTTGTTAACTTTCTGTAAGATAGAGATATACTATATTTTATTTCTTTTCCTACCTTTACTTAGCTACAAATTAGAACCAAGAATTTCTCAAATTAGAACCAAGAATTTCTCAAATAAATTAAGTAGTAAAAGTTTTTGTTCCATTTAAATATCTAAATAAATAATTAGTATTTACAGAAGATTTGATGTCGTAATCTTTTATTTACAACTTATCATTCAAATCCCGTGAGCTACACTAATAAACATATCCATTCCAATTCGACATTCCTTTGTCTACAACTAAAATTCAATTTTTTCATATATAAGCCTGGTTGCTATTATACGATTTCTATATCGAACTACATCAAGATTTCTTTATAAGAATTGGATTAGTCTACATCAAGAATATAGTAGGGAAATGAATAATTCTATGCACATTATCTATCGAAATACCGTCCATTATACACTACAGCACAGATCTGACTATGGCCAAAAAAAAAATTGTATCTCATTTATCTGAGATCACCCAAAACAAAAAGTATCACTCTTTTTGTTTTTGTTTTGGGTGATCTCAGATAATTGCAATACAATGGTTTCTGGCCTTAGTTAGATCTGTGCTGTAATGTATAATGGACGGTATTTCGATAAATAATGTGCATAGAATTATTGTTCTTCCTACTATATTCTTGATATAGACCAATCCAATTCTTATAAAGAAATTTTGATGTAGTTTGATACAGAAGTCGTATAATAGCAACCAGGCCTATATATGAAAAAAACTTGAATGTTAGCTGTAGGCAAGGGAATATCGAATTGGAATTGATATGTTTATTAGTGAAACTCAAGGGGTTTGGATGATAAGTTGTAAATAAAAGACTTCAAATCTCATGTAGATACTAATTAGTTATATAGATACTTGGTTTCATATGGAACCGAAACCTCCATTATTCAATATCTTTGAGAAATTCTTAGTTGCAATATATAGTTGAGTAAACTCAGAAAAAAAACAAAATCATGTGGGTCTTTGTCTTCACATAAGGTTAACTAAGTAAGCTATCATTGAAAGGCTTTAGCTGGCCCCGTGCATATCGTCCTAGATAGCTTACTCCTAGTCAGAATGCAGCAAGTTAAATTATGACACAATATTCATATCTGTGTCTCCATGAATAAAGAGATGGAGCCCTCTAACCACAGACTATTTTGACTTTCAAGGTTGAATATTTTTTTGGTTGGAGTGTTATGAATTTAATTCATAAAATTTGTAATATTTGCTGTAATTTGTTGAGTGATTTTAAGCACAGGGAAAAAAATCAAGTAACACAAAAAGAATAAAGTAACACAGAAATCATCTATATCCATACTTTATAAGATTTAACATTGTTTTTAGCCATTTTTTTGAAAATTCCATAAAGATTAGTATTCGTATCGAGAAACTAATAAAAACCCGCTTAAATTAAAAAATCGTTCCCTGTTTAGACAACTAGTAAAGGGATTGTTACCTAGGCCGTTATATTTACTTGAACAAATGTGGTTTAAGCCAAGTTCAAGTGTAGACAAAAAAAAAATATTGTTTTCGTGTGTCAGTCCATGTGCCTTCGCTGCAGCTGCTGCGTGCAAGAAACTGCATTCAACCCCTTTACTCATTTCTTGATTCATTTGCACCCGATAACGCTGCTAATGTGCGGAAAATGGACTAAATGGATTAGCCACAACAACTGAGCAGCAGATTCTATTCGCCAATATTGTCCAACGAATTAACTGTTGTGTACCTAGATTTAGAACTCTTCAGGGTGAAGATGGCGTTGCCTTTGCTAATCATGTATTGGTTCCAGAACATAAACTACATATCCAAGCAAAGGCATTGCCATCTTCAAACCACGGAGAGATCTAAATCTAGCTAAGAGAAAAGTAAAGTGATCAGTCTAAATCAACTTTATTTTTAATGACAGAATTGATTTATTTTTAATGACATAATTATAAGAGCATTTAATCCTAATGTTGAAGAAGCTTATAATAAACCAAGAAACAAGTCACGTATTTTCAAGAAGCCTCTGAAGCAGACAGATAAAATAAAAGGAACAACCATCTCTTAAGCCTTTTCAAGCAATGGCCATATGTCGATATTCAGCTTCCTTAAAGGCTTTGAAATTCCCCACTATGTCCAAAATCTTTGTGCCAAAAAATTAATACCTGAATCGATTTTCCATCCAATCAAATTGCTTCCACTCTGCATTTCTAGTTTAACAACCGCATAGGAAAGCCCGGGAAAGAAGACCCAATTCTCCCTTAAAGACCGGATTCACGTCAAAGCCTCATAGTTCTATAGTTCTAAGATTAGGGCAGTTGACTGTTAACGCCTCATAGTTCTATGGTTCTAAGTTAGGAGCGGAGATGGCGGCCTTCTGCAGGCCAGTGCAAACACTCATTTCAAGTGTTGCAGAAGCGGGCAATGAGATGTCAAGCAGACTATTCAGTCGTATTCTACATGAGATGGTCGGGGAGAAATAGGCTGGAAGAGTATGAAAGAAAACGGTTTTCTCCAATTACATTCTCACCCAACCCATTTCTCCGGATTCAATCCATTCACAACCAGTTCCTTCCAAGACATAGAATTGAAAGACACTTCTCAATGCCGGCTTTGGCAAACATTTGAAATGACTTTTTGCACTGTAGGTTTACTTTTTCCATTGCCATGCAAAGTTTACAATGTAAAGTATGACCCAAAAGCAAATGGATTATCAGTATTTAAAGTGTTTGATATTGGACCAGGTTTAGGTTTAGGTTTAGGTTTAGGGTTAGGGTTAGGGTTGTGAGACTGACTGCCAAGTCCCATGTAAATGAAGGAATGTTTTAAAAGAGGTCTCAAGTTGAAATCTCACCCCACTTATCAGTGCCCCATGCTTGTTGGCTTGTGGACACACCTGGGGTATAGTGGCAGCCAACGATGATGGACCCGGGTATAGTGGCAGCCAACAGGAATGGACCCCCTCGTAGTGAGTACCACGCCCAGATTCCCCAAGTAAAAATAAATAAATAAATAAATAAATTAAATAGATTAATTGGATTTAGCCATGGTTGTTGTAGGATCGTTTTTTCCACCCACTAAGTCAAATGAATAGAAGTGTCATATTTAACTAAAATAATTCTTCAATATTAAATTAAAATGTATATGTTTTATTGATAAATACCATTAACTCACAAGAAATGGGGAGCATTAAATGTTTATGTTTTATTTAAAGGGAATAAGGGAGGGCAACCTAGTTTATTTTAGAGTAGTCTAAACACTATAGGATTTTGGTTATCTTTACACCTCATTGGAATAGCATTATCTAGACGCCCATGATGTCCTCGCATTTATGATGATATATATTTCATACTTTTCAAGGTGGGAAACTAATAATGCACCCCTTCACCTCCTTAAAAATTGTGGGTGCACTTCACTCTAAAATGTGGGAGCATCATCGCTAAGATAGTCATGGTTTCATCCTCTCTCACAAATGCCAAAATCATGACCACTAGAAAACTTGTGCATGAACTTCCTTAAATTGATGGTGGGTGTAGTTCCTTAAGAATAAGGTGGGAGAATGATCTTTCACATGGGTGTCATCTTGCTTGCATGGGAATGCCTTTTTCTTCAGACATGTGGCACTTTCCACTCAGATGTTCATACACATGGACAAAGCACATTTCTCCATGCAAATGTAATTGTTGGGTTTTGTAATGTAAAAGAGGGAGCTCTTCGTTTGTAATTTGTTTGATGGAATAAATGAGTCTCTTTCTCTTTGTTTTCTCCTATGTTTATTTTCTTAACTCTTATGGGGCTTTTCCAATACTTATTATTTATATCACTTGTTGAAATGTCTTTGTGATACCATAATAGTAATAGGATGAATGATAAGTTTAGCCACTTTATATTGTAATTCTCTATTGAATTTGTAGGGACACATGCATCATCTTTGTAATGGATTGGCATGTAAACTTTTCTAGTGTTATTATTCAATCTTCGTTTTATGAATATTGCTAGTGTATACATTAACCAAATAAATTTCACCCTCTTTTATCAATCAATAATTAATATTTGAATGACCGTATGAGCCAAGAGGATATGCTCTAATCTTGCCCCATACAAACCTAAAATATAAGTATTTATAACTTTTTGTTTTCTACTTGTCAAATCTTAAATATGTATCATAAAAAATAGTGTTTTTCTATGAGAGTCTAAAACCATTCACTAGTATCCTTAATTGGAATCTACAATGGCTTAAAAACCCTTTATCTTTATCATATCTAGCTAGATCAAATCTTTGTGTGTATAAATCTACCTATATATATTTGGCAATTAGTATTTCTAAAACATATTCTAATTTGAATTTGAAGGTAATTCAAATTAATCTTGTTTTCTTCTTTGTTATAGACTTATCTTGCTTTAAGGAAGACCCCCTTGTGGTAGCTTTTAGTGGCCTAAATTAAGGAAATTGATGCTAAAGTTATAAAGGTAGTAATTTCACTCTCCCTTCGAGTCTCTCCCAAGTGATTAGGAATTTTCATATAAATCAAGCGTTTAAGTGGTAACATTTTTAACATCATTACCAATGGTAAAATCCATTTGTCCAAAAACTTCAAGAAATATGCGTCAAGACATTTTATGAAATTTTTATATTGAATAATCTTGTCTTCATCTAACAACTCGATAAACAAAAAACATGCTTTCTTGCTAATTTTGAATATTTATATTTCCAAAGGTGAAACTTAAAAAAATGAAATCATTTCAAGATTCAACTTCTCAACTCCACTAAATTATCATGATGCTGGAACTTCATGCATTTTTAGATTTTCTATAGAAGATTAAGTAGTGAAGAGTCATTGCATAGGATCCATGGTTAATTGAGTATTATGTTCCACTAAATTTCTTAGGAATCCTGACATCTCCAAATGGGAGATATTATTAAGATTGGGTTTATCATATGGGGTTATTTAGTGGGTGCATTAATTTATCTGTATTGCATGTTGCATCTCATCATCAATGTTATGGTAATGTTGTGAATCTTGTTGTCATATTATCGTTGTAAGCATCACATTATATGTTTTCGACGAATTACTACTTGTCAATTTTAAGATGCACCTAGATGCATCAAAAAAGGTCTGAACCGTTTACAGTAAATAGCCATCTAAATGCATATCCAGTAAATCTTTGCTTCAAACTTCCTAGATGTATCTATACATGTTGTTGAAAAGAAAATCTAGATTGTTGGACACCCCAAGAGAGATGACATATACACATGTGAAAACCATTCATTAAGGGATTATATGCAATCCTATGATTTTGTAGAATAGATATTCGCCATTAGAGGTCTCAAGTTGCGTGATAGATATAAACGACGATCTCTCCGTTAGTGGTCCATATTAATTTGTGTATCATGAGTAAGTAAATCTATGTCGTTGTAGGATTCTAGACATGCAAGGAGGATAAATAAGTGGTTTCCCGTATATCTCTCAGATGTCAAAGTGGCGCGTCTCGCCAAGGTAGATCCTAATCATTGGTGGGGTTAAATGAGGTAGAAAAGCTAATTAGTACTACCCTAGTTATTTCCAACGGATATGATCAAAGCATATAAGTCAATATTAACACGTCAGAGCTATGAGAGGGATAGTTGTAAGACACCACGTCTTGATGTTGCCAACGATTTAGATTGAGCAGAGCCATTACTCGAGAATCATCGGAATTGTCCACTACATAGGATTTTTGTCTTTGGCAAAGTTACCCCTTTGGTTCATGTAGTTTGTTGACATCTGTCATCAAAAAAACTATGTGTCATCTTAATATTTAGTTGTTCGAGGACAATTTTCCAAAATTAAGAAACAATCAAATGATACCATCATAATCATCTTTCTATTGATTAAAATCACCTCGTGTTGAAAAATGAGAGGTAAATCTCCGAAAAATGGTGATTAAAATCAAAGAGAATTTTTTTCTTGTATATTATCAAAAAAAACATTTGTGTAGACAAGTTTAAGAACTTGAGGAAAAAAGGATGTTTATGTGCATGAGCATACTAAGGAAATCTTCATGTTGTCACTCAGATCATGAATTAATGAGCTTGAGTATCAGTGTGTAGCTAGATATGTGAATGGTTTGAAGTATGCAATACAGGAAGAGATGAGTACGCATTATTTTCATACTAAGGATGAGGCTTACCAAGTTGCACTGAATGTGGAATAGAAGGATAATCAAAACACTCAGCAAAATATTAGAGCAAAAGGCCCACAAGGACGAGGAAGAGAAAACACTGCTAGAACAAATGGAAAAGAAGAGAAGTCGACAATTAGTCCAAGTACAAGAGGAAATGGAAGTGGTAGAGCTAGAAGTTTCGGAAGAGGATGAGGAAAGTATGTAATTACTTGTTATAGATGTGGAATTGAAAGTCACCAAGCCTTGGAATGTTGAGAAAAAAATTTCCAAGTAAAA
>LPNX010006572.1:375003-405181 GCA_001517045.1 Pseudotsuga menziesii
CATATGGATTATGGTCTGTTATGCCAAAGAGTTTGTTATCACCTTGTAATTTTCATATGGTTGCTGTAGGAAGTCACAAGGGTAACCATTTCAAGCAATATTTAGACTGTAGTCTAGCCTTACAATCACAGAGGGCTCTCTCTTTGTCATAGAAAATAATAAACAGTAATAAAATCCATAACCTGAGGAAAGATAGGCACCAATGTTCAACAAAATATCTTTAAAGAGATGGTAGTGGGGAATAAGAAGAAGCTTGATGTAACAAAAGGAACCTGTCTGGGGATGAATCTCCTAAACACACCTTTAAAAGAACAAACAACAGAAGATGGTAACTACAATGGACCATATAATATGAATTATGAATCATTTACCATAAACACGTAAACAAATGCATAATTTGATGCAAGGAGTGCTTAATAGAGAGCGAATTCCCCACATACAACTAGAAATGCATTAGCATAATTACATAGATACGAAATGGAGTTTACGAAAGAAGAACAGACTGAACAAGGGATGCCATGATGAATCTCAGAAAACTCTGAGCATACTTTTCATTAAATATTCTGAGAAAATGACAGAGCTACAAAACCCAAACGTTGAGGCTTCTGAATGAAATATTTCAACCCTTTCTTCCTATTTCAAGGGAATATTTATAGTGTAAGTAGGATCTCGAGACCAACCTCGAAACAAATCAAAATACAGAGAGTGGGGGTTGAACTTGCATGCATAAAATCCTAACTGACTATGATCTAGAAGATTCATTACAATCACAAATCTAAAACAGGAAACCATGTTGGGATGCGCATGATGGCCAAAAATGGGAAATTAAACACTTATAAATAATGCCTACCATCTAAAATTGATGGTTCAAATCTTGTTTCATCCTTCTACAACAAAAAATCCCATTCCCTATATCTTTACAAGGGACATTTCTTCTAGACCATTGATATTACCTCAGGATTAATTCTGGGTCGTCGATCTGGGATCTTTGGAAGGTGGGAAATGGGCTGATATATTTTCTGTTGTTCAATTTTCTCTTTCTACCTATGCATCATCCTTTCCCCCCTTTAATCATTCCATACCATTGATTTCTACCGAATTAATCCTCAGTCATTGATCTCGTGAAAATGGAACCCGGAACTTCAACTTTCCAAAACGAAACTACCTAGTATTTTTTTTTTTTTTTTTTTGATTTTCTCCCTTTTGTGCCTTTCTGCACCATTGAAATGGGTGGAAGCATCTTGGTCCATTGGATCTGGTGGATCCGAGAAAACAGAATATCAAATTTTTATGGGCCAATTCTTAATTTTTCCAACTTCTAATTTCCCATTTCCTTCCTTTTGTGCCTTTCTGTGTCGCTAATCTATGCGGAAGACTTTATAACCGTAGATATGGTGGATATCAAAAATCGAAAGTTTAGACCTTCATGTCCAAATCCTTTACTTTTCATTTTTTGATGCTGGATAGCGGAAAACAGAAATTGGTACTTTAGCTTTCCAAGACTGAACTTGTCCTTTCCTGATTCTGACTTTTACTACCGCATTTTCTAGCCATTGGTTTACCTTGGAACCATTACTTACTATTGGATCTAGGCTGTAGGAAGTGGAAGTTGGATTTAGCTCTTTTGTAACCAAACCTTACCCTGTTCCAGACTCATGCCACCTAATTTTTCCTTCTGTGGAAATGATTAATGGCCTTAGATATTTCCCAAGGTGCATCTAGACTGTCCATTTTGGTCTTCCTTTATCCTTTATTTGATTTTCCTTACTAGGGCACTTTTCCATGGTCACGCTAAAGGAAATTCTTGGACTATTTTGATACTCAGTCTTAGGAATAAGCCTCCCAAGCACTTCAAACCCTTCCCTGCGTATCCTTGGGTCATAATATATGGAATGTTTTGACCCTATCCCTCATTTTTTACCTGTCTAGACCTTTGAAAGGGGATTAGTGCAGATACCTTTGGTAGGAAACTTAAAAAATTTAGCACATGTGCTAACAACGACTCCAACTCAAGGATGTTATCCTCCTTGTGAAGTAGCAAAGAACCACATAGGTCATGTTCCTGATCCACCAACTTAACCTAAAAAACAAAACTAAATGACATTCCTTGCTGGAGACCATACTGCCTTCACCTCGGGATTTAAGTCTAAAAGGAGGGCCATCCACAGGTGCAATGTTAAAAAAATAAAAATGGTATATACAATGACAATGGAGATGAACTTACTTTTACGCAAAGTAATGTTTGAGGATCCCCCCATTTATAGGAGCGCCATCTCCTCCAAAACATAAGCATTCTTGCCTCTTAAAGATGCAATATTATATGGACCCTTCCATAGGTGATCAAACTTTCCATTCTTCCCCTTGTCTTCATGTGGTGCATCCCACATCAAAACTACATCCCCCAATTGGAAGTCCTCAGGATTGGTCTTTCTGTCAAATATTTCTTTCATTTTTTCCTGAAACCTCTATGCTTTGTCAAATAACTTCTCCCTTTGTTATTGTAGTTCAATTAACTGATACATCCTCCTCTGAGTTTGATGTGTCTCTATTTCTTCTTCTTGCAATAGTTTCATCACTGGTAGACTTAAGTAACTTAGGAAGGTTACCTCAGAACCATAGACCAGATGGGAAGGTAAGGTTCCAATGGATTTATTTATGTTGATCCTGTGATCCTACAAAGCATGAATCAAATTTGTGTTCCAATCCCTTTTGTTTTCTTGTAGCAGCTTCTTAATGATTCTCATGAGGCTTGTATGGAATGATTTTTCCAATCCATTTCCTTATGGATAGTAGGAAGTAGAGTGACCCAAATGTATATGATACTTGGAACAAAACTCCACCATCTTCTTAGACTTTAAAGTAGGGGCATTATCATTGATTATCTTTCAAGGAATCCCAAATATTGACAGGATATGCTCCTCAAGAAATTGCATGATCACTATCTCGGTATCTTGTCTTGTGAGGATGTCCTCGATCCATTTAGTGAAATAGCCCGTGGATGTAACGATCCATGTGTATTGTTTTGAGAAATGTAGATTAGTCTATCTAATGAAATATATCCCCCATGGATGAAAAGGGGATTCAAGTTGTATGGGTTCTAAAGAAAACAGTAATAGCTTCCTTATCTCCTCATATATCTAACATTTATGATAGGAAACAAATTTCTTGTTTGTATCTAATAAAATGGTAGGCCAATAAAACCCTGCCTCATGATTTTGTTTACAATATATTTCCAATAGTGTTGGACTCCACATTATCCTGCATGGAATTCCTCAATGAGTCATTTTTCCTCCTACTCATATAGACAGTTCCAAAGCACTCCTCCTGGCTCCTTCCAATACAATTTTCCCTCTAACATGCAGTACCTAGATTCTTTCTGCTTGAACAATCTAGACCTCATCTTGTCCATACCCTGTAGGGCCTACGATGTTGTAACACAAATATGATATCAGTTTACCAAGGGGATGATAGAAAGTGCTCACCTACTAGGGGACCTAGATGTCCTTGAGGGTTTTGATCTCCTGTTGACAATTCAGCGATCATGTGCAAGTTGAGAGCATCAAATTTTGATTGGGTCATAAGCTTGGCTGGACCCTAGCATTTGATTAATTTTGTGGGTTTGATGTTCATATCATATTCAAGCAGAATTGCTATCCACTTTCCCCTTCATCCCTCAAGATCAGGTTGGGTCAAAATATCCTTTACATTGCTGGTGGGGACATGAGAAATTATATGGGAGTGAAGGATATACACTCTAAAATCCTTTAAGGCATGCACCAGGACATAATCTTGCTTTCCCAAGATATTATACTTTAGGCGAGTGTCTCTCAAGGTTTTGTTGTAAAAATCAATGGGTTTTTCATGTCCCTCATGATTCTTCTGCAGCAGTACTCTTACCACTATGTGCTCGGACGAAAAGGAAAATATGAGGAATTATTTAGATATGGCCTTGTTTATGTATGAAAAAGGATTTCTTAGCTTCATGGGTCCACTTCATTTCTTTATCCTTTCCCATCATATCAGTTATATGTTTCACTTTTTCGTAAAAGGAAGCAATAAATCTTCTCAAAAAGTTTACCTTTCCAAGAAAGAAATGGACTTCAACATTATTTCGAGGGATATTGATTTTGTTGATCACCTCAACCCTCTTCAGATATATCCTGATGCCTTCCTGACAGATTACATGCCCCAACAGCTTCCCTTATTTCATAAAAAATAAAGAATTCTTTGGATTCAAAGAGATGGTGAACTTTCTGCATTTTCTAAACATTCTCAGAAGGTGAGCAACATGTTCTTCATCAGATGGGGAGAACAAAGTGATATCATCTAGATAGATGAATATAGTTTTGTTCTTTTCATCAATGAAGGCTATGTGAATGGCCCGCTGGAAATTTTATCCTGCATTCATAAGCCCAAATGGAATTTTAGCATACATGAATGTGCCCTAGGTTGTGGTGAATGTTTTCTTCTCTTGATCCTCTTGGTGCACCATGATCTGGTTATAACCTGAGAATCCATCTAGAGTAGAGATCCTTTGTGAACCCACTACTCTCTGTAAGATATGGTCCATTTTGGGAAGAGGGTAATGATCCTTCAAAGAACCCTATTCAAGTTCCTAAAGTCAATACATATTCTTATTTCCCCATTCTTCTTCATGATAGGGACAAGATTTTCCACCCAGCGTGAGAATTTGAGACCCATAATGATTTTGGCTTCAAATAGCTTCTTGATTTCCTTTTCTATCAGGGGCTGCAGTTTGGGATTCATCCTCCTTAGCTTCTATTTGAAAGGCACCTAATATTTTTTTAGTGTTATGGTATGTTGGATTATGCTTGTATCATAGGCCTTGTAACTCCAAGAAAATACATCTGAATACTCTTTCATTAGTGTGATGTACCTTTTCTTGGATTCAGGTGAAAGGGTCCTTGCTATTTTGATGATATTAGGATGATCTTATGTCCCAATATCTACATCTTCAATATCCGCACAGTTTGGGACTAGATGAGGTTCTTTAGCCACAACATTAGGATCAAATAGTTTTTGTAGAGCAACTAGGCTCGTGGGGATGGAATTAGGTTTCAGCTACATTATATCCTTTCCACATAAATTGTTCATGTATTCTTTTTGCTCCTTAGTCTCCTCCATATCTATTTCCCAAACTTCTTCAATTTTTCCAGTATCAACATCTTCAATAGGAGAAGCATCCCCCTCTCATGGAATTTGTCAAGGAACAACACTATGGCCTTTAAAAGTTTCCTAACTTCCGGGTAACATTCTTTAGAATCTCATTTTCTTCATCAATACTCAATCCACCAAACTCCCTAGTGAGAGTGAGGAATTTTTGGATCTTCTTATCATCTTCAAAAACTTGGCATCTTTTGACATTATCAGGGATATAAGGTCTGTGCCTCACCTCAATTTCGTATTTCCCAACCACGTGCATAGGGACCTTGAAAATCATTGCAGAGGTGGCCAGGGAATCAACTACACAATTTTGTACTCTGGGGATCAGATTGAAACTGCATTCTTCAAATAATTCAATGAGGTCCTGGGAATCATTTTGATAGATCCTCATGTGGGGATGTATGGTATGATATTCATTAGTCATTTGTTTGATTATTAGCTCAGAATACCCATGAAACACCATCCTCTTGACTTGGAGATTCCTCAAGGCCAGAATTGATAATATCATAGCCTCGTATTCTACTTGATTTTTGTATCATCAAAAGCAAGCTTATAAGAATAATTCAAATCTTGTACTCCTATAGGTCTCATCCACACTCCAGCTCCTTCCTTTCCTCTACATGTTGACCCATCAAAATTTACCTCCCATACTCCATCTACTTCCTCCTGAGTGGGCACAAAGGCAACATTCTGGGAACCACAACTATCCGTGTCTCCTTCGGTGATGAAAATGGGTGATCCCATCTCAGTTTCCAATGCATAGATGGGGTGATTGTTTGTCCTTTCAGCATTGTTACACCATGTAGGCTATCCTTTTCTCCCTAAAAATCCTTCTCTGTGTTCCAAAAATAGGGATAGTAGCATAGGACATGTCCATTTGAAAAGTACCCTTTAGTTTAGCTACCCACGGTCTTGATAACAACATTCCAAACTTTAGAGGGATGTAAGCTATGACTGCATCCATGACTAGGTTTTTGTCAGGGATTTGGGCCAAAGAGATGGCTATATCTTTCATCAGTCCTAGGAAACTGACTTTGGTAGGGTCAAAAGAGAAAATATCTTTGTAGGGTCTGGTCTCTTCCAATCCTAGTTCCTCCATGACTACCATGGTAATCATAATGATGGAGGCTCCTAAATCATTCATGAAATTTTGTAAGATGGAATTATGGATGTTCAGACCAATATAGAAAGGGGGGGGTATCTTTCTCAGTAGAATCTTCTATAGGAGATCCAAAATGGAAGGTGGGGCTATCATGTTGGAGATTTAGGGAGTCTAACATTTCGGAAACTTCTCTAGGAGGATTCAACAATTTGGAAACCTTAGAATCATATTCAAACCGAATGAGGCATGCCCTTGGTCTGACCCTCTTGGGTGATATTCCTTTGTCTCCTTCCCTTTAGGTTTTGCTACATTCATGGAGGTGTCCATGGGGGGTGGGATGCTCTTTGATTTTCTTCTAGATGTTTTTTCTGCTGCCTCTTTATTTTTTATTACAGGAACCTATCTGTTCATTAGACCAATCTATCTCTTTGTCTCCATGAAAAAAGGTTGGTACCCCTTCTTGAAGGCATATGTTTCTCTAGCAGAAACCTCTCCCCTATCAATACAAGCCATACGATGTTCTTCTTTGGTTAGAAAGGTGGAGGATGGGTCAGTTCCCAACTGATGGATTTCATCTTCTTCCTGTTCTTATCTAGCCTACTCCAAATAATTTTCTTGAAAGGGAAGCATGATAGGTGGATGAAAGGTTTTCTTTGGTCCCTCTATCTGTTTTCAGGAATTGGTGGCCTTCTAGCATTTTGGTTCTTGTTCTACTACCCTTGATTTTTCCTAGGAGGTGGTCTACAATCCACAGAATGTTCCTCCACCATTCTTTCCATGGTTCTCAGCATTGTGTCTATTCTGGCCTCTTTAGATATAGAGGTAGAGGGTTTTTCAAATTCTTTTTCTTTTCTTCTATCCCCTCTTTCCCCTTCCCTGCCATCTCTTCTCCATTATCCTTCCCCTTTTCTCTATTCTCCTTCTTCGCTTTTCTATTCTCCTTCCTCTCTTTTCTTCTTTCATGCAGCAGTCAAGTTTACCTCCACCTTTGTGGAATTTTTCATCATAGCTTCCAAGGAGGATGGTCTCCTTTCACTCATCCATAAGGAAAATGATCCATCGAGATCTTCAACATATTGAAGTTGTGCAGAGCCAATGGGAGGTTTGAATTGGAAGGAATGGAATTGTATACTTCCATAAACCTTCCAGAACATTATTGGATGTATTCACTCTCCTTTCTCCTCATAGGGTGATATTGAGATAGACACAACTTAAGGTTCTTCCCGTCCTCCCATTTATCCCCGATGGCATATTCAAAGGCTTGATAGTTTTGGATGGACCCAACTGGGAGGTTTGTGAACCATTTTCTTGCCTCTCCAGCAAGGAACTGAGAAAACAACCTGACTTTCACATCATCATGGTCCACTTCTAAATTTTTCTAGAATGAAAACCACTCCAAGTGTTCTTCAACTGAGTATCCCCTATCCCCATTAAACTGTATAATTATTTGGACATAAAGCAAGGGAATTTCATGGAGAACAACAAGGAGGTTTAAAGGGGAAAATCAATCCATCCTTGGAGGTGCGATAGGGTTTACATGAAGGGTCAAGACTGGTGGAAAAAATTTGGTAAGCAGTGAGGAACTGCAAAACTGGAATATGAAGCTTGATTTTGTTTTGAAGCAATGGGAGAGAAATATGCAGCAACAAACTGCATTATGATAGTAGAATTTAGCAAGGTTAATTCAAAAGTAAGTGCAGGGCACTCTAGGTCAGGAAGGTGTTGGAAATACTCTTCTAGAGGCTTTGAGGTCAGGGGTGACCATGAAATGTAGGGAGAATAAAACACATATGTCCCATAAACCAATCTTTAGAGGCTGGCCTCAGATTTAGTTATAGGGATAGGTTAGTCCAAACTCCTCGTTATAATTTTTAGATATATCACCAACAACAACAACACCTTCAGTAGGGAAGGAAATATTTATGACTAACATTTGCAGCCTAACCTTTGTAGCATGTTGGCCCTCCGGATCAAAATTTTTGGATTAAATACTTCTTGGAAGGATTCGGCATGAGGATTTCTCCTCATGTGGGTTCTTCGGGCCACCAGTATTTCTCAGTGGAGTCACGTTCAAAATTTGTGTGGAGTCTCCAGAGCATGTACAACCAATTGCACTTGTAAGACCAGCTTCTCAACCATATCATAAAGATAGGATGATGTCATTTTTCCCAGGGATGATTTGCTCCCTCTCTCCCCGGAAACGGATTCAAGATGTTATCACCCTCTAATTTTCCTATGGTTTCGGTAGGAAGTCGCATGAGTAACCATTTCAACCAATATTTAGAGTATAGTCTAGCCTTACAGTTAGACCTCGCTCTCTCTTTGTCACAAAATAAATTCACATATCCATATGGATTTAAGAAGCATGCAAAATGGCTACATTTTTTATGGTAACAGGGTATTTTCAGGTTCAAAAATGGTGAAATAGACATACAAGAAATACCATTGGGAAAATGGAGTCAAGGCCTACAACATTAAAGGACTTACAACAAATAATAAATAGCAATAACCTTCATAATATGAGGCAAAATAGCCACCAACATTCATCAACATATATTTAAAGGGATGGGAGGGGAAAATAAGAACAAGCCTGATGTAACATAAGGAACCTATCTAGGGATGAATCTCATGAACACACCTTTAGTAGAAAAAACAATAGATGCTGGTAACTGCAATGGAGGATATAAGATGAATTCCAAAACATTTACTAGAAACACATAAACAAATGCATTATCTGATGCAAAGAGTGATTGCCACAGAGTGAATTCCTCATATACAACTAGAAATGCATTAGCAGAAAATACACAGATACAAAATGGAGGTTACAAATGAAAAACAGACTGAACAGGGGACACCATAATGAATCTCAGAAATCTCAGAGAATTATTTTCATTAAATCTTCCAAGAAAATGACAGAGCTACGAACCCCAAACACTGAGGCTTCTGAATGAAATATTTCAACCCTTTCTTCCTCTTTTGAAGGAATATTTATAGTTTAAGCAGACTCCTGAGATGAAACTCGAAACAAATCCAAATTTAGAGAGTGGGAATAAAGCCCGCATAGATATATCTTAACTAACTATGATCTGGAAGATTCACCATGATCACAAAAGAAAAACAGGAAACCATGTTGGGATGTGCATGATGGAAAAAAATGGGAAACTAAACACCTGGAAATAATGCCTGCCGACAGAAAGAGATGTTTTAGATCCTCTTTCATCGTTCTGCAACATAATATCTCATTCCCTGCATCATTACTAGGGAAATCATTTATGGACTGTTGATCTTACCTCAAGATTCATTCTGTGTCATCGATCTAGGATCTATGAAAGGAGGGAAATGACTTTATAGATTTTTCGTTGTTCAATTTTATCTTTCTAACTCTAAATCATCCTTTCTACCCTTTAATCATTTTGCACCGTCAATTTCCACTGGATTAATCCTCAGCTATTGATCTGGAAAAAATGGAACCCATAACTTCAACTTTCCAAAATGAAACTAAGTATTTTTTTGTTTCTGAGTTTTGAATTTATCCCTTTTGTTCCTTTCTGCACCGTTGATCTGGGCAAAAGCATCCTAGACTATTGGATCTAGTAGATCGCTGAACATGAGATATCGGATTTTTATGGGCCAATTCTTAAGTTTTCTGACTTTCAATTTTCAATTTCCTCCCTTTTGTTCCTTTCTGCATCACTGATCTGTGTGGAAGACTTTTTGACCATAGATATGGTGGATATCAGCAATCAAAACTTCAAATATTCACCAAAAAATCCCTACACTTTCTAATCTTGGATAGCAGAAACCGAAAATTAGGACTTTAGATTTTCGGGGACGAAACTTGTCTTTTCCTGATTCTGACTTTTACTCCAAATTTTCTAGCCATCAATTTACCTCAAAACCATTACTTACCTTCGGACCTATAATGCAGGAAGAGGAAGTTGGATTTAACACTTCTGTAACCAAAACTTACCCTGTTCCAAAATCACGTCTCCTGATTTTCCTTGTGCAGAAATGATTTATGGCCTTTGATCTTTCCCAGGGCACATCTAGACCATCCATTTTGGTCATCCTTTATGCTTGATCAGATTTTCCTTACTTGGGCACTTTTCCAAGGTCATGCTAAAGGAACTTCTTGGACTGCTTGGATAGTGAGTCTTAGGAATAAGCCTCCCAAGTAGTTCAAACCGTTCCCTACATATCCCTCGATCAAAAGATCTGGGATTTTTTGATTCTACCGCTCCTTATTTAGTGGTCCATACCATTGAAAGGGGATTAGTGCTTATACCTTGGGTAGAAAACTTCAAAAATTAACACAGGTGGTAACCAATTTATTGAATTACAGAGCATATGGAAAATGGGTATTGCTTAGCTATATTTCCAAATAAGTTTCATGAGTATAAAAAGGAAATTTTTGTACTAGCAAAGATCCAATGTGTGCTAGAAAACTTTAAAGAATTTGTTGCAGAGGAATTATCCACAATTTTACCTCCGTTAGGTAGTATATCGTACAAAATTGATTTGATTCTAAGATCGAGTTTAAAAAATAAATATCGTTATCAAATGACTTTTTCAAAAAGTGAGGAAATCAATCGACAAATGTCAGAATTGCTTGATTGAAGATTGATTCATGAGTGTTTGGGCCATTGTTCTATACTAGCAGTATTAAATCCTAAGAAAATATGGGAGTGGTGAATGTGTATTGATTTTCATGCCATATACAAAATTACCATCAAATACTAATTTCCATTGCTAAGAATGGATGACATTTTCTATTACTTTAGTAGTGCGAGTAGTTTAGTTGCTATCACCAAATTCGAATCAGATAAGGTGAATTTTAGAAGACAACATTTAAGGTGAAGGATGGATTATTTGAGTGGTTAGTGATACCATTCAGATGAACTAATGCACCCAATAAATTCATGATATTGATGAATGAATACTTGAAACCATTTTTTGGTAAATTCATAGTTGTGTATTTGGATGATATACTTATAAAACTCCCAAAATTTCAAAAAAATTTCTTCTGACAATTAAGGTTTCCAATTATCACTCAAGAGAGTAACTTAACTACTAACAGTTAACATTATAAAATATCTAAACAAAATCGTTATATGCATTCTTTACTAACAACAATGTCATGAAATATCGATCTATAATGTAAAAGATTTGAAGAAATAAAGTGTTGAAAATAACTGTTTAAAATACTAGCAGGTGCGAAGTGCTAAAGTTTTGGTTCTTCTTTACTAAAGGAACTTTTGGTTATGCCGAAGCTTACTTAGCTCATTGAAGCTAATGCAATGAAATGATGATTATTGTTACAGGTCTTTTATAGGTAATTCGTTTTATTTCCGGTTTCAGGATCGATATTAATTATCTCAACTACAAAAGTAAAATGCTAGAATATCTATTTAAATTAAGGCTTTGATAAATGAAGGTATTGCAAACTTGTTCCTTTCTATAACTTGAATTTGTTATGTTAAGCACTCATTTAAGATTTACGTTTGAAACCATCTTTTTCTAGGCTTAAGAACATAATGGTTGTATAGTTTCATTTAATGACATATATATTTAAAATTACAAGGAAAATTATATAAAAAAATATAAGCGTAAACCCAAACTTTAAATATAATCTCTAAGTGTTATATTAACCCTATCGTTGAAATGCAATAGCACCATAATTCCATATCCATCATTATAGTATAACATATTGAGCGTTAAACTTACAATACTGAATTAAATATGCAAAATAATTAACATATGCATAGTATAAACATATGCCAAAGTATTAACATATGCATATCCAAAAGTAATCCTATATGAAAAGTATTAACATATGCGAAGTATTAACATATGCCAAAATATTAACATTTGTTTATAATGCAGGATAAACGATGCCATTCAAGACTATAGAGTAAACCAATACTCTTGATGAGGAAGTGGATTCCACACGTGAATAAATCATTGGTTAGGGTCTTAAAAGTAGAAACCCTAACATTAAGTCCGACCAATGACCTAAAACTTTGCTTGTTTTCCATATTTTTCGTTGGTTCGAGGGTAGAGCTGACAGGATCATGGACCCTTGGGACTCCATTTCCAAAGATGAACCTTTAAGAATGTAAATACCTTTTACAGTCGAGCTATACTCTTTAGCATTCGTAGAGTGCCTACTGGAGACAGCTCTTGTCGGTAGTCTTCCTGAATCGCGTTAGCGATAATTTCTTGGCTTCTATTTGTGGCATTTACAATACTGATTTCTCACTTTGTGCCATGTTCTTAGACTGAGAGTTTCTCTGAATCGGTGGCTCGATAATGCAATTCCTTTTCTAGGGTTTGAGTGGGTTTCAAAAGGAATCCGAACTGCGGCTGTGACCACAAAAATACTAGAAGGTAACTTCTTTTCTTTTTGAAATTTCTATTCGTTTTACAATAAGAAGGTTTGGAAGAAAAATCTTGACGCATTTGCTTTGGTTTTGTGTAGGCACGGCTATGGCCAAGACTCATCCTCCCAAATCTGAAATGAAGGAGTTTGCTTCAAAAGCTATGACTTTTCAAGCTAATGTTCACTACACAAAAAGACTTGGTAAGCCTCGACCTTACCACCTGGGGTTTCTTCCTTTGGCGATGTGTAGGGTTTTGCTACCGATGGTAGAAGGAGAATTTAAAACAAGCAGTCAGTCTTAAGGCCATGACTTGTTTGGTTTAATAATATACTTGTAAATGTCATATGCCCATTGCTCTGTTATGTTATGTTGTGTTTATGCATACTAGGGTTTTGCTGACTTATACATTTTGAATAATCTTTGAAAACTTGACAGTGTTAAGGAAGTTTGGAATCGAGCTATGTTGAAGGAAGCCTTTGAAAGACTTGGACTGTTGGGTTCTTATATGATATAGTTTTTTATATTTGAAGTCTATAATGACAATTTAAAGTTCCCTTTTGTTGTTTTTACCTGTATCTGGTTAAATAGTTTATGAAGGAAGATAAAGGTTCACTCTGTCGTAAGAAATCTATAAATTCGATTTTGTTTTTAAATTGTAGTTATTATATGAAATTATATGTGAATGATACTTCTTAGGTTTTATTTACTACAACGACTTGTATTTACATATTAACAAAAAGTAAATAGTCCTCCTTGGTTACAGGGTTTGGATTTGTGACCTCGGCAAAACTGTGTAAAAAGATTTAGAATAATTTAATTTATTTCTTTTACTATGTTATTTTATATGTAATAAACAGATTATACCCTGTTTATGTATAAATTCAATTTAATTTAGGGCAATTATAACTTAGATATAACATTTGTTTATGTATAAATTCAATTTAATTTAGGGCAATTATAAATTAGATATAACATTTATATATTGAAAATTTTGGAACAGTAAGGGTTTGGAAATAAATTGAGAATACTTTAACCTTGAAGGAAGAAGGAAAATAAGAACTTGGTTAGAGAGGTTTCCTTGTTTAGGGTTTTGACCCAAAGAAAAATATAGCATTTTCCTTTTAATTTATACTCTGCATTGTTTGTTTCTTTTACTATTTATTAATTAAAATTTGATATTGTACAATATTACTGCAATTAACATATCTATTATTTGTAAAACCTAAATTATTAATATAATTTCATTTTACTATTTATATAATCTAAAGTTGTTCCATTTATATTCTTTCCCCTATTATGTATTAGTTAATAATTATATATTAGGTTAAGCCCTAGAGAAGTTTATTTTCACTCTCTTTAAGATGAGGACATTTTCAAAAATTGTGTAAGGGTTTTTAATACACATTCTTAAAAGTATTTATGATTATAATTAAACAAGTTTTTTTAACTAACAACAAACTTCTGGAATTGAGAAAATTTTCCTTTAAACATTTCTAACAAGATTATTAGTAGAGAGTAAATGTTCATATGTATACACATCTTAACTTGTTGTATTCAACACTCTTAAATTCTCCTACTGTACTAGATTACTACGTCTTCGGTGGTGTGGAAAAATACAACAAGGAATTTTCTTTTATTCTCTAACAATATTTAAAACCCTAATTCATCCATTCGAATACATATTTAACTAGAATTTATTTACCTTTGAACAATAAGAGATTTAACTATTTAATTTAAAAAAAACAAATGAATCAGTCATATAAATACATCAACTCCTAAATCCATACATTCCAGTTACTATGCTTTCATAGAGAAAATTAAATAACATTTAGAACTTGGTAATATAGCATAGGAGACAACAACCTAAGAATCCTGTTCCACCCAACCAAATTCCTGAAGATATCTTAGCAACTAGGCTTAGGACCCCAACCCTGTCTACTGGTCCACCTGGTTGAAAGCACTGGGTGAGAAAATGGGTTATGAAACCCTTACAACTCCGTAGAGTAATCAATAGTAATACTTCTTCCTACAGTAGTAAGAACTCAACCAAAACAACTGCACTAGTTCAGCAAATCAACATTGCCACCCTCTAATCTTCTTCTTTTCCCCTCTATCAAATATCTTGTGCACAAATTTCACTCAAAACTTTCACAAGTAAACATTGAACAGCCTCAGCTGAATTTGATGGGTAGTTTATAAGCTTTCCTAGGTCTTTTGGGTTTTTTTTTCACTTAATGAGCCACCCTCTCTTGTTCCACTTTCTTAGGGAACATGACCACCAAAATAGGGAAGTTCCCTCCTGCAATAGCTAGAAGTAGTTTGAGGATGCTTCCAAGTGTCAATTTTCTCTCAACCTAGACTATTCCACCATGTGGATAGTAGACACTCATTTAATAGCCCCCTTAAGCTCTTGTCTCATCTTTTATTTATTAATTAATAAAATATTCAGCATAATTAAATACAACCATCCTTGATCCCACTTGGTCAATAATTACAAACTTTACAATAAATTTAAAGATTGATTCCTTCTTAAACATAAAATGTTTTTGCAATTTGGCTTATGTGACAATACTAATATTTAAGGAGTAAAACATAGCATATTGATCATGTGAGAGATGTGTTGCAACATTATAGGAGGAGAAGTTTCTGCTAAACCTCAAGAAATTTAAATTTATGCAACAAAATTTTGTGTACTTGGGGTTTTTTTATTTAGAAAGGACTAAAAACATACGCAAAGAAAGTGAAGTATATTGTTCAATGTCCAACACCTATATGCACATTTGATGTGAGGATTTTCCATATATTGGAAGGCTTCTATCAAAATTTTATTCAAAATTTGAGCTAGATATGTGCATTGCTTACAAAATGTGTGAAGAAGGGAGTATTTCAATAGAAAACTACGACAACAAATTCATTTCAAGAATTAAATAGGAGAGTAATAACACAGCCAATATTAGCACAACCAATATTAGCAATGTGTTTCAGGTTGATTGTGATATGAGTGGAGAAACAATTGGAGTAGTTTTAAGTCATGAAGGCATACCCATTACATTTTTCATCTAAAATTTGAATGAGACCAAGAAGAGATACTATGTTTACGATCAAGAATTCTATTCTATTGTGTAAGCCTTGAAGAAATGGAGAAATTATCTAATACCAAAATATTTTGTCTTTTTCATGGATCACAAAGCTTTGCAGTACATTAATAACCAAGGTAAAATGAATCAAAACAATACTAAGTGGGTAGAATTCTTACAAAGTTATCATTTTTTGCTGAAACATACACTACTACATTTCGACCAAAAATCCGACGGCAGAATTGTCGGATTTTCGACACTTCCCTATCGCATGTACGACAATTTGATTTTTTTTTAAGCGTCGAAAACTTGTCGTCGGTTATCCGACACCTAAGTAACCGTCGGTTAAGTGACACCTAAGTAACCATTGGTTTAATTTAAAGCGTCGGTTAAGCGACAACATATCTTCGACGGCAGTAAATTGTTTTTGAAAAAATAGCTTTCATGTCGTCGGTAAAGCGACAGAATATCTGTCGGATAAGCGACGGAGATAACGGTTAAGAGTCGGATAAGCGACAGGAATAACCATCGCTTAAATGATGACTATCAAGAGGAAGCGTCGGATAAGCGACAGATAGAGACGTTGCTTAAGCAACGGATACCAAGAGAAAGCGTCGGATAAGTGACAGATATAGCCGTCGCTTAAGCGACGGCAGTGAATTTAAAAAAAAAAATACCTTAAAAATTGTCTGGCTTGGTTTTGATAGCTATAAAAATAAAAGCAACAATTACATTTCACAAATTATGAAAATGTTGCTCCCAAAAATGTGAAATGCAGTGGGTTTATATGAATCAAAAGATTGGATTGTAGTTCTACATAGCCATGAATCTTAAATCTGTATACAAGCTGTAACTTCTTAACCTAAGGTAATCCTAAGATATCAAATAAAGAATAGTAGATAACTAGATATTAAGTTTTAGCTAAACTAAATAAAAAAAATATTAAATGTAATTAAGATATTCTCTTTATCTATGACCAAAAAGTGGATGAAGACATTTCACTGAAAGTTTTTGTTCTCCATATGCCATATCCCAAAACATGACAAAATATTCTGTTACTTAGTGTTGCAAGTGTGTGGAGTGAAGTAGGGAGCATGAGCAGCGTGATCCTTACTAGAAAAATCTTGGGAGCGAGATGATCAAGAAGCATTTTGACAAACATACATGCATATATACTAAGAAAAGGGTTAGAATGCCAAGTTAATCGCAAAAATCATTATTTCAGTGCTGCTAGAAGTGAATTACTACATTATTAAAAAGCTAGAACTTAGAAATATGATTTTATATTATATTAGAGCATGATCCTTTAGTACAATCCTCATGTCCAAATACTATTGACCTTTCAATACTTACAAAGTTAAAACTCAGATTGCATAAATTAGAAAAAAATCCTAGAAAATGAAGCTGAACCAAACAATATCAACCTTGTAGCAGTTACAAAGTTATAAATCAAATAGCAGGAAGTAGAATATGAAATGAAATAGCTCATCATGACCAAAGAGTTATAATATGCATAGACTAATGTTTACATTGTACAAAATAGTACAATGGCCTAATTTACAAAATAGAAACTAAAATACTGAACTAAAGTGAAGTGAAATTACAAGGAGAGGTGATCAGTAGACATACCAATGGATTAGAGTGGAGAAGCCTCAAAGAGTCATCTCCTTTGAGGCTCGAAGGGCTAACTAACTACATCTCTCCTATCCTATTGCTGAATCCTCTCTCTGAGAACTGTCACCATATTCATCCTGGTAGGTCCATGGAAATGATTTCCTCTGAGGACAAAAGGGACAGATAAGGGTATCTCTCCTATCTCGTTCCTGAGTTCCCCAAAGTGCATATCTTGTTAAGAAAGGAGACATGAATGAATATACTCTCAAGGTGCAAGGTATGGGTATCAAACTCTGCTTGGATGATGGCTCGAGGAACGGTTAATTCACAATGGATCATATGCTGAAATATGATAAATTGGACCCTCTCCAATTTTCCCAATCCACATGGAGCAAAATGGTTCCCCAAGTATTAGGATCATAAAGCACACTTGGTTTGAATCTAGCACCTATAAATAGGACTCCCAAATAAGTGTATGTTGTAGTCATCTCTACCTCCCCTTCTTTAAAGAAGTGAAATTTTGAAAAAGTAGGAAGGTGTTAAAGACAACAACCTTATTTTTACTAAGGTTCTCCACCAGCTAAGGTCACAAAAACAGTAAAACGGGTAAGGGCATTGAGTTGTCTTTGTAGACCCTTGAGGGATGATACTAAGAGGACCACATTGTCTGCAAACCAGGGTAATGTGATCAAGGCATAGTGGAAAAAGGAGCATTCATCAATATGCTTATTCTCAGTAAGGTAGTCCAACTCATCAATATAGATTCCAAATTAATTTGGGGAGAGGGCACATCCCTGCGTCAATTCAATGGTTCTCTTGATATAGTATGGACTCTGAATGTCCTTAAACTGTGTGAAGCCAATCTATATTTATCTCATTAAACCTCATTATAGCAACAATGAAAGGATCAGATATGCCAGTGTTTCACAATCTCTAAAATAAAAAAAATGTCTTAAAAGTACAGTTGAAGGGCCTTACAAATGCCCACACGCAACACAAAAATTTTGAGGATTGCTGCCTAACTTCTTCATTAACAGCCTGAAGTGTAAAGATGGGATTGATTTTCTAGTAGTCTCTTCTCAAGATGGGAGGTTTGCTTATACTGATGATGCTCTTGTTCTTGTAGCTCGCATTCTTATTATAAGGACATCCACAGGGTCCAGTTTGGGAGATGACTATCATCGACCAAGGAGATGAAATCGCATTCTTCTTATAAGTTTTCCCCCAGTGGAACTTAACAGCACACAATTGCTTTGCTGGTCTTTGCTAACAGCACACAATATTCATACCAATCTAATCAATCAAGCCAAAAAGTAGTTTAACAACCAGCTCATCAATTATTTCATCAAGCTGTCTATGATTTTTTGCTTATAATGGTAGGCTGGAAAAATATTCAACAGAACAGTGGAACTGAAGAATATCTGCTAATACAGTTGAGAAGTTTTAAAGTCAGTAACAAACATGAGACTAGATGTAATCCTTTTATAGATGGTCCCAAACCTGCAATAAATGATTATGAAAAATGATCCTGTTCATTGATGTTATCCATTAGAAAGGTGTTTCCCATAAACATGTCAAGCCTTACTATAAATAGCAGAGGAAGGATTGCAGCAGGAGAAGGTGACATAGTAACAATCTTAGATGTGAGGCAACTTATTGGACAGCCAGCTGTTGCACCATCTCAGGAAAACATTCCTGTTACTGATTTGATTCTTACACAGAGCTGCTTTGACATATTCACTCTGTCAAGACATTGCACACCAGATGAAGCTTAATTCCTTTATTATTTTCTTGGTAGGTTGGTAAAAAATGAAACTAATTTAGATATTTTCACGTTAGAGAAATTTGAAAAGATGAGTGTTTTGTATCTCAACCTTTCTTGCTACATTTTTGGACAGTGACTCACCAAATAGTGCATTGCTAGAAAAAAGGAAGGATTCTAACCACTAAAATTAAACCAAAATCTAGGCATGATTGATGAACCTTAGTAGAAATTCACACAACCAAAAGTACATTTGGTGAGTTTGACTAAAACCATAGATCCAAAGGAGTGGAATGTTATGAGACGACTTTGAAGATGCAGTTTGATACAAAGACTGAAAATTGGAAATGTATAAATTGAATGATAGAAAACCTTTCGCAAGAAGGGGTAAAAACCCTCCAATCATAGCCGGAATGTGTGCAAATGTTTATTGAGTCCTACTGCTATGGAATGATATTTTCCTAAAACATCATACCTAATGTACACATAATAGCTTCTCATTTTCTACTTTTCATACAGCACAAGTTGGCTCAAGAGATTTTGAAAGTAAAACATATATGCATGGTTGTAGAAAGGCATCAAATATTAGTGGAGCTCAAAAATCCATTACGAGGCACACTACTCATTTCATATGCAGTCAAATTAATTTACTTCTAGCAAACGCCTCTCTCTTGCCACATGCACATCGTCATGTTCTCACATGATTAGAAGAAAATAAAAGATTAAAGTTTGTTTACCTGGATTCCTAGCCAAACCAAGCAATAGTGCAGACCAATAAGGTTCACAAGAACACTACGCTTAGGTGTGAGTAGATACAATTGGACATCTTTGAATCCCATTTCAGTCTTTTTTAAAAGTTCCATAGCTCTCTGGTAATCTCCTACTTCAAGAGACTCGTAGCGGGCACTCTGTTTTACAAGTTCTACTACAGAAACTGCTCTTTCAGCCATCTCTATCTGCCATTTGATATAGAATGCCCGCCATCCCTGCATTGTCACCAAAAGAATGGGTACAAGCAATAGATCTGAATAAAAAATTACTAAAAAACACTTTATATGGATAGACAATGATTTACTGTAGCTTTCAGGTTAGTTTTAAGCTAGGTGTTGGTTGTATAGTTGAATAAGAATTTGGTTGTTTTATCTTTATAACATTCAACCCCAACTTGCTAAACATTTCATCATATCAAATAACACTTGACAGCAGCATGACCTTAACTTAATGGGAATTGTGGTCAAAACCTTTAATAGCAAAAATATAACAATCCTTTTTACAGAGTTCACATACAAGGAATTAATTCAAAATTTCAAACATTGCATAGTCACTGAGCTGAGTTTGAACTTTGAACATGAATCTCAACACCTTCACACAGCAAAAATCTATCCTAGGACTATAATGGTTTGGTTGTAACAAGGCCGAGGAAGAGTAACTGTATACTGAATGCGTTGTAAAGTTCTGAGCCAATAAGATGAGATATTCCCAGACTGCACTGAACTTATTTTGGCTTGGGTTGATTAATAGTTACTGTAGCTACTGGGTGAATCACTATTTAAGAAGGCATTGTTTGGACATAACTGGCTTTGGCATTTCATCAAACACTGCCATGTTGTATGAAGAATTTGAGGTTGGACATCAATTAGAGAACTATGTCCCAGAGTTGTTATCTTTGTCAAGCTTCTGTTAGAGAACGAGCTCTAAAATGGAGATATTTTCTCCTTATCTCCATACTTTTGGGGTTCTCTTTAACCAGACCAGCTATCATATCCTTACTGCTGCTTTAAAAACTTAACTTGGGATTTGGTTTGTTGGAGAGAAGATTTAAAAACAGGAACAGGCTATTTAGAATCATGGGTATATCATGTGTTACAAAGTGTTGAAATTGAATACTTCATAAGTTTTAGCAGAATTCTGCGCCATAATGTTCATTTTGGCCATATAGGGGAGCTATCATAGCTGGAAAATATCATTCTAGATATACTCTCTCAGCTTCAAACATCATACAAAGACCATAAAGTTTGACAGGCTATTTTGACAGGTCATTATTTCTGCTACACTTGCAATCTAACTGTTTCTAAAGGGTGTTGTTCTATTTGTGCTAGGGTGTGCCACAGGGGTCACTGAGTTTTTTACTCTCGTTTAAGCCGTTTCTTTTGTGATTGTGGTTGTTTACTCTCGTTTAAGTAGTAACTTCCCAGAGCCACTTCACAAGCTTTATTCGAGTCATCAGAGAGTAAACAACATGCCCCTTGTTTATGCATGGAGGAATACATGAACAAGAGGATCATAGCAGTGAGATTACTATAGCACAATATGACGAACTATAAAATCAAATGATTGAACAATCCCCAAAGTAAAAAAAACACATTAAGAATCTTATTATCAAATAAATGTCTTAAAGCATGAAAGGATGAGTTGAGTTTATCCATGCATTCAATCTAGTATCTTCAGTTCATAATCCCTTAAGATCCTCTATATACTAAATGCTATCAAGTTGGATAGTTGTGTAGAGCTGTGATTGCTAATTACTGATCACAAACTGGAACCACAATTAGTTTAGGTTTTGAACAACGATTAAAGTTGTGAACGAAAAGAGAAACTTCCAGACATCATAACAAACTATCAATGTATTTACTTCTATCAGGGAAAGGTGAGTAGTTAATCATATTGACAATGCACAAGTATGAACAAAAAGAGAAAAATATGAAAGTTCCGTTCATAACAAGTTCAGTAAGAATGGGGCTTCCATCCTCTAGTATCTTCATCTTCACCTGGGACCTCTGTCTCTGTAATGGGCATGTTCAAAAATGTTATTTAAAAGAAGTCAACAAAGCCTATGGTTAAATATAAAATTAAGGCAAACAATTTCCACAACACATTTTGAGGGTAACATATTTACAAAATAATGCTAAACTTATCTAGCTATATGAAACAGGGAATAATGCCAGAGTATAGAATTTAATGGTAGCCACCAAGAAGTCATCACGCTACGTGAAGAAATAGGAATTATGAAACAAGGAATAATGCACAGGTAAAGAATTTAATAGAAGCCAACAAGTTCGATCACATACCCAGTCAGGTGAGTCCCCTAAATTGCCATTCATGAGCTTATGGTGTTCTTCTTTAGTTTTGTTGTCCTTGTCTTTACCATTTATAGGCAATAAGGGTACTAAACCCCTAGGACTTGAACGTTCTGTTCCTTCTGCAATCATAGAAAACATATGTAGTTCAACTATTCCATTAGGCAATGCTTACTAAGAAGAGGCACCAGACATATGCACTCGATAAAAAATAGATGACTAAAAATTCCAAAAGTAAACCTTCAGGCAGCTGTCGATCCACAAAATATACCACCAAATTCACAGTATATCTGTAGATTCTCAACATGGTTAAAAGAATCTAATATATTGAACACTAATACCAGAGTTCTACAAAAGGCTTGTACTTTTGGGGTTCTCTTTAACCAGACCGGCTATCATATCCTTACTGTTGCTTTAAAAACTGAACTTAGGCTTTGGTTTGTTGGAGAGAATATTTAAAAATAGGAACAGGCTATTTAGAATCATGGGTACATTTGTGAGGAAGCTTCTTTAGAATTTGGGTGAGATCTGGCTCCATCTATTCTTCTGTTGACCCTTATAAATATCAACACAAATGATCCTTCCATGAAAGAGAACTGGTATGTCTGTTAATCAAATACCCAATGGCCAAAACAGAAATGGAGAAAATTGATCTGCTCAAAGAATTGATGATTGAGACAGATGGGAAGATCCTATTAAAGGTTCATAAAATGTCCAAAGAAGAATCCCCCTATCATTCCCCTGATTAGAAGATGGAGATCTGGTGATAACTGTCAAGGAGTGGATAGATTACCTTCCAGTTTCCCATCTCTCTCCTAAATGCTCCAACAAAATGGCTGCAAAGGAGTGGGATGTCATTCCATAAGTTGTTTTTGGTTATTACACTTTTTGTGTTCATTTCAGTTTATTTGCATTGGCTTTATTTATGTACTTATGCAAACAATGGGCTTTGCACATGTTTTTTTTCTCACGGTAGAATTTCTCACCTCTTAGATTTGAAGGATATGTTCCTATCCCAAGTTTTTTGCAAGAAACCTTCACTAAGATGAAAAAGGAACCACAAACCAAAATTAAAAATATCCAAAAGTCCACCTTAAAACCTTCATGGAAAACATAACCAAGTTCATGTAGTAAAACACTAAAGGTGCACATCAAACTTACAGGGTTTAAAGTGAGAGTCTGAGCATAGTAGGTGGGCCAAAGAGAGAAATATCACGTGTCTGCACAAACCTGTGCTCATAAGTCAACATGGTGCACGCCCGCAACCATGCCTTGTGTAAGTACCAAAATTTATAAAATGATGCTTCAAAATTTTAAACACCATTTATCTATCACAAACATTTGACTGATTAAAATAAACCTCTTTATGGCGCTATGTAAAACTAACAATGAAAGGAAACACTGTCTAATACCAACTATTGTCTATAATCATTTGATTGAAACTAACATAAATTGTTTTATTGGGATTGAAATGAAAAGAGATTTTCATTGAAATTAAAAAAAATGATAACTATATTGATCTAGATGCTCAAGGGGGCATTGCAGATCCATCAGGTTGATTACCTCCTTCAAGCCTATTTCAATGTTTGGCCTCTGGAGACTCTAAGCGTTGCACAGACCCTTAGAGTTGGGCAGAACGTGTACCAGATCAGTGAAATTATGTATAATCTCACATTTTGGGTGGATGTCCCACTTCCACTAGAACACAAAGAGGTACCTGCTTTCAGTACAGGCTTGTTTGCTAGCCCATCTCAGAATCTATGCTTCTACTACTAGGTTCTTTGTATTGGCCTTAAATGTTAGAAAAGCTTCTGGTAGTTGTTTTCGAGCTCCTCCTAGATTCACCCAATTGGGTCTTCTCATCTTTGGGCACTACCTGGATGACATTATCAGGAAATGTCTTGGAAAATTTTTAGGGATTGTTGCGATTGCATATACTTGTTCTCCCCCTTCTACGTTTACATATCTACCAAATGATATATAGTGGCTGTCCCTTTTTGCCATTTACTTTATACTTACAACCACTTGTATATTTTTATTTTCTAGTTTTTAGGTGTAGTCTTCTGTATTCCCAGGGTCTGTTATAACGTATAACTGGTTGTATTTTTTAGTCCCATTGACCAACTCTTTTGATTGCTCATGGACATTAACAAAATTATCTTATCTTATTTAATCAAAATGTTAGTCTTAATTATTCAAAATGTTAGTCTTAATCACTGCTATTTCTGTTATTATAACATTATTGCTCTTAGAGGCTTTTTCCTCAAAGCCGTTATTCTCAGTTCACAATTTTTAGTTATAATGACTCTATTTGCTGACCCCTGAATTCATTCTTTTTAAATAAACAAATTTTGATAGTGGTATGAAATATTAATGCATGAACTTTGACATAGAAAGCATCTATAAGCTATTTCTCGCTTGACATTTTCTCTTTCAATCAATGAATGACAGGTAACATGAGAGGTTCAAATCTAGTTTACCTTGAATTTTTCCCTAATAGCTAGAACAACTTCATGTAAAAAATGACACATGAATTTCAATGAATGCTTTCCAGAACTTCTTGGGATGGATCCTATCCCAAGAATACCATAAGCCTATATCATAAGACTATTCCAGTAGGAGTTTTTCATCAATAATCAACATATTTTATTTACTAGATATTCACTATACTACAAATTCCTAGAGAATGTGTAGTAAGTCTCACAGGTAATAATGGTGGCAGGTACTGATAAATGAGTCAAACTTAACTAGAATTCCAAGAGATGGATCTATTGCAAAGTATCAATGGTGAAAATCCCTAGGATTAGAATTCGTCTTAGCTGTGTCGGCCTTTACCATTAGCCAGCCTAGTCTTCCATGTGGGGTTCACTTGAATTTTTCCCTAATAATACGAGAACAATATTTTCCATTATTTCAAAGTGGTTACTTTAAACACAAAAGAAGCATTTTAACTGGCCTGAAGAGGTTGGGAACCAAAATGGCCCTCGAGGGTCTACTGAACCTAAGAACTTATTTTCAGCTAAGCTAGCCCGATAGGGGTGACTCTTTTGTCAAATCATCCAGGATTTGCACCTGATGTCTATGGACCATTCATGCTGAATCAATCAAGATGAAATTTGGATAACTTCATCCTGATCATAAAATATGAGCCTGCTGGAACTTAACACTGAATCTGGCTAGGGTAAATTCACTGTTAACAGGTTGCAACATTGGATGCCTCACACCTTGGTCTCTGCAAGGGTCAAGTTAAGACAAGGTTAAGGGGTAAATTAACCTGATAGCTTGCACATGTGGACAGTTGAATATGAAATGGGCAATCGAGCAGATTTCTATGGGTGTCAAATCACTTATGCTCTATTAAACAAGAAGTGAGCAGCAGAATGGGAATAACAGGGCCATACATGAATCCATTTGCAAAGGATCATATTTCCACCCCAGCTGCAGGAAAGAATTATTATCAGAGGGCAGAGCTCCCAAGGATCCAAAAGACTGTCCCACGACAAATGATGGAGTACTGCTTGAACCATAGAATGAATTGCTGGCAGAACCATACGAGGCACTGCTTCCACCAAATGCTGGAGTATTGGCAGTAGCAAATGACACATTGCTTCCCCCAAATGATGGAGCACTAGCTGAACCAAATAAGGAGCTGCTTGCACCAAATGAGGGAGAATTGCTGGATCCAAATGTACTCCCAGAAACAAATGAAGGAGTGCTACCAGAAACAAATGGAGAAATGCTTCCAGAAGCGAATGCAGTAGTGCTGCCAGAACCAAATGAACGGGTACTCCCGGTGGCAAATGAAGATGTAGTATTTGAACCAAATGTTACACCTGAGCCAAATGAAGGTGTAGTGCTTGAGCTAGATTGAGGAATGCTGGTTATACCAAACGAGGGAGATGTACTAGAATTAAACTGTGGAGTGGTGCTCAACCCAAATGAAGGAGAGGTGCTGGAACCAAATTATGGAGTTGTGCTCAACCCAAATGAAGGAGAGGTGTTTGAACCAAACTGAGAGCTGCTGCCCAATCCAAATGAAGTAGTACTGCTAGAAGAGAAGCTAGAGGTACTAGTAGAACCTACCGAAGGACTACTAGTAGCACCAAATGTAGTTGTGGTGCCAGACCCAGATGCAGGAGTACTAGTAGAAGCAAATTGAGATGTGCTACTATTGCTGAGGCCAAAAGAAGGTACACTGAAGGAGCCTGATGAACTAGGTGCAGTTAAGCCAAACAAGCTACCTGAAGCACTAGAAGCTGAAGCAGACAAAGTTGACCCAAATAGAGAAGGGCTTGTGTTCCCACATAAAGTACTACTTGAAAATAAAGATGCTGATGGCAGTGAACTAGAAAGAGAAGGCATGTTTGCAAAACTCCCAAATGCAAATGGAGCTGAGGTGGTAGCCTTAGCAGAACTTGATGCCTACCCAAACAGAGATCCTTCAAAAGCAGACTGAGTATTGGGAAAGAGAATACTTGTACAAGATGAAATTGCAGCTATGCTGGATACAGTGCTTGAAGTACCATCAGTTACTCCTAAAAGAGATGGGGAAGGAGGGACAGCACTGGCTTTCAGTTCATTTTGGGATTTTACTGTGAAATTTGCACCACTGGTAGAGCTTTTAAATGAATGGTCTTCACCTATAACAGATGATGGTTCAACCTATGGAATTGTTTCAGGGTTTCTCAATTTGGAATCCGTCTTTGCAATAGCAGATGCAACACTGCTCTTTCCAGAAAACGAAAATGGAACTGAATTCATACCATCTGTCTCGGAGATAGAACCACCAAATAATGGGAAGCCCACAGAAGTTGCAGCAGCAGTGGTTGATGTAGAGAACATACTGCCTGAACTGGAGAAAGTGGGTGAACTCCCTGCTGACATGCACAAGTGGTTCCTAGAATATAAATACATGGTAAAGCTTCAAATAGAAAATAGACATGCAAAGTGAATCTTCGGTGCTATTCAACCCTTAAACAAATTGCCATATCTCCAAGGAATTTTATTGCCTCTGGAGCATTGCACAACGACAAAACAATAAGCAGAAAAATGCATGAAAAATTATTCTCAATTGTACTAAAAAACATCTCAAGTAAGAACTTGCAATTGCTCGCACTAGAAATTTGTCTAGAGTTTTCTTAAAGTTTTTGTAGTATAAAAACAACAGTTTGAAGAGAAAGTAAAATTCATCAAAACAGAAATTCAACAAATAATAGACTGTACAACAGCCCAGTAATACGAATTGTATTTATGCTAAACACCCCAACAGAAAAGATTTGAGGAGAATCCACTTGAAATCATTTTTTCCCCATTTCTACCATGAATGCCATGTTTCTGGGAAATTCATAATTTCATACTACTTATACTTACAGTGCTTGTATGAAAAGACAACAGTGTGAAATGATTGCATTGTACTATTCTACAGTGATGCTTTTACTGTTTCTTAAGCTTTCAGTTTTTGAGTGTGTGGGCTGCATTTTTGGCTTGTTCCTGTTGCAATTCAGATCTCAAACGAAGCTGTGAAAGAAATGGTTATGCCCAATGAGAACGCAGTAAAGGAACTGAAGGAGAAAGTTTTCTATTTGGAAAGATCTTTGGTCTAGGAAGGAAAGACTGATGCCACAAGATTTATGCTGATAATTGGTGGGATGCTTGACCATACGGTGAGATAATTTTAAATGCCCAAATGGTTAAATGATTCCCCTTTCCTTGGATTATATGTATAGGTCATATTTGATTATGAAATATATTGCTTTGGTCTTCTTTTGACACTTTAAGCTAGGTTTCTTGTGAAAATGTTTTCTTAACTAACCAAAAGCCCTTGTTTTTCCTATGCATCACCATTTGAGTTTAAGGAATAGCTAATGATAGGCCATACTAAGTTTGATATTATTTTGTTGAAACTTTAGGTTCTCGCTGAAAATGACAAGCTCAATCATGTCTATAAGGCTGCTTTTATAAAGATATGGAATATTGTTGAGGATTCGGGATGGCCTCTCAAATTCGAAAATCAAGGAACACTGCAAGAGATGGTATGTTCTTTAAGGTCCTCAACTGTTTCCAACATTTCTGATTCTTTCACCTATTCCTTAGTGATTGAGGAAATAGATGGATGTCTAGTATGGTGTATGTAATCTCCATGGTGTTCTAAACCCCAAAGCCCTGTGGGTGAAAGTGTTAGCCAAATTTGACTGTTGTGTTTATCATCTTAATGTGGGCAGAGAGCGTTTTGCCAAAAAGACTCAACAAGCTATCAGCATTGCTTTTGGGATTACCCTATGCTTTGGAGGTACAAGGTTCAAGTCTATCTCCCCTATTAAAATAGGTTTATACCATCTTAATGCAAAGTGGAGTTGGGATTCACTTCTCTACACAAGCAAAATTACTAATGGCATTGTTTTCCCTATCAAAAGAATACGAAAGATAAATAGTTGTAAAATGTCATCAAAATATTCTCTGTATGATTTTTTGCAATGCCTATCAAAAGTATAAGAAAGATAAACAGTTGTAAAATGTCATCAAAATCTTCTTTGTGTCATTTTCTACAAACTTACTTTGTACTGGTTGAAGAAGCATCTGCCACTCCTGATTGTTCATCTACCAGAGAAGAATGTTGAGGAGGCTTACTGCTGGACTGCTGTTCTACGATTCCAGCTGAGTGAGAGGGTCCACACATCTGGAGCTTAAGGAGCCCTTTACTCGCCTGCTTCTCACCCATCTTGCCAAACACTTGGTTGAAGCTTTTCTTGCTTCCAGTTGCCATGACCAACCCATACTCACATTTAATACCATCATCCATGACTTGTGCCTGATTTTGCAATGCTCTGGCATGCAAAGTTTCAAAATTTATCTCTGGACCTACAAACCCCATCAAACAAACCCTTTTGCATTAAGGCACCTTCTACAGCATCCCAGGTTAAAGGTCAGGGATTGGCATGGATTTTGCTACCACATATTCAAAAAAAATCCCTGACACCGAATTACCGAGTGGGTTGTGCGTTGATCGTAATGGGGCTTCTCTTCCTTCCACAAATCGACTTGGTGAATCCATATAAAGGTATACATTGTTGTTGTCTCAGTATACAAGAAAAAAGAAGATGGATTGGTCTCCCAAGCATGCAAAGATAATGCACATGGTTGTGGTTCTAGGTAGATGCCCATAGATTGTTGATAGAGAATACAGATGGGTATGGAAATAGGGTTGCATGAATGATAGGAGAAACCCTCGACTTGCCTGTTTTCCACAACAAAAATCCCAAATCAATTTTCTATTTTTGGTTTAAAACATAAACTCATGCTGTAATCGATTTCCACGATATATTTGGACCCAAGGTATGACAATGCTTGGTGGGTAGAGTGCTATAGTTACCACTCCCATACCAAAAAATATAATTGCAATAGTTATGTATTGGGAAGCCTGCTCCAATCCTACCCATACTATTTTCACCATGTTTGTTTTATGAATGGAGTAAACAAAACCAAGTTTTAACCATTCTCTCATAGGTTGTGAACTTTGTGTGTCATATGTGCAATAATATGAATAAAGTTTATCAAAGGTGGGCAGCTTCTCCCCTTGAGATATTTAACCCTATATGTTAGAATTTCTACTTTCCACATGATCATATTATTTTAGTGTGAGCCGATGAGATCCTTTCATCAATTAATTCATTGGATAATAGATTGAGATTCAAAGTTTTCAAGGAGTTAGTCACTCCAAATATCCCAACTCCCCCATTTTTATGAGAATTTCAAGAAACATTCACAATTTTATTTGTACCATTTCCTTTCCTAATCATGATTGAAAAAAGAAAAGAGAGTTTTACAAGACTTGGATATGTGTGCTTGATGTCTTAGGCCTTAACTAAAAATGAAAAATAACGGAATTAAACTTATCAACATAATGGAATCCAACTTTCCTTCAATCCTCAACAAAAAATGAAAGCAATTCAAATTCAAAATAATGCAAACAATTTCTATAATAT
>LPNX010006642.1:24311-51109 GCA_001517045.1 Pseudotsuga menziesii
TTACTCGAGTGATATGGATAAGTATTTCTATGATTTTGGACTTCAAATAATGTTATTATGTACATGTAGTCTAGTGCACGTTCTCTCCCAAAAGCATAAATAGGTGCCCTTGTAGGAAATAAATGTCTTGCAATATAAAATGGTCTTAAATTCCATCCCAATAACTCAAAGAAAGAATAAAAGGGTTTGCGACTCTACTTATGTATGTGCAAGCAATGCTTGGAGCATATGGATATGGAATAGAAGCTTTTCTTAAAAGAATGGAAAGAGAAATTCACTAGAATAAATCAATTGATGGGAAAAACTTAGGATGAATCGACCGTGACAAAAATAGATTGGTTCTGTGGTGTTGAAGTTTCTATCCTTTGATTTCCGGATGTTGATACGGGTTGTGTGTTTTGATTCAGGACACAACTGAAAGAAAGAAAACATTGATTCTCCAAACGGGTTTAAGGGAATCTAAAAGAGTACTAACCTTTACGTCGGGTCACTTCAGAGTGTTTGTTGACAGTTTTAGGAAAACTAATTCAAATAAAAAAATTCGATGTTTTTTAATAACGAAAACAATACACAAAAATCAACGAGTTCCTTTCAAAATAGAGAAATTAAATCCATAGGAGAAACAATGGCATTGCGGGATAATCTGTCATGTTTTAAAATTTTAAGAAGAGAAACTATTATTCTTAATCCGACATGGATTCGATTGGCTGATAAAGAATCCAAGTTTTGAATAGAGAATCAAATACTAAGACAATTCAGAGTTAATGGATTTAAAGTTTTAATCCATGTTTAATTTATGGTAAAAGTATCTTCGATTTTAACCCATTTCCAAGGACTCGAGTCGAGTAATAACTCTATGGTTATTACAGTTTAACTCAATGCAAGTTGAGGCCACTCCTAAGGGGTTCTTTGTTGAGATTTACACAGCGTTTGGCCTATAATAAATTCATACATAAAACACCTCGAAAAATAACCCAAAGTTATTTACTCGAAACAGTGGTCTATACATCTATGTTCGGGGCATTTAAAGATCTGGAGGAACACGAACTATATTCTAATGTAAATAAATGGTGAGTTAAGTTTTTAACTCTGGAAAAACTACTTCATAAAAAAATATCGAATTTAAACAATGACGTACTTAATTGAAAACAAATTCAGAAAGATTACTTGGAGAAATCAGCTCCACCCAACCATAGGAGAAATCAAATGAGTTGTTTGCTCCCCTCCACCCCCGAGCATGATCACCACTATGAACTAGAATGTAAGCAATCACTTCCTCGTGACACTCTCTTCCAGAGTCCGTACCAAGTAGATGGACTTATGAAAAGAGAGACCACTCAACCATTTCCTCTATGCACAACATGGCATCCCATGCTATCTTAGTGCACTCCTATATATTTTTTCCCACACCTTATTCCCTCCCAATCAAATCTCGAAGCGATCCATAAATTCCTATGATATAGGATCTTGTGTGGCTATTGGGTTTTGCATTGGATTTGATTGGTAAAGATCTCTCACTAGCTTGCTTACACATTTTCTCTTGTGCCATGGTGGTGTCCCCTCGCGTAGCTGAACTCTCAAGTGTCATTTCTTTTATTTATATTTTAAAAAAATAGTTTGTTGTACAAAGTGTCACTTCAAGTTCTTTAAAAACTCTTACATAAAAATAATTGTCTAAAATATTTAAATAAAAAATAAAAATGTCAAGGGGGTATCACACATATCATGGCAACCCCCTCGACCAGATTCAATCTATATCATTTTTGGAAATTGAGTAGTAATCGCGTAATTTATATGTAATAAAAGTATTTAATAACAAATAGATTTGGAACAATTGAAAACTCGTTCTCCCCAAATTTTATAGTAGAGTATTGGACTCCATCGATCAATAATGACTACAAAAGTCCATTCCATCTCTAGAATAGTCCAAATCCATCGATAATGGCTAGATAGTCCAAGTCCAAAACCAAATCGATCTTTAGAGCAGTCCGACTCCATCTATAATGACTACAAAAATCCAAATCGTAGTAATGTGGAGATGTCTTTATGAGAAAAGGTCGCTCCAAACTACGGTGAATCTACAGAGGGCATGAATATATCGTACGAAGTAGAAGAAGTCAACGATCAATACATGGAATATGGAAATAATATCCGTAGTTAGGAAGCATCGGTACTTCCAAAATACACCCCAAAAAAACAGCACATGAAGCAGAAGCATTCATATTTACGTCATCAGATATTCTTAAGTGCTCATGCTTGTCTTTGGGCAGAGATATGATCATCCTGGTGCAGCAGGACGAAGTCTTGATTATCTTGTTTCGATATTGTTGAGCATTAATAGAAATGTGAATCTCCTAAATCAATTATATCCAAATAGAAGATAAACCCAAAAACAACACCACGAGTAAGTAAAAATGCCACTGTTACCCTATCATTCTCTGAGTAGGAACACCAAAGAGTCAAGAAGGATAAGAAACCCATGGAATATGTGTTGTATGGAAATCAAGGGCCCTGAATGTACAAATCATTTTGGATAATACTAATCTTTATTCAGTTGCCATGTGGTTTTATATAGCTATAACTGTTTGATTCATACCTCAATAATCCAAAAATGCTATTCATCATCATTCTATAGGTAACCCTCTAGATTCTTTTAACTGCCAAAATTTACTAAGTTCTTACAATTCCTTCCTTCACCATTATCTAGTTGGCTTAAAACATAAACTTCCTAAGATATTTAAAGCACAACGTGTAACATGGTTAATTAACACAATTAATGTGAAGGAATTGCATATAAATTTTTCTTAAGCAAGGTCTAACTTAATTTATTAACAACATTAACATGAATCGATTGTAGGCCAACTTTGTTGAATACTACTGTTGATTTCTTTCATATTTAAGAAATAAGAGAGCATAAATATATCCAAAACTCAATGAATTGATATATTGTGCAATATCACAAAACTAACTATCGTGCATACTGCAATGAATTTGTGGAAAACAATTGCCACAACAAACAATATTTTTAATTTTGATATACTATGTGGTTCCCTCCAAACCCTACATGGAGATTGGCTAGTAAATTTTTTTTTAAAGGATTTTAGTGTTACAAGATTGGGAAATACTAGCATAAAATCGTTGGCCAAAACTTCTAACATTAGTAATGGAGGTTTTGGAAAAGTTTGTAACAAATGGTCGTTATAGTTAAAAAAACCCAAGCTGTTAGAGGTTATAGTGGAAATATTTTACTCACTGCACAAATATGAACTTGTACACCCCACATATTCGTATCGATGCAAATCTTGACGCGCTGGTGGTTAAAACATATACATGTCATCCCAATGAAGGTATTTTGTATTTGAAGTCCCACTGATGAATATTCCTTGAATTTATTGATGCGATTTTCTCTCTCACACTTATGGAAAAATGTTCCCAACGCATACTCTATACAAATACACATTGGTGATTATAGTACGATACATGCCAAAGTGTCCTATAATGTTGGCAATGCCAACGACGACATCCGCTCTTTTTATGTGTATCAACACTGATGGGTTGGCATCGAAAAGCACACCGGTGCTTACAATTTTTCAAAATCGCCAATGCATATACTACTTTCTGCACCATTATATATTGTAATAGCAACATCGACATTATCATTCATGAAATTTTTATTTCCATTGTTAAAATAAATGGTGCATTTATAACATGTATATGCACCGATGTCGATTGGGTCTAGCTCAAGCGGTTGTGGGATAGAGGGTCCCCCCTCACAACCCAAGAGGCATGTTGAGCTCACATTGAAGATAATGTTGAATTTTTCGTCAAGCACCATTTTTTATTTGACATTATTCTCTAAATAATCCAAAATTTATCCCGTGTACCGTATTCAAAAAGAGGGGAAGTGTTTAGAAGGTTTTCCAAATAAATTTAATTGGAAAAAGGTTTTCTCTACATTGGTGTTGTTAACTCATCAAAATGAAGCAATGTAGAAAAAAACTCATCAAAATAGCATTGCTTACAAAAAGATCTATGGCTGTCCGTTTAAATATATATGGGTGAATTCAAGAAGACTCGTGTTTATCGATGGCAAATGAGGGGCGCAGGTGCAGGACGAATATTTTTCGGCTGATTATTTTTATTTCTTCGGTCGAATAAAGATTCTTGTTCTCCCTAGCAGACTCTTGAATTTTTCAAACGAACGTTAATTTTGGAGAAACAGTGTTGCACTAGTACAAGATGTTCTCTACACATGTGGACAAAATTACTATTCAAAATTACAGTAGTTTGGTTGATATAATGTTGCACACGCACATAAAGATATATTATGTTGTGATAAAAATTCAAACAACGAATTTTTAAATAAAAATTTAGAAACTGCTACCCAAAATTTCTAAAAGTGAAATTTATATATTTCAAAATCTTATCAAGTTTAGGACTATATTTTGTGTTTTTGCATCGTCTTAAGATTCATTCTGCAATTACCTCTAATTTCCTATTGAATTCGAAGAGTCCCTAATTTGCATATTCATGTGGAAACTAAGGTGTCTTTAAGGGAGTTCATTATTGTGCATCGTCCCTTCATTATTTTGTCCAATTACTCGGGTGATATGGATAAGTATTTCTAGGATTTTGGACTTCAAAGAATGTTATCATGCACATGTAGTCTAGTGCACGTTCTCTCCCAAAAGCATAAATAGGTTCCCTTATAGGAAATAAATGTGTTACAATCTAATACCGTCTTAAATTCCATTCCAATAACTCAAAGAAAGAAGAAAAGGGTTTGCGACTCTACTTATGTATGTGCAAGCAATTCTTGTAGCATATGGATATGGAAATAGAATTTCACTAGATTAAATCAATTGATGGGATAAACTTAGGATGAACCGACCATGACAAAAATAGATTGGTTCTGCGGTGTTGAAGTTTGTATCCTTCGATTTGCGGATGTTGTTATAGGTTGTGTGTTTTGATTCAGGACACAATTGAAGGTTGTATATTTCGAGAAATTGTTGAAGGTTCTCGCTGCTTCTTTCAAGGGTCGATTATACGACTCAATGTGCGGGAGAGAATCAAAGCAATTTCCAGAGAAGAAGTTTAGAAACGTTGTCCGACTTTGGTTTTCTGAGGAATTTGGTTGAAATTCGATGATTTTTTTTTTCGAATCCAACTTTTGTGATGTTCAATTTGTGCTTCCAAATTCAAAAATGGATTCAACACACTTGAAAACATATGGCCACCCATATTCCATGAATTTAAACACTGCTATTTGGAATGCTAAGAATTGCTTCAAAGTTTCGGTTGGATTCTGTCGAAATGACGCCAGAGAAAACCTATCGTGAATGGTTGAAATCATCACACATTTATGCTACATCGTTAACAAATCATGCATATAATTAATTGCAATATATGTCTAGGTCAACAGGTTGATAAACAAAATATGCACATCAATGAGTCCATTAAGTGCTTGGTCGTGTTGAGAATATTCCATCTATCGACAAAATGCGTTACAGCAAATTTGTTCAAATGGATTCTGTTGAGGCCTAGAAATTTGGAGGCCTCAACAGTTTCTAGCGCTAGAAGGATGGCCACCAGTGCATGGCTGGCCAAGGAAACCCGTTTTCCCAAGATTATTCCACCGGTAACAGTTCTGAAAGTAGTGGACTTCATAATCCAGTTCCGGAAGACAGGAATAGAGAACATCTTTATTCTGTTGGCGGCGAAGTTCTTAATGACCTGAGAAGACACACCAAGGCATATGTAAAGAAGATTGGAGGATTTCCAATTATCCCTGAATTGCCCAAAAGAGAATATAAAAATAAAGATCGTCCTATAGTAGAAGACTCAGTGCTGGTTGGAGACTGGGAAGAACTTGTAGAAACAAGACTTACAGGAAGTTGTACTACCTTTGAATCAAGAAGGCCCAGATACCCCTCACAGTTCTCCTGCTCACACTCCTATTGCCTCACCTCCTCACTCTCCACCTAGACTCATGGCAGGACTAAATACTAATCCACCACCTTCCTGGAGAGCCAGATCACCTTTAAATCTAACGCCTCCGCTACATGATTTACCTCAATCCTTTGAAAAGATGCTGCCCAAATTCGACCCAAATGAGAATATACTGGTAGATGATCACCTGCAAAGTTTTTACTTGGCGATAGAAGGGTTGAGGGCTGGGGAGTATCAGGATGTAGTTTGCAGACTATTTCCGCATACCCTTAAAGGAGCTGCAGCATCATGGTATTTTGGGTTGCCTGCTAACTCTATCCGTGATTGGGATACCGTCGAGAGAATTTTCAGAAGTAAGTATGCGATTCAAAAGACTCATGAAGCCCTCATGAAAGGACTATGCGCCTTGAAGAAAGAGAGAAAGGAGAAGGTGCATAGTTTTACTCAAAGATTTGCAGCATACCTCAAGAATTTTTCTGACGCTGACAAACCTTCGGACAAGGTCCTGATTGAATATTATACCTCAGCTTTAGGCCCTGATTTGGCCATGTTTTCCAAAGGTAGGGCCAATCCTACTTTGACGAAAACCTATGAAGAGGCGGAAATAGTGGAAGTTGAAAGAGAAAGTATCAAAGATTATCCCGAACAGTTAGGAGAGAAAGGTGGGGGAAGGAAAGCCTTATTGTTTACTAAGCCTAAGGAAGAGAAATTACCAGATTATGAAAGTATGGCCAAAATGATGCAGAAGCTTTCTAATAAAATCATAGACTTGGAGAAAGAAAAGGAAGCACAAAAGTTCTATAAGCCCTATTATAAGAAAAGAAAGGATACCAATCAGTCCCAACCACCTCCTCACAATTCAACATCTATGAATTTAAAAGAAGTAGGAATGGAAAATTTTTGCACTTTCCACCAACAACCACACTCTGAAAACAATTGTCCTCAATGGATAAACTCGATGACGCTGGTTATGAATCAGTTGTTGGATTCTAGATTAACAGAAGATGGAGATGAAGAGAGAAAAGAGAATACTACTTCAACGAAGGAACCAGAAGAGGAAACCATGGTTCTGTGGAATTCTGTTTCGTTATTTGATGCTGAAGAGGAAAAGAATCGGGGCTATAAGGACGTCATGGAGACCAACGTAACAACAAGGTTCCAAGGGTCGATTAAAGAAGACAGTCTCATACTGCCAAAGATAAAAAGGCTGCAGAAAAATGTTAAGAAATTTCAAAACAAGTCCGCAGCTGAGAAAATTCCTGAATTCACCATTACCAGCCAAGATCCTAGGCAGAATGATGCGCTGGCCAAGCCCAGTGAAGAAAAGATGAATGCTGATAAGCCACATTCTACTAAATTACAGATGGATTATGACATCATGGAAGATATCAAGAAGGCAAAGGCAAACGTTTCGCTGTTTGAAATGTGTAAAGTGCCGTAGCAAAAAGAAAGACTATTGAAGGCACTTGAAGCATCAGACGAGAAGCTTCCCACTAACAATCGACCTCAAGAAGAAGAAGAAATCAGAGAAACCAGCATTGGAGGTAAGTATAAAAGCAAACATCCACCTTTCCTCCTCACATTTGAAATTTTCAATCACAATGTGCATAATTGCTTGGTAGACTCAAGGGCGTCGGTAAATGTCATGCCAATATCAATCTGTAAAAATATCAATGGACAGCCTAAGCCATCCACGTGGAGGGTGGTTTAGTTGGACAGGACAGATGTAAAGGTAATTGGTGAGATGGACGATGTTCTAGTTTTCCTGGCATCAAATGATAAAGTATGCCAGGTCATTAATATCGTGGTGGATGATATACCAGACTCTTACGGTCTTGTCCTGAGCAGAGATTGGTTGGCCAAACTAAATGGATATTTTACCTTGGATTGGTCGCATCTATGGCTGCCATACAAATGAAGTCTGAACCAGATTAAGATTTTAAGAGAGCCTCACATGAAATACAATGTTACTCAACTGGAGGAGAAGAATGAACCAGTGGATTCTATATTGGGAAATTATTTTATTGAATTAGAACCAGGAAATTACCAAGCAGAAGAAGCCAGCAACACATCTGACACTCAGCCTGATCTCCTTCGATTCTCACAGGCTGATGAGATTCACTGTAACATAGTAAACTTAGCAGTAGGAGTAGATTCACATTCAGTAGTTAGTGATTTTTGGACGTTGTTTTTTGATGGCTCTAAGACGTTAGAAGGGTTAGGGGTCAGCTGTGTCCTGATCGACCCCCAGAAGAATAAACATTTTCTCTCATGTAGATTAGAGTTTGAATGTACGAATAATACAGCTGAGTACGAAATGTCAGTGCAGGGCTTGAGGAAAGCGATTGAATTAAAGGTTTAATCTAAAAGTTTTTGGAGATTCTGAAACTATTGTGAAGCAAATCCAGAATCAAATAAATTGTGTTTCCCCTCACTTAAATGCTTACCAAAATGAGGTATGGGACCTGCTTAAATGTTTTAATGCATTCAATATTATTTCAATTCCAAGACTTAAAAATGCAGCAGATGACCTGTTGGCCACATTAGCTGCTAGGCTGGTACCTACTAATAATCAATGCTCTGTTGAATTGCTTTCCAGGCCCTCAGTACCTGATATGATTACCAACCTACGAGTGTTCGATGATGACCAGCAGATTATAGAATGTTTAGAAAATGATGAGGTATTTAAAGGAGCAATTATAGATGATGAAGAACATCAGGCCGAGCTGAAGTATGATAATTTCATCCCTAAAGGAGTCAGAATGTTAGAAAGAATGTTCGATTTAAATGAGAAGTTCAGAAGACCGGCCAACGTGAATACTCACAGTTCATCTCTACAGTTCGAGCTGATAAATTTAGGGACTGAGACGAATCCTAAATTTGTGAATCTTGGCAAATGTTGTTCACCAACAGAAAGAGATAAGTTCGTCAGTCTGTTTAAACAATATAAAGATGTTTTTGCGTGGACATACGAATATTTGAAAACATATGACACCAGCATCATCAAGCATGTTGTCCCCATCAAAGCCGGCGTCAAGCTGTATCAACAACCTTTAAGAAAAATGCATCCAAAATTGGAACCGCTGATTCAGAGTGAAGTGAAGAAATTATTGGATGCTAGAATCATTTTTAAGGTTAGACACTCTGAATGGGTATCAAATCTGGTACCAGTGAGAAAAAAATATGGAGAAATAAGAATATGCGTGGATTTCAGAAATTTAAACCACGCTTCAGATAAAGATAACTATCATATGCCACCCATGGAGCAATTGCTACAAATGGTCTCAGGTTCTGAACTGTTTTCGTTATTAGACGGTTTCTCTGGATACAATCAAGTATTAGTATCCAAAGAAGATAGATTGAAGACAACGTTCAGGACCAAATGGGGAACCTTTGCCTACACAAGGATGCCCTTTGGGCTTAAAAATGCTGGAGCAACGTTTAAGAGGGCTATGGACATAGCTTTCCACATATTGATTTCCCGTAGTGCTGTAGTGTACCTTGATGATATTACGATATTCTCAAAGAAGAGAGAAGAGCACGTGTTTCATTTAAGGAAGATTTTTGAACGCTGTCGAAAATATGGCATCTCGCTCAATCCCAAAAAGTGTGTGTTCGCTGTCATGGAGGGAAAATTGCTGGGTCATATAGCTTCAAAGAAAGGAATCTCTATAGATCTAGAAAGAATTAAGGCCATTGAACAGATCACGTTACCCCATAATAAAAAAGGGATACAATAATTTATGGGAACTATAAACTTTGTGCGAATATTTGTGCCTGATTTCGCTCAGATCGTCAAGCCGCTGCAGCATATGGTGAAGCAAAATGCACAATTAAAATGGACTGAGATTGAGAATAATGCATTCAGCAAAATTAAAACTGTTGTTGCACACGCACCCTCCCTGAAAAGCCCAGATTTCGATAAAGACTTTATTCTGTATACCTTTGCATCCGATGATTCGCTAGTAGCTGTGCTTACGCAAAAGGAAGATGGAGGGGATGAATTCCCAATATCTTTCATGAGCACTGGTCTACAAGGGGTCGAATTAGATTACCCAGCCATTGATAAACAAGCTTACGCAGTATTTAAAGCAGTAAAGCAATTCAGGCCTTATATTTTAAAAAATCGAACCAAGGTGATCGTCCCCTACCCAGCTGTAAGGTCCCTTCTTATACAGAAGGAGTTAGGAGAAAGAAGGGGCAACTGGGTAACAGCTCTTCAAGAGCACGACCTTGAATTCAAGCCATCCTCCATAGTTAAAGGACAAGGGTTGTGAAAACTGATGACTGAAAATGGAAAAAATGAAGAACGCCCCTAGGAGGATGAAGCCGAATTACATGTAATGGAGTTATGTCCTTTGTTTACAGCTCCCGAGTCTTGGTATAGAGATCTCGTGCATTACCTGCAGGAAGGGCTGTTTCCAGAACATTGGAATTCTAAGCAAAGAAGAGCGATGCGTCTTAAATCAGCTTCCTATCAAATTGTTGAAGGAGTATTATTAAGAAAAAATTATGACGGAGTTCTTCTGAGATGCTTAGAGAAAGAAGATGTGGAAAAAGTAATGACAGATTTGCATGACGAGCCTGCTGGGGGACATTATTCAGGGGATACTACAACCCACAAAATCCTTAGAGCCGGTTACTATTGGCCTACGCTCTTCAAAGATGTGCACGCACATGTCAGGAAGTGTGATATTTGCCAAAGGTGTAGTGGGAGACAACCTAAGGCAGCAGCACCCCTAAAGCCTGTGATGATCACGGAGCCATTCGAGCAATGGGGGATGGATATCATTGGAGAAATAAAACCAAATTCCTCCCTACAACACAAGCACATTCTGACCGCGACCGATTATTTCACTCGCTGGGTCGAAGCAGTCCCGCTGCGCAAAATAATTCAAGATGAGGTCACGAGCTTCCTGCAGGACCACATCATGACCAGGTTTGGAGTTCCAGTTTCGTTAGTATTTGATAATGCTACATACGTTTCAAATTTCCAACTTTGTCATAGAAATAGATAATTTAAAAGGTCTTCTCTAAAATCAAGTTGCAATAATATGCAAATTTCAAAGTTATTTTTTGTAACGCCATAAATTAAAATGATCGCCTAACAGATTTAATACTGAAACAAATACAAGCCACATTTAGTAAATGCAAAATTATGATAGAAAATATAAAAATTATTTATAATTGTCCAGTTCTAAAATAGTTTATGATTTGGAAAACTTGGATTAATATATTTTTGTTAGATAATTAGCAGCTATTGCTGGTGTACTGCTTATCATATAACATACAATTGTCAAGCAACCTTTTGAATATTGACATCCTATGTATGTCATGATATTATAATTTAAAATCTTGTCACTCCATCTGTGTGCTTCTTAGACCGCTCGTGTCTCTTCCACTGCAAATCCTACTTTCACTGGAGCATATGGATATGGAAATAGAATTTCACTAGATTAAATCAATTGATGGGATAAACTTAGGATGAACCGACCATGACAAAAATAGATTGGTTCTGGGGTGTTGAAGTTTCTATCCTTCGATTTGCGGATGTTGTTACAGGTTGTGTGTTTTGATTCAAGACACAATTGAAGGTTCTATATTTGGAGACATTGTTGAAGGTTCTCGCGGCTTCTTTCAAGGGTCGATTATACGACTCAATGTGCAGGAGAAAATCAAAGCAGTTTCCAGAGAAGAAGTTTAGAAACGTTGTCCGACTTTGGTTTTCTGATGAATTTGGTTGAAATTCGATGATTTTTTTTTCGAATCCAAATTTTGTGATGTTCAATTTGTGCTTCCAAATTAATAAATGGATTCAACACACTCGAAAACATATGGCCACCCATATTCCATGAATTTAAACACTGCTATTTGGAATGCTAAGAATTGCTTCAAAGTTTCGGTTGGATTCTGTCGAAATGACGCCAGAGAAAACCTATCGTGAATGGTTGAAATCATCGCACATTTATGCTACATGGTTAACAAATCATCCATATAATTAATTGCAATATATGTCTAGGTCAACAAGTTGATAAACAAAATATGCACATCAATGAGTCCACTAAGTGCTTGGTCATGTTGAGAATATTCCATCTATCGACAAAATGCGTTACAGCAAATTTGTTCAAATGGATTCCAATTTTTTCCATTATATTTCAAGAATCTCTCATGTCTATAGAATAAAACATGTTTCCCACTAGAAGTGATTACCTTGAATATTCTTGTTATTGATTCCCCATAGAATGTTCAAAGACTTTGGTTTGTTCTGTTGTATTTCAAGCATTTGCTAGACCATTAGAACCAGAAGTGTCTTGATTTTTTTATTTTAGGTTAGGAGCCAAGCATGAACCTGCATTTATAGCATACCCATAAATATTTTGAGTGCTTATTCCCCATTTATTCCCTTAACTATTATTGTCATTGATTCCCCATGGAATGTTCAAATACACTAGAATCTGCTCCATTGTATTTCAAGCATTTGCTAGGCCATTAGAATCAAACATTTTTTTATTTTACGTTGAGAGTTAATCATAAACCGTTTCTAGCATACAAATAAATATTATTATTTTTAACTTTACAAGATGTTTAGAATGAACTTAGTGATTTTACAAGGTGTTTAGTGTGAAACTTGTGAAAATTCAATCATGGATTAAATAAAAAAGGCACATCACATAGAAAAAAACTACATGCCACATTTGATAATCATTACGGTACACCTAATTTCAAATTTCAATATTACTTCATATAATTCAATAGTTAAAATGATTTCACATAACTCGGTAGAAATGATTCCTTCAAAATCACGTTGCTCTTTCAAATTTCCAACTTGTGTCATAGAAATAGATAATTTAAAAAGTCTAAAATCAAGTTGCAATAATATGCAAATTTCAGTGTTATTTTTTGTAATGCCATAAATTAAAATGATCGCCTAACAGATTTAATACTGAAACAAATACAAGCCACATTTAGTAAATTCAAAATTATGATATAAAATATAAAAATTATTTATAATTGTCTAGTTCTAAAATAGTTTATGATTTGGAAAACTTGGATTAATATATTTTTGTTAGATAATTAGCAGCTATTGCTGGTGTACTGCTTATCATATAACATACAATTGTATGTCATGATATTATAATTTAAGATCTTGCCACTCCATCTCTGTGCTTCTTAGACCGCTCGTGTCTCTTCCACTGCAGATCCGACGTCAATTTCTTGCAGCACAGAATGCAATACAACTCCCCAGTCCCACTTGCACTTAACATCAGCATACCATCCATCATGGCTTCCTCGACTCCTGTCGTCCTCCACTTCCTCTTCATCAATTCTTTCCCTTTGTTTTCCATACTGCCTTTCCTTCACAAGCCTTTCCCTCAAAACCTTCTCTTTCTCTTTCTCCAATGTCTCGCACCGAGCCGTCGCCTGCGCTGCCTTCTTCTGCTCTTCTTCCTCCTCTGCAACTTCCACTCCAAAATCCTCGTATCCCTCCTTTTAACGAACCTGGCAAGCCTGCGCACACCCTCATTATACTTTCTCTTGGCCGCCTTCCTCAACCTCCTGGTCTTGAGATTCTGCTCGGCGGAAACCTCACCAACCCACGAAAAGTCCTTGACGGTGGAAAACCGCAGCCAATAGTTATAAAAAGCAGAGACCTGGGTATAAGGGCTTTCCAGGTTTCCAATAGGTGGTGCCTCGTTGACCGGGCCTGTCCCCATAGAATGAGCGTACGCTATTTCCTCGTGGAACAACCTCTCAAATATATCCGCATAGACCTTAAAGAAACCTTTGCCAGTATCCCCGTAGCCCGAATAAATTGAAGTGCGAAAATAAGGCCGCAGATTGATAACGAAATCCAATTTTTCAGCTGAAGACGAGGAAGCTGCCAAACGGTAAAGGATTTCGTAGGCATGAATGATTTCCTGGAACCGCGCGGTTGCCTGCTCCTTCGAAACGCCGTTTTGGACGGCCTTGTCGGGGTGGTGTTTCAGTGCCAACGTTCTGTATGCTGCGCGGATTTCGCGGGCTGTGGCAGACAGCTCGATACCCAGGGTTTCGTAGAAGCATCTCAGGGGAGCTTCAGCTGCGGCCATTGTTCTGGAAACTCGAGCTCCCAAACTGTACAATGGCAGGAATTCGCTGCAGATTTCTTTGGTTGTGTTCTAATGAACCGTTAGGCGCCTAGAGGGGCTCACAGCCGCGGTGCTCTGGATCTGACACCGCAAAAAGATACAGGCAAAGACGTCGCAGAAAACCTGGTCAGTACTGTCGTGTTTGAAAGATCTATGGCGCCTTCAGCCAATTAGGTCTCAAGCTGTAGCCACATAACCAAAGGAAAGAAATCTCCTTGCACATCACCAGTAGACTTCTTTCCTTGTTTGTTCCGGTCGTCTACATGGTGCCCACAAAACATATATATAATCCTTTTGTTTTCAGATCCAGCCGACCGGATTACCTCCCTAGGATGTTTATAAATTTCAGTTCTCACAAAATTATGTTGTTTTTATAGAAAACCAGCGCCATAAAGTGGCAATTCCCTGGACAACAGATTGAAAGATTTAATGCTATGCAAGAGATTGTTTTATTATTTTTTGCATTGCTGGAGACTCTTCGCAAAACAATTGATGCAGTTAAAGTCTCTGGGATGAGTCCATAACGAAAAACACCGACGGAGACACCGTGTGCATGGATCAGGCTAATTAATTATGAACACGTGCACCTCCTAAATACGAGAGAAAAAAAATATCTCATACCGTTACTGTTAATAATTGTAAACCTTTGTAACTTAAAACAGACTTTGTGACTTAAAACTATAAACCTGAGGAACAACTGTTGCGAAGATGGATAAATTTATAAGTAATAGTTTTCGTGCATTTTCTATAAGTATTATCCACTGTACTTTCAGAATAAAAAAGTATATAAAATTTAATTGAAGATAATCTTATCGAGTTTTATTTACCATACATATTTACAAATTAAGTATACCACCCTTTATCTCTTCATTCTTATCCACAAATATTAGTTTATCCCACTTTATAAAACATTTAAACTCTATATACCTTTGCATTTTAAAACCATCCTTAATACATAAGCATTCAAGTGTATTGTTTATACTAAAAGTTACGTAAACAACAATAAAAACAAAATATGACCCTTTGCCTTATCAAACGAACAAATTTGGGCAGATTTACAAATGCAACCATACTCCATATGAGACCTTAGTTCCACCACTCCATTCAATTTAATGTATGACGGTGAACATCACATCATGCATTAGAAAAACAATAACAAATTAATTTCATTTACTCGCTTCGGTTAACAAATCGTTGACTACTGAGTTACATAAACCAAAGTCGCCACTAGACAAATATATCAGTCGGGAGGTAGTTTGATATTTTCTTACAGTTAACACTACAAGTCCCCACGATGCCAAGGAAAAGTTAATACAATTTAAAGAAAGTTACAGTGCCTCCGCAAAAATTTAGGATCGAGAATTTATTGATTTGAAAATATGAACTTAAAGTACGTAACTACATGACCTCCATTTGCTACTAGCACAAGGTAAGAAACCGTTAACGAAGCATGGATTTCGTTCTACTAAAGAAAATCAAGACTAGGTCTTTCCTGCTAGATAGGTTATGACTTTGGTGCTTGTAAAGATGGCCTTGATAACTCTTTAACGTCGATCGAAGAATCATGGAAGATCCTCCATGTATGGAAACATTAGGAACTCCTTCTTCAGAACACAAGAGAAAGGAAAGGAACGTCGGTTGACTGGTCTTGGCGACACAAAAGTTATTCGTGGCTACCGGCTTACCAGAGCTACACGATCATCATCTAAGTCTAGGAGATCAACGTATCTTCATTAAATCCAGAAAGGGGGCACACACCAAATAGATAAAAGAAGACGTTGAGTCTACAAACGGGTTTAAGGGAATCTAAAAGAGTGTTAACCTTTACGACGGGTCACTTCAGAGTGTTTGTTGAGAGCTTTAGGAAAAGAAGTTCAAATAAAAAAGCTTCGATGTTTTTTAATAATGGAAACAATACACAGAAATCAACGAGTTCCTTTAAAAATAGAGCAATTAAATCCATTGGAGAAACAATGGCGTTACGGGATAATCTGTCATGTTTTAAAATTTTAAGAAGAGAAACTATTATTCTTAATCTGACATGGATTCGATTGACTGATAAAGAATCCAAGTTTTAAATAGAGAATCAAATACTAAGGCAATTCAGAGTTATTGGATTTAAATTTTTAATCCATGTTTAATTTGTGGTTAAAGCATCTTCGATTTTAACCCATTTCCAAGGACTCGAGTCAAGTAATAACTCTACGGTTATTACAGTTTAACTCAATGCAAGTCGAGGTCACCCCTAAGGGGTTCTTTGTCGAGATTTACGCAGAGTTTGGCCTAAATTAATTTCATACTATGAAACACCTTGAAAAATTCATACTTGAAACAGTGGTCTATACATCTATGCTCGAGGCGTTTAAAGATCTGGAGGAACACAAACTATATTCTAATGTAAATAAATGGTGAGTTAGGTTTTTAAATCTGGAGAAACTACTTCATAAAAAAATATCGAATTTAAACAATGATGTACTTAATTGAAAACTAATTCAGAAATATTACTTGGAGAAATCATCTTCTCCCAACCATAGGAGAAATCAACTCAGTTGTTTGCTCCGCTCCAGCCCCGAGCAGGATCACCACTATGAACTAGAACGTAAGCAATCACTTCCTCGCGACACTCTCTTCCAGAGTCCATACCAGGTAGATGGACTTATGAAAAGAGGGACCACTCAACCATTTCCTCTATGCACAACATGGCGTCCCATGCTATCTCAGTGCACTCCTATATATTTTTTCCCACGTCTTATTCCCTCCCAATCAAATCTCAAATCAATCCATAAATTCCTATGATCTAGGATCTTGTGTGGCTATTGAGTTTTACATTGGATTTGATTGGTAAAGATCTCTCTCTAGCTTGCTTACACATTTTCTCTTGTGCCATGGTGGTGTCCCCTCGTGTAGCTGAACTCTCAAGTGTCATTTCTTTTTATCTATATTTTAAAAATATAGTTTGTTGTACAAAGTGTCACTTCAAGTTCTTCAAGAGCCCTTACATAAAAATAATTGTCAAAAATATTTAAATAAAAAATAAAAATGTCATGGGGTTATCACATATACCATGGCAACCCCTTCGACTAGATTCAATGTATATCATTTTTGGAAATTGAGTAGTAATCTCATAATGTAGATGCAATAAAAGTATTTAATGAAAAATAGATTTGGAACAATTGGAAACTCGATCTCCCCAAATTTTAGAGTAGAGTATTGGACTCCATCGATCAATAATGACCACAAAAGCCCATTCCATCTCTAGAATAGTCCAAATCCATCGATAATGACTAGATAGAACAAGTCCAAAACCAAATCGATCTCTAGAGTAGTCCGACTCCATCTATAATGACTACAAAAATCCAAATCGTAGTAATGTGGAGATGTCTTTATGAGAGAAGGTCGTTCCAAACTACGGTGAATCTACACATGGCATGAATATCTCGTAGGAAGTAGAAGAAGTCAACGATCAATACACAGAATATGGAAATAACATCTGCTAGTAGGAAGCATCGGTACTTCCAAAATACACCCCAAACAAATAGCGCATGAAGCAGAAGCATTCATATTTACATCATCGGATATTCTTAATTGCTCACACTTGTCTTTGGGCAGAGATATGATCATGCAGGTGTAGCAGGACAAAGTCTTGATCATCTTGTTTCGATATTGTTGCGCACTAATAGAAATATCAATCTCCTAAATCAATTATATCCAAATAGAAGATAAACCCATAAGCAACACCACGAGTAAGTAAAAATGCCATTGTTACCCTATCATTCTCCGAGTAGGAACACCAAAGAGTCGAGAAAGAGAAGAAACCCATGGAATATGTGTTGAATGGAAATCAAGGGCCCTGGATGAACTAAGCCTTCCAGAGAATACTAAGCTTTATTTAGTTTCTATGTGTTTTTATATAGCTATCAATTGTTTGGTTAATACCTCAGTAATCCAAAAATGCTATTCATCGTCATTCTATAGGTAAACGTCTAGATTCTTTTAACCGCCAAAATTTGCTAAGTTCTTACAATTCCTTCTTTCTCCATTATCTTATTTGCTTAAAACATAAACTTCCTCATATAGTTAAAGCACAATGTGTAACGTGGTTAATTAACACCATTAATGCGAAGGAATTGTGTATAAATTTTTCTTACGTAAGGTCTAACTTAATTTATCGATGACATTAACGTGAATTGATTGTAGGCCAACTTTGTTGAATACTACTTTGGATTTCTTTCATATTTAAGAAATAAGAGAGCATAAATATATCCAAAACTCAATGAATTGATATATTGCGCAATATCACAAAACTAACTATCATGCATACTACAATGAATTTGTGGAAAACGATTTCCACAACAAACAATATTCTTAATTTTTATATACTATGTGGTTCCCTCCAAACCCTACATGGAAATCGGCTAGTAAACTTTTTTAAAAGGATTTTAGTGTTACAAGATTGGGAAATATGGGCATAAAATCATTGGCCAAAAACTCTAACATTAGTAATGGAGGTTTTGGAAAATTTTGTATCAAATGGTCGTTATAGTTAAAAACCCCAAGCAGTTAGAGGTTATAGTGGAAATATTTTAATCACTGCACAAATATGAACTCGTACACCCCACGTATTCGCATCGATGCGTAAAATTAAAAAATCTTGATGCGCTGGTGGTTAGAAGATATACATGTCATCCCAATGAAGGTATCTTGTATTTGAAGTCCCACTGATCATTATTCCTTGAATTTATTGATGCAATTTTCTCTTTCACACTTATGGAAAAATGTTCCCAACGCATACTCTATACAAATACACATTGGTGAGTATATTACGATACATGCCAAAGTGTCCTATAACGTTGGCAATGTCAACGACGACATCGACTCTTTTTATATGTATCAACATTGATGGGTTGACATCGAAAAGCACACCGGTGCTTACAATTTTTCAAAATCACCAATGCATATACTGCTTTCTACACCATTATATATTGTCATAGCAAGATCGACATTATCATTCATGAAATTTTTATTTCCATTGTTAAAATAAATTGTGCATATATAACATGTATGTGCATCAATGTCAATTGGGTCCAGCTCAAGCGGTTGTGGGATAGAGGGTCCTCCCCCACAACCCAAGAGGCATGTTGAGCTCGCATTGAAGATAATGCTGATTTTTTTTTCAAGCGCCATTTTTTGTCAAGCGACTCTACTTATGTATGTGAAAGCAATGCTTGGAGCATATGGATATGAAATAGAAGCTTTTCTTAAAAGAATGGAAAGAGAATTTCACTAGAATAAATCAATTGATGGGATAAACTTAGGATGAATCGACCATGACAAAAATAGATTGGTTCTGCGGTGTTGAAGTTTCTATCCTTCGATTTCCGGATGTTGATACGGGTTGGGTGTTTTGATTCAGGACACAACTGAAGGAAACAAAACATTGATTTTGCAAACGGGTTTAAGGGAATCTAAAAGAGTACTAACCTTTGCGTCGGGTCACTTCACAGTTTTTGTTGATAGTTTTAGGAAAACAAATTCAAATAAAAAAGATTCGATGTTTTTTAATAACGGAAACAATACACAGAAATCAACGAGTTCCTTTCAAAATAGAGCAATTAAATCCATAGGAGAAACAATGGCATTACGAGATAATCTGTCATGTTTTAAATTTTAAGAAGAGAAACTACTATTCTTAATCTGACATGGATTCGATTGGCTGATAAAGAATCCATGTTTTGAATAGAGAATTAAATAGTAATACAATTCAGAGTTAATGGATTTAAAGTTTTAATCCATGTTTAATTTATGGTAAAATTATCTTTGATTTTAACCCATTTCCAAGGACTCGAGTTGAGTAATAACTCTACGTCTATTACAGTTTAACTCAATGCAAGTTGAGGCGACTCCTAAGGGGTTCTTTTTTGAGATTTACATAGCATTTGGCCTATAATAAATTCATACATAAAACACCTCGAAAAATAACCCAAAGTTATTTACTCGAAACAATGGTCTATACATCTATGTTCGGGGCGTTTAAAGATCTGGAAGAACACGAACTATATTCTAATGTAAAGAAATGGTGAGTTAAGTTTTCAACTCTGGAAAAACTACATCATAAAAAAATATCGAATTTAAACAATGACCTACTTAATTGAAAACATATTCAGAAAGATTACTAGGAGAAATCAGCTCCACCCAACCATAGGAGAAATCAACTCAGTTGTTTGCTCTGCACCACCGCCGAGCAGGATCACCACTATGAACTAGAACGTAAGTAATCACTTCCTCGCGACACTCTCTTCCAGATTCCGTACCAAGTAGATGGACTTATGAAAAGAGAGACCACTCAACCATTTCCTCTATGCACAACATGGCGTCCCATGCTATCTCAGTGCACTCCTATATATTTTTTTCCAACGCCTTATTCCCTCCCAATCAAATCTCGAATCGATCCATAAATTCCTATGATATAGGATCTTGTGTGGCTATTGGGTTTTGCATTGGATTTGATTGGTAAATATCTCTCTCTAGCTTTCTTACACATTTTCTCTTGTGCCATGGTGGTGTCCCCTCGCGTAGCTGAACTCTCAAGTGTCATTTCTTTTTATTTATATTTTAAAAAAATAGTTTGTTGTACAAAGTGTCACTTCAAGTTCTTTAACAACTCTTACATAAAACTAATTGTCAAAAATATTTAAATAAATAAATAAAATGTCATGGGGGTATCACATTTATCATGGAAACCCCCTCGACCAGATTCAATCTATATCATTTTTGGAAATTTAGTAATCGCGTAATTTAGATGTAATAAAAGTATTTAATAACAAATAGATTTGGAACAATTGAAAACTCGTTCTTCCCAAATTTTATAGTAGAGTATTGGACTCCATCGAACAATAATGACTACAAAATTCCATTCCATCTCTAGAATAGTCGAAATCCATCGATAATGGCTAGATAGTCCAAGTACAAAACCAAATCGATCTCTAGAGCAGTCCGACTCCATCTATAATGACTGCAAAAATCCAAATCGTAGTAATGTGGAGATGTATTTATGAGAGAAGGTCGCTCCAAACTACGGTGAAGCTACAGAGGGCATGAATATATCGTAGGAAGTAGAAGAAGTCAGTGATCAATCCACGGAATATGGAAATAATATCCGCAGTTAGGAAGCATCGGTACTTCCAAAATACACCCCAAAAAACAGCGCATGAAGCAGAAGCATTCATATTTACATCATCAGATATTCTTAAGTGCTCATGCTTGTCTTTGGGCAGAGATATGATCATCCTGGTGTAGCAGGACAAAGTATTGATCATCTTGTTTCGATATTGTTGAGAATTAATAGAAATGTGAATCTTCTAAATCAATTATATCCAAATAGAAGATAAACACAAAAACAACACCAGGAGTAAGTAAAAATGCCACTGTTACCCTATCATTCTCTGAGTAGGAACACCAAAGAGTCAAGAAGGATAAGAAACCCATGGAATATGTGTTGTGTGGAAATCAAGGGCCCTGAATGTACTAAGCCTTTCAGAGAATACTAATCTTTATTCAGTTGCCATGTGGTTTTATATAGCTATACTTGTTTGATTCATACCTCAATAATCCAAAAATGCTATTCATCATCATTCTATAGGTAAGCCTCTAGATTCTTTTAACCGCCAAAATTTACTAAGTTCTTACAATTCCTTCCTTCACCATTATCCGGTTGGCTTAAAACATAAACTTCCTAAGATAGTTAAAGCACAACGTGTAACGTGGTTAATTAACACCATTAATGCGAAGGAATTGCATATAAATTTTTCTTAAGCAAGGTCTAACTTAATTTATTAACAACATTAACGTGAATCGATTGTAGGCCAACTTTGTTGAATACTACTGTTGATTTCTTTCATATTTAAGAAATAAGAGAGCATAAATATATCCAAAACTCAATGAATTGATATATTGTGCAATATCACAAAAATAACTATCGTGCATACTGCAATGAATTTGTGGAAAACAATTGCCACAACAAACAATATTTTTAATGTTTATATACTATGTGGTTCCCTCTAAACCCTACATGGAAATCGGCTAGTAAATTTTTTTTTAAAGGATTTTAGTGTTACAAGATTGGGAAATACTAGCATAAAATCATTGGCCAAAACTTCTAACATTAGTAATGGAGGTTTTGGAAAAGTTTGTCACAAATGGTCATTATAGTTAAAAAAACCCAAGCTGTTAGAGGTTATAGTGGAAAAATTTTACTCACTGCACAAATATGAACTCGTACACCCCACATATTCGCATCGATGCAAATCTTGACGCGCTGGTGGTTAGAACATATACATGTCATCCCAATGAAGGTATTTTGTATTTGAAGTCCCACTAATGATTATTCCTTGAATTTATTGATGCGATTTTCTCTCTCACACTTATGGAAAAATGTTCCCAACGCATACTCTATACAAATATACATTGATGATTATATTACGATACACGCCAAAGTGTCCTATAATGTTGGCAATGCCAACGACGACATCCGCTCTTTTTATGTGTATCAACAATGATGGGTTGGCATCGAAAAGCACACCGGTGCTTACAATTTTTCAAAATCTCCAATGCATATACTACTTTCTACACCATTATATATTGTAATAGCAACATAGACATTATCATTCATGAAATTTTTATTTCCATTGTTAAAATAAATGGTGCATTTATAACATGTATGTGCACCGATGTCGATTGGGTCTAGCTCAAGTGGTTGTGGGATAGAGGATTCCCCCCCGACAACCCAAGAGGCATGTTGAGCTCACATTGAAGATAATGATGAATTTTTTTGTCGAGCACCATTTTTTATTTGACATTATTCTCTAAATAATCCAAAATTTATCTCGTGTACCGTATTCAAAAAGAGGGGAAGTGGTCAGAAGGTTTTCCTAATAAATTTACTTGGAAAATGTTTTTCTCTACATTGGTGTTGTTAACTCATCAAAATGAACCAATGTAGAAAATAACTCATCAAAATAACATTGCTTACGAAAAGATCTATGGCTGTCCGTTTAAATATATATGGGTGAATTCAAGAAGACTCTTGTTTATCGATGGAAAATGAGGGGCGCAGGTGCAGGACGAATATTTTTCAGCTGATTATTTTTATTTCTTCGATCGAATAAAGAATCTTGTTCTCCCTAGCAGACTCTTGAATTTTTCGATCGAACGTTAATTTTGGAGAAACAGTGTTGCACTAGTACAAGATGTTCTCTACACATGTGGACAAAATTACTATTCAAAATTACAGTAGTTTGGTTGATATAATGTTGCACACGCACATACAGATATATTATGTTGTGATAAAAATTCAAACAAGGAATTTAAAAATAAAATTTAGAAACAGCTACCCAAAATTTCTAAAAGTAAAATTTATATATTTCAAAATCTTATCGAGTTTAGGACTATATTTTGTGTTTTTGCATCGTCTTAAGATTCATTGTGCAATTACCTCTAATTTCATATTGAATTCGAAGAATCCCTAATTTGCGTATTCATGTGGAAACTAAGGTGTCTTTCAGAGAGTTCATTATTGTGCATCGTCCCTTCATTATTTTGTCCAATTACTCGGGTGATATGGACAAGTATTTCTAGGATTTTGGACTTGAAAGAATGTTATCATGCACATGTAGTCTAGTGCACGTTCTCTCCCAAAAGCATAAATAGGTGCCCTTATACGAAATAAATGTGTTGTAATCTAAAACTGTCTTAAATTCCATTCCAATAACTCAAAGAAAGAAGAAAAGGGTTTGTGACTCTACTTATGTATGTGCAAGCAATGCTTGGAGCATATGGATATGGAAATAGAATTTCACTAGATTAAATCAATTGATGGGATAAACTTAGGATGAACCGACCATGACAAAAATAGATTGGTTCTGCGTTGTTGAAGTTTCTATCCTTCGATTTGCGGATGTTGTTACAGGTTGTGTGTTTTGATTCAGGACACAACTGAAGGTTGTATATTTGGAGACATTGTTGAAGGTTCTCGCGACCTCTTTCAAGGTTCGATTATACGACTCAATGTGTAGGAGAGAATCAAAGCATTTTCCAGAGAAGAAGTTTAGAAACGTTGTCCGACTTTGGTTTTCTGACGAATTTGGTTGAAATTCGATGATTTTTTTTTTCGAATCCAAATTTTGTGATGTTCAATTTTTTCTTCCAAATTCATAAATGGATTCAACACACTCGAAAACATATGGGCACCCATATTCCATGAATTTAAACACTGCTATTTGGAATGCTAAGAATTGCTTCAAAGTTTCGGTTGGATTCTGTCAAAATGACGCCAGAGAAAACCTATCGTGAATGGTTGAAATCATCACACATTATCTAATGTACCACTTGCACCTAGATACCATTATAGGTGACAAAGGTGGAAAATTGTTTTTCATTTTTTTCAAATGTTGTTGCTACAAAAGAAATCAATGTTGTTAGTGGCATTTTAGGGAAGCATGTCCAATGTTATTAACCGTACAGCATACATCATCTTCTATAAGTATTTCGGTTGTTTATATATATATCAACATTCGTCACTACTAATTAAAATCGACCATTTGTCCTTTCTATTATTTATGTTATTACATGGTGCATTGTAGGCGAGGGCCTCGGATCAGAATCTTTCTGCCCTTTACCCCACGTGAGATCATACATACATAATAACCATTGTCAAAACAATTTTTCCTTTGCATTTAAATATTCATAAAAGGTCACTCAACCATTTACTTCATAATAGACAAAGAGATCAACCTAGAACATTGAGGGACACAACAAAAATAATACACATCAAGGTACACAAAACACCAGTATATGTGGTTCACCTCGTCCATGAGGCTACGTCCACCAAAGGTTAGGTCTTTCTCTTTATTCATCAATTAAAAAACACCACTCAGGGTGTACAATCATCATCATAAATGAAGTGCCATCAACTTCTTATACAAAGAATAAGGAACCTCGTCCTGAGGCCCAAATGATTAAAACATCCCTAGATAAGCTCCTAGGGTAGACATGGCCTCCATTCTGGAGTTTATTAAAACAACAATTAATTGCATATCAATGCCAATACACAGATCCTTTCCATCATGAAGATATTACAAATCTTCGGAAGCCATCAATTCGTTACAATGATTTCCAAATCAAAGTATATTCTTCGTCTGCCTTTCAGAAATAAAAGATCATCCCTAAAATTCTTTTATAGACCGTTAAACTGTGTTGTGGATCTAAGTTCTTTTATCAAGCATTACATTCATACTATAATTCAAAAGTGTATCTAAGTGCTTTAATCAGTTAGTACATTTATGCCATAAATCCAATCATAGTCACCGCAAGGGATCAAGGGTTGAATCTCCACAAGGGAATTTCCCAGCATACAAGAGAAACAGACCCTTATAAATAAAATATGCAGACAGAAAGTTAAAAGTTTAAAGGGTTGGTTCTCTGAAATCGAGATCACCCTCCCGCAACAAGAACCAACATCCTGTAATTAAATAAGCCATGAACTTATAAGGCATTTTATGGGTCGATCCTTCAAAGGGACATATCCCAACAGAAGGGGATCACACGATCTAAAAATTTAAATAGGTAATGATCATACAAAAAGTCTCAAGGGTCGATCCTCTGAAAAAGAGACATCACCCAATAAAAGGAAAAGACAAATACATGCTTTGTAACGAAAATCTGGGTTCATTCCCAATCAGACGCATGCCAGTCTCACATCAAACGCATTCAACACTATAAGCCATCATATGTCAAAGGTTTTCACCACATAGTCGATCTTCTATCAAAATTATCAAATCAAAACATAAAATATATATACAGGTTTTCAGGACTCCATGAGCTATGCTTCCAAAATCCAGCACTCATATTATTTAAATGCAGGCATCAGGGTATGTAATCAACCAAACTCTTGGCAGTATAATACGATGCAATAATTAGGGATCGTGTTTCATAACCCAAGCCCAACGCTGGAGTATGTAGACGATGCATTATGGATGCACTGTGACGGCAAAAAACAAATTGCAGGTGTCCAAAACGCTCATATCAGACAGAAGCCGGTGCTCACCTCAAATAAAAGACAGTAGATAGATTCAACGATCTTGCGCGCTGTCTATAGAGGAGTTTTGTTGCTCCTGAAATATGACTGAGCGCCCAACCCTACTTTTCGGTTCGACTAGAAAGGTTTTTTTCTCTTCTTATATGCAGTTTTTCCAGGAGCCAGTATCCTCCACATAATCGAGTAACAATAAGATCTTCTAACCTCAAAAGGTACTCCATATATATCTACATATATATATTCTTTATAGTGACTCTTTGAAGGTATACTCATAAGGCTCTCCGTAAAATCTTATTTTATTCTACCCTTGCACACTTCTGATCCAAACGCTCATCTCAACCAAAAGATAGCGCTCACACCAGATATAAGGCAGCAGATAGATTCAACGATCTTGCGCGCTGTCTATAGAGGAGTTTTGTTGCGAGTTTCCAGTCATCAATCCAAACGAAGGAAGGTCATCCCTCCGGGAATACCTTTGGGACTGGAAGATTTGTACAGCCCTTGATACTGGAACTCAGTGAAAGAGGAGCGTTACAGGGTTCACGCGGCCGCAAGCATACGCCAAGGGATTAATGCTAAAATCAAAATACAATCAGACCCGTACTAGAACAATTCATACATGGGTG
>LPNX010006642.1:51282-66218 GCA_001517045.1 Pseudotsuga menziesii
CTCTTCGATAGAGTACCACTCTATCAAATCGTGTGCAGGGGGAAAGAGAGTAGATCTATTTTAAAAGGGGTTACACGACACATAAGAAAATGCAAAATCTTAGTGCTTTCAAAGCGCTGCTGCAGCCTGCTCTATATTCAGCGCGCAGAGGTAACATCACACACTCTACAGGTAAGTATGGACGGATAAAATAAAAACCCCATCACAAGACAAAACTGAAAATCGGCCTAGTCATCAATTGACTCTTCAACACGCAGAAGTGAAAAGCATCATGGTCATCGAATGACTTTCAACACACAGAAAAGAAAAGCGGCATGTTCATTGAATGACTTTCAACACACAGAAAACCTTCCATCCGTACGCATGGGTAATTCTTATATTCAGAAGATATTCGAAACCATAAAAAAAAGAAAGGGACCTGCGTATAGTTGCTGATACCTGTAGCGTTGATTTTCTTAAGGATGGTTCGAGATCTTACCCAGTACCACAACGCAGTCTCAGCGGCCACAGCCTGTGCCCTCCCGCGTCTCTTCCCCGCATCCCCTCAAACAGATTCATAGCTAGGATTTATCCCCTTTCCCTGCCCTAGCAGTTTCCATCATTAATGCTTACAGATTCTGTAACGCTCCCTCACTGGGCGTTCAGTCAAAGCACAAATAACGCCTCGGAAAATGGGACCATCAAAATAGGGCATTTACCATCAGCGTATAACAGCTTAAAGTTAGCTATAACGCCTCCTTGCTATTTGACGCCAGTTCAGGAATTTCAATATGCCCCCCCCCCCCAATTAAATTGTTATAACCCTAAAGTGGCGTTGATCATAACTCTTTGCTATATAATCCATAGTATATATATGGAATTTCCCCTAATCTATTGTACTCACGAGGTTCCCATTTACCATGGGATATTCTAACATTGGGTGTTAACCATTATATATTCCAAATATATATATTTTTATAACCCCCCAATTTCTATTATTCTTTGTTATTATATATATATATATATATATATATTTACATATATATATATATATTCACTATTATAAGCATGCGCTACAAGTAAAGAAAGTCTGTAGGTGGTTTGTTTCAACATTTACTTTTCCATAATTATTTGCATCTAATATGTTCTACTCTCATATATATACATATATCTCCAATATATATATTTTTTTATATTCTTGTTTATTATACAAGCAGTGTTCTATATATAACATTGTATATGTATGCGATTGTTTTCACTAGGTGATGTCCCAAATTATGGGTAACATTTAGATAATACATATCCCAAAATGTATATCCTAGCCATACATATAATTTCCTTCAAAGAAGAATGTCTCGAGTGCCCTTCACTAATTTGCGGTGGGAGTAACCCCATTCTCGTGAGGGTTTTCTACTCCTCGCGGATGCATTTAGGTTTCATTTTCTGAGTCATAGTCGCTTTTAAGTATTCAAGGTGCACGGGGGACGTTACATCCTTTCCCCCTAGAATTAACACCGTCCTCGGTGTTACTTGTTTTGTCATGATTGACCTTACTGGCCCTCTTCGCTTATGTTCATACTCTCGTGAGCGAAAATCCAATTCTGCTTTTAACCAGACCTACAAAGATTTATGATTTAGAACTTACATGCTTTAACATTTATAAGAAAGAGGACTGCATCACGTGCCCAACTTGAACACTACTCTAGATATGCATCCTATTAACATCAATGTATCATCAACATTCAACATAATTTAGTTTCATCATACTTTCACATTTACGTATTAAGACATGTCACCATTTAGTGACTGCTATCACAACTTTCTTTATTGTTATCCTTTGGACTCCCCTGGGAGTTAAATTTTTGGGTGGACTTACATTCTATTCCTGAGGTTACTCTCCCTTTTGACCCCCAGTCAAAATTTTTCACCTTAGCGACATCAAACAGCGTCCTGTCTTCCAGATGTCCAGTTTTTTTTTTTTTTTTTGCCTAGGTCTTTTCATGCCACACCATTCGCCTAACACCAATGTGCTCACGCGGCAATCGCTTGCCTAACACCATTGTGCTCCTGCGGTGTACATGTCTAACTCCGACGTGCTCATGCGGCAATCACTCACCTAACACCATGGTGCTCCCGCAACATGCAAATTTTTTCTTTAGTATAGATTTCACTTTACCAATCATATTGCACACCCCTTGGTGCTTTGCATGACTTTTTACCGTCATTGTCCCGACTTGCGAGTCGGCTATACGGTTAGTCAAATCATTTGTCAATAACTCACAATTTGTTTACTAACCAAGAGTAGAAGCGGCTTGATCATCACTTACGAGTGATATAACCTTGTAAATTATTTAGGAATTAATCCTTACACATTTCTGCACAAGTTGAGCGCAACTTATTCATGCAGGCAGATTCTTTTATATATTGTAGTGTACGCTGAATGTAGAACCCATCATCATCATGGTGAAACCTGCAATGTCAGTATAAAACCACATAATTTCTCAGTTGAATTATCGATTCATAAAATCTTGAAATTTGGCAATCCGCATTCCTTAACCTCATTATTTAAGGCATCGAATACTTTTTCTACCAGTCAATCCCAACTGATAGTGTTCTTGGCATATCCTGCAATGTTAGTGTAAACATTATGCAACATTCATCAACTCAAATAACTTCAGATGTCTTTACCTATCTGTCGTCTGGATAATTACAGTGAACACCACATTTATGTGTGGCAAACTAGGGACATATATATTATGATAACATCAGTAATTCTAAGTGGGCTACTCACCACCATTTCACACCTTGACCACTTATGTTAGGTCTGTTGATGTTCTTGTTCATCCAATACAAATCTCTATATTCAGTGCAATATAACGAGAAGCATTTTTTATTTTTTTAAGCACAAGATACTTTACCGTTTCACTTTGGCTATACTCTAGCCAAAAGCCATATGTAGTCTAATTAACTTACATTTGATTATTCAATTGTGGTCCACTAGGACTTCCACAATTGGCCACCTGCAAAAGTCCCAATGCTATGTGAGTTACCATAACATACATGAAATGTCATTTCAAGCATAAACATATCATAATATCTACTTGACATATCCTTTCTTCCAGAGGTGAGGAAGGTCCTCCTCAAACACAATTTTTATATCTCTAGGCGTACTTGATGCTTCACGCCTACTTGCTCAATACCATATTCATGTGGTAGCTTGAAATTCCCTGTGCTCCATAGCTTATCATCAAGGTATTTCTACCTAAGCCCTCTAGACCCGAGTGACTTACATTATACGTTCAACATAACTTGATAGATACATAGATTATCTCAAAAAGATTCTATAATCAGCTACTATACTATAATTTTCCAAGACTCTTTATAAAGAAGGTTCTTAACATGACAAATTATCGAAGCTATGAGATAATTGATTCAAATATTACCATCCTGGTAACCTTTCCATAATAAGGAGGGAATCATATGAACCCCAAATGTTACCATTTCTACTAAGGATTCCATGTTTGCCTTTGGTCCTCAAATGATGTTGCTTCTTGCAACCACGCGAACCTGCATTATCTGTTCACACATTCTTGCCCAAAATAAGTCGTAAAGCCATCATATGATAACATGTTCTTATTTGACTACGACAAAATATATACTTGGGTATCTTTCAAGATTTTACTTCCTCTTCAGTATCCCTTCTTGATGCGTTACTATGACGCAACCAATCTTAATAAAACACAATTTTCAACTTGTACTCCACTCATAAAAGTGTAAGTGAGACAACATAAGTATATCTTGAGATAAACCTAATTTAACAAATAGCCTTTCAGTTCATGCAACTTCATGCATTACACATAATTCTGAGAGGTCGTGCAGAAGGTTCAGCAATATTTCCTTGAATTATACTATCACATAGTTAAATCACATAGTTCACAACATACCTGCATGTCCATGAGTCCATCAGGTCCGAGCATTTTAACTTTGCTCTGATACCATATGTAATGTACCACTTGTACCTAGATACCGTTATAGGTGACAAAGGTGGAAAATTGTTTTTCATTTTTTTCAAATGCTGTTGCTACAAAAGAAATCAATGCTGTTAGTGGCATTTTAGGGAAGCATGTCCAATGTTATTAACCATACAGCATACATCATCTTCTGTAAGTATTTCGGTTGTTTATATATATATTAGCATTTGTCACTACTAATTAAAATCGACCATTTGTCCTTTCTATTATTTATGTTATTACATGGTGCATTGTAGGCGAGGGCCTTGGATCAGAATCTTTCTGCCCTTTACCCCACGTGAGATCATACATACATAATAACCATTGTCAAAACAATTTTTCCTTTGCATTTAAATATTCATAAAAGGTCACTCAACCATTTACTTCATAATAGACAAAGAGATCAACCTAGAACATTGAGGGACACAACAAAAATAATACACATCAAGGTACACAAAACACCAGTATACGTGGTTCACCTCGTCCACGAGGCTACGTCCACCAAAGGTTAGGTCTTTCTCTTTATTCATCAATTAAAAACCACCGCTCAGGGTGTACAATCTTCATCATAAATGAAGTGCCATCAACTTCTTATACAAAGAATAAGGAACCTCATCCTGAGGCCCAAATGATTAAAACATCCCTCGATAAGCTCCTAGGGTAGACATGGCCTCCATTCTGGAGTTTATTAAAACAACAATTAATTGCATATCAATGCCAATACACAGGTCCTTTCCATCATGAAGATATTCCAAATCTTCGGAAGCCATAAATTCGTTACAATGATTTCCAAATCAAAGTATATTCTTCGTCTGCCTTTCAGAAATACAAGATCATCCGTAAAATTCTTTTATAGACCGTTAAACTGTGTTGTGGATCTAAGTTCTTTTATCAAGAATTACATTCATACTATAATTCAAAAGTGTATCTGAGTGCTTTAATCAGTTAGTACATTTATGCCATAAATCCAATCATAGTCACTGCAAGGGATCAAGGGTTGAATCTCCACAAGAGAATTTCCTAGCATACAAGGGAAACAGACCCTTATAAATAAAATATGTAGACAGAAAGTTAAAATTTTAAAGGGTTGGTGACCTCTGAAATCGAGATCACCCTCCCGCAACAAGAACCAACATCCTGTAATTAAATAAGCCATGAACTTATAAGGTGTTTTATGGGTCAATCCTTCAAAGGGACGTATCCCAATAGAAGGGGATCACACGATCTGAAAATTTAAATAGGTAATGGTCATACAAAAAGTCTCAAGGGTCGATCCTCTGAAAAAGAGACATCACCCAATAAAAGGAAAAGACAAATAAATGCTTTGCAACGGAAATCTAGGTTCATTCCCAATCAGACGCATGCCAGTCTCACATCAAACGCATTCAACACTATAAGCCATCATATGTCAAAGGTTTTCACCACATAGTCGATCTTCTATCAAAATTATCAAATCAAAACATAAAATATATATACAGGTTTTCAGGATTCCATGAGCTATGCTTCCAAAATCCAGCACTCATATTATTTAAATGCAGGCATCAGGGTATGTAATCAACCAAACTCTTGGCAGTATAAGACGATGCAATAGTTAGGGATCGTGTTTCATAACCCAAGCCCAACGCTGGAGTATGTAGATGATGCATTATGGATGCACTGTGACGGAAACAAACAAATTGCAGGTGTCCAAAATGCTCATATCAGACAGAAGCCGACGCTCACCTCAAATAAAATACAGCAGATAGATTCAGCAATCTTGCGCGCTGTCTATAGAGGAGTTTTGTTGCTCCTGAATTATGACTGAGCGCCCAACCCTACTTTTCGGTTCGACTAGAAAGGTTTTTTTCTCTTCTTATATGCAGTTTTTCCAGGAGCCAGTATCCTCCACATAATCGAGTAACAATAAGATCTTCTAACCTCGAAAGGCACTCCATATATATCTACATATATATATTCTTTATAGTGACTCTTTGAAGGTATACTCATAAGGCTCTCCGTAAAATCTTATTTTATTCTACTCTTGCACAGTTCTGATCCAAACGCTCATCTCAACCAAAAGACAGCGCTCACATCAGATATAAGGCAGCAGATAGATTCAGCGATCTTGCGCGCTGTCTATAGAGGAGTTTTGTTGAGAGTTTCTAGTCATTGATCCAAATGAAGGAAGGTCATCCCTCCGGGAATACCTTTGGGACTCGAAGATTTGTACAGCCCTTGATACTGGAACTCAGTGAAAGAGGCGCGTTACAGGGTTCACGCGGCCGCAAGCATACGCCAAGGGATTAACGCTAAAATCAAAATACAATCAAACCCGTACTAGAACAATACATACAGGGGTGCATATATATATATATATATATATATATATATATATCAACAATCAAACTTACATTTACATCACACGCAGAAAGTAACACGATTTCCCAGATCAGAATGATCCCAAAGCTCTTCGATAGAGTACCACTCTATCAAATTGTGTGCAGGGGGAAAGAGAGTAGATCTATTTTAAAAGGGGGTACACGGAACATAAGAAAATGCCAAATCTTAGTGCTTTCAAAGGGCTGCTGCAGCCTGCTCTATATTCAGCGCGCAGAGGTAACATCACACACTCTACAGGTAAGTATGGACGGGTAAAATAAAAACCCCATCACAAGACAAAACTGAAAATCGGCCTGGTCATCAATTGACTCTTCAACACGCAGAAGTGAAAAGCGTCATGGTCATCGAATGACTTTCAACACACAGAAAAGAAAAGCAGCATGTTCATTGAATGACTTTCAACACGCAGAAAACCTTCCATCCGCACGCATGGGTAATTCTTATATTCAGAAGATATTCGACACCATAAAAAAAAGAAAGGGACCTGCGTATAGTTGCCGATACCTGTAGCGTTGATTTTCTTAAGGATGGTTCGAGATCTTACCCAGTACCACAACGCAGTCTCAGCAGCCGCAGCCTGCGCCCTCCCGCATCTCTTCCCCGCATCCCCTCAAACAGCTTCATAGCTAGGATTTATCCCCTTTCCCTTCCCTAGCAGTTTCCATCATTAGTGCTTACAGATTCCGTAACGCTCCCTCACTGGGCGTTCAGTCAAAGTACAAATAACGCCTCAGAAAATGGGACCATCAAAATAGGGCATTTACCATCAGCGTATAACAGCTTAAAGTTAGCTATAACGCCTCCTTGCTATTTGACGCCAGTTCAGGAATTTCAATATGCCCCCCCCCCCCAATTAAATTGTTATAACCCTAAAGTGGCGTTGATCATAACTCTTTGCTATATAATCCATAGTATATATATGGAATTTCCCCTAATCTATTGTACTCACGAGGTTCCCATTTACCATGGGATATTCTAACATTGGGTGTTCACCATTATATATTCCAAATATATATATTTTTATAACCCCCCAATTTGTATTATTCTTTGTTATTATATATATATATTTACATATATATATATATATATATATATATATATATATATTCACTATTATAAGCATGCGCTACAAGTAAAGAAAGTTTGTAGGCGGTTTGTTTCAACATTTACTTTTCCATAATTATTTGCATCTAATATGTTCTACTCTCATATATATACATATATCTCCAATATATATATATTTTTATATTCTTCTTTATTATACAAGCAGTGTTCTATCTATAACATTGTATATGTATGCGATTGTTTTCACTAGGTGATGTCCCAAATTATGGGTAACATTTAGATAATACATATCCCAAAATTTATATCCTAGCCATACATATAATTTCCTTCAAAGAAGAATGTCTCGAGTGCCCTTCACTAATTTGCGGTGGGAGTAACCCCATTCTCGTGAGGGTTTTCTACTCCTCGTGGATGCATTTAGGTTTCATTTTTTGAGTCATAGTCGCTTTTAAGTATTCAAGGTGCGTGGGGGATGTTACACATTTATGCTACATGGTTAACAAATCATCCATATAATTAATTGCAATATATGTCTAGGTCAACAGGTTGATAAACAAAATATGCACATCAATGAGTCCACTAAGTGCTTGGTCGTGTTGAGAATATTCCATCTATCGACAAAATGCGTTACAGCAAATTTGTTCAAATGGATTCCAATTTGTTCCATTATATTTCAAGAATCTCTCATGTCTATAGAATAAAACATGTTTCCCGCTAGAAGTGATTACCTTGAATATTCTCGTTATTGATTCCCCAAAGAATGTTCAAAGACTTTGGTTTGTTCCGTTGTATTTCAAGCATTTGGTAGACCATTAGAACGAGAAGTGTCTTGATTTTTTTATTTTAGGTTAGGAGCCAAGCATGAACCTGCATTTATAGCATACCCATAAATATTTTGAGTGCTTATTCCCCATTTATTCCCTTAACTATTATTGTCATTGATTCCCCATGGAATGTTCAAATACACTAAAATCTGCTCCATTGTATTTCAAGCATTTGCTAGGCCATTAGAATCGAGCATTTTTTTATTTTACGTTGAGAGTTAATCAATAAACCGTTTCTAGCATACAAATAAATATTATTATTTTTAACTTTACAAGATGTTTAGAGTGAACTTAGTGATTTTACAAGGTGTTTAGTGTGAAACTTGTGAAAATTCAATCATGGGTTAAATAAAAAAGGCACATCAGGCCACATTTGATAATCATTACGGTACACCTAATTTCAAATTTCAATATTACTTCATATAATTCAATACTTAAAATGATTTCACATAACTCGGTAGAAATAATTCCTTCAAAATCACATCGCTCTTTCAAATTTCCAACTTGTGTCATAGAAATAGATAATTTAAAAGATCTGCTCTAAAATCAAGTTGCAATAATATGCAAATTTCAAAGTTATTTTTTGTAATGCCATAAATTAAAATGATCGCCTAACACATCTTATACTGAAACAAATACAAGCCACATTTAGTAAATGCAAAATTATGATATAAAATATAAAAATTATTTATAATTGTCGAGTTCTAAAATAGTTTATGATTTGGAAAACTTGGATTAATATATTTTTGTTAGATAATTAGCCGCTATTGCTGGTGTACTGCTTATCATATAACATACAATTGTCAAGCAACCTTTTGAATATTGACGTCCTATGTATGTCATGATATTATAATTTAAAATCTTGCCACTCCATCTCTGTGCTTCTTAGACCGCTCGTGTCTCTTCCACTGCAGATCCGACTTCAATTTCTTGCAGCACAGAATGCAATACAACTCCCCAGTCCCACTTAACCCCAAGGGTTCCGGTCCCTCCTTGCACTTAACATCAGCATACCATCCATCATGGCTTCCTCGACTCCTGTCGTCCTCCACTTCCTCTTCATCAATTCTTTCCCTTTGTTCCCCATACTGCCTTTCCTTCACAAGCCTTTCCCTCAAAACCTTCTCTTTCTCTTCCTCCAATGTCTCGCGCCGAGCCGTCGCCTGCGCTGCCTTCTTCTGCTCTTCCTTCCTCCTCTGCAACTTCCACTCCAAAACCCTCGTATCCCTCTTTTTAACGAACCTGGCAAGCCGGCGCACGCTCTCATTATACTTTCTCTTGGCCGCCTTCCTCAACCTCCTGGTCTTGAGATTCTGCTCGGCGGAAACCTCACCAACCCACGAAAAGTCCTTGACGGTGGAAAACCGCAGCCAATAGTTATAAAAAGCAGAGACCTGGGTATAAGGGCTTTCCAGGTTTCCAATAGGTGGTGCCTCGTTGACCGGTCCTGTCCCCATAGAATGAGCGTACGCTATTTCCTCGTGGAACAACCTCTCAAATATATCCGCATAGACCTTAAAGAAACCTTTGCCAGTATCCCCGTAGCCCGAATAAATTGAAGTGCGAAAATAAGGCCGCAGATTGATAACGAAATCCCATTTTTCAGCTGAAGACGAGGAAGCTGCCAAACGGTAAAGGATTTCGTAGGCATGAATGATTTCCTGGAACCGCGCGGTTGCCTGCTCCTTCGAAACGCCGTTTTGGACGGCCTTGTCGGGGTGGTGTTTCAGTGCCAACGTTCTGTATGCTGCGCGGATTTCGCGGGCTGTGGCAGACAGCTCGATACCCAGGGTTTCGTAGAAGCATCTCAGGGGAGCTTCAGCTGCGGCCATTGTTCTGGAAACTCGAGCTCCCAAACTGTACAATGGCAGGAATTCGCTGCAGATTTCTTTGGTTGTGTTCTAATGAACCGTTAGGCGCCTAGAGGGGCTCACAGCCGCGGTGCTCTGGATCTGACACCGCAAAAAGATACAGGCAAAGACGTCGCAGAAAACCTGGTCAGTACTGTCGTGTTTGAAAGATCTATGGCGCCTTCAGCCAATTAGGTCTCAAGCTGTAGCCACATAACCAAAGGAAGGAAATCTCCTTGCACATCACCAGTAGACTTCTTTCCTTGTTTGTTCCGGTCGTCTACATGGTACCCACAAAACATATATATAATCCTTTTTTTTTTTTGGTTTTGTTTTCAGATTCAGCCGACCGGATTACCTCCCTAGGATGTTTATAAATTTCAGTTCTCACAAAATTATGTTGTTTTTATAGAAAACCAGAGCCATAAAGTGGCAATTCCCTGGACAACAGATTGAAAGATTTAATGCTATGCAAGAGATTGTTTTATTATTTTTTGCATTGCTGGAGATTCTTCGCAAACAAGGAAAAAACAAACGCAGTTAGGGTCTCTCGTATTAGTCCACGAAAATAAAAAATTGATGCAGTTAAAGTCTCTAGGATGAGTCCATGACGAAAAACCCCGACGGAGACACTGTGTGCATGGATCAGGCTAATTAATTATGAACACGTGCACCTCCTAAATACGAGAGAGTACAATTCTCACAAGTTGTATCCATACATTAAAAAAAAAATCTCATACCATTACAGTTAATAATTGTAAACCTTTGTAACTTAAAACAGACTTTGTGACTTAAAACTATAAAACTTCGGAACAACTATTGCGAAGATGGATAAATTTATAAGTAATAGTTTTCGTGCATTTTCTATAAGTATTATCCACTGTACTTTCGCAATAAAAAAGTATATAAAATTTAATTGAACATAATCTTATCCAGTTCTATTTACTATACATATCTACAAATTAAGTATACTACCCTTTATCTCTTCATTCTTATCCACAAATATTAGTTGATCCCACTTTATAAAACATTTAAACTGTGTATACCTTTGCATTTTAAAACCATCCTTAATACATAAGCATTCAAGTGTATTGTTTATACTAAGGGTTACGTAAACAACAATAAAAACAAAATATGACCCTTTGCCTTATCAAACGAACAAATTTGGGCAGATTTACAAATGCAACCATACTCCATATGAGCCGTAGTTCTACCACTCCATTCAATTTAATGTATGACGTCACTTACCATCGTGAACATCACGTCATGCATTAGAAAAACAATGACAAAGTAATTTCATTTACTCGCTTCGGTTAACAAATCGTTGACTACTGAGTTACATAAACCAAAGTCACCACTAGACAAATATATCAGTCGAGAGCTAGTTTGATATTTTCTTACAGTTAACGCTACAAGTCCCCACGATGCCAAGGAAAAGTTAATACAATTTAAAGAAAGTTACAGTGCCTCCGCAAAAATTTAGCATCAATAATCTATTGACTATAAAATATGAACGTAAACTACGTAACTACATGACCTCCATTTGCTGCTAGCACAAGGTAAGAAACCGTTAACGAAGCATGGATTTTGTTCTACTAAAGAAAATCAAGACTGGGTCTTTCCTGCTGGATAGGTTACGACTTTGGTGCTTGTGAAGATGGCCTTCATAACCCTTCAACGTCGATCGAAGAATCATGGAAGATCCTCCATGTATGGAAACATTAGGAACTCCTTCTTCAGAACACAAGAGAAAGGAAAGGAACATCGGTTGACTGGTCTTGGCGACACAAAAGTTATTCGTGGCTACCGGCTTACCAGAGTTACACGATCATCATCTAAGTCTAGGCGATCAACGTATCTTCATTAAATCCAGAAAGGGGGCACACACCAAATAGATAAAAGAAAACGTTGAGTCTACAAACGGGTTTAAGGGAATCTAAAAGAGTGTTAACCTTTACAACGGGTCACTTCAGAGTGTTTGTTGAGAGCTTTAAGAAAAGAAGTTCAAATAAAAAAGCTTCGATGTTTTTTAATAATGGAAACAATACACAGAAATCAACGAGTTCCTTTCAAAATAGAGTAATTAAATCCATTGGAGAAACAATGGCGTTACGGGATAATCTGTCATGTTTTAAAATTTTAAGAAGAGAAACTATTATTCTTAATCTGACATGGATTCGATTGACTGATAAATAATCCAAGTTTTAAATAGAGAATCAAATACTAAGGAAATTCGGAGTTATTGGATTTAAATTTTTAATCCATGTTTAATTTGTGGTTAAAGCATCTCGGTGAAATCATGAAGTTGGGTGTCTATTCCATGACAAATGCGCTTCCGAAATCGTATTCTAGAATCTTTGGGCCGAACTAATAATATTTTCGGCCGAAATAATGTAAACCTTTTCGGCCGAATATTTGTTTTTTGGGCCGAAAGATAAAAGTTAACGGCGTGCCTCGTAGTGAATGGCTTGCATAGTTTGTCGGTAAAATCACGTTCGGCTAGGACCGTTGGTCTGATTAATTTTTTGGCCGAAGAATTATTCGGCCGAACAAACTTTCGGCCGAAGAATCTTTCGGCCGAAAAAACGTTCGGCCGAAAGAAGTTTCTATATATACAAACGGAAGATTACTGTTTGACATTTTTTACGCCCGCGATGTGAATGATGTGAATGATTTGGTTGGCAATAGTTGATCATCGTTTGGCTGTGGTGGCTGTTCGTTAGCGCTGTGTTGCGTTTGGCTGTTCGTTAGCGCTGTGTTGTGGTTGGCAATAGTTGATCATCGTTTGGCTGTGGTGGCTCGGGCGGCTCTGTCGGCTATGGTGGCTGGTCACTGTGACGTTAGCGCTGTGTTGCGGTTGGCAATAGTTGATCATCGTTTGGCTGTGGTGGCTCGGGCGGCTCTGTCGGCTGTGGTGGCTGGTCGCTGTGACGTTAGCGCTGTGTTGCGTTTTGGTCTGCTGGTCCGCTTTTACGGTCTGGTATGCGCTGTTCTCGGGTTGGTGCCGGTGCTTTTACCGTCTGCTGTGGCGTTTCTATGCTGTGCTGGCTCGGGCGATTTCCCTGATATATGCGCTCTGTTCATCCCTGTCGGGCTGAGACGTTTTCGTTTCGATTTGTCTCCGTTGGTGCCTGTCACGTTTGTGCTCTCCTTTGTCTCGGCTGGTGGCTATGACTTTTTCCCTCTGTTCTCTGCTGGTGGCTATTTTTCTTGGTAGTTGTTTCGTTGTTTTAGCTGCTGCGGTCATGGTGGCAGTGACATTGGTTTTGTTCCGCATTGGTTGCTGCTTCCGGTCGACCTTCTGTTTCCCGTTGCTGCGGCTGAGGTAAATACACTACCCATCTGCCCCTCTTCAATTTTTAAAGATCATCAGCAAAATTAATAAATGAATCCTAGGATCTGACTTCTGTATCTTCAAATATCATAGTACGTCTGTGACAATTTTCATTTAACTTCTAAACAACACTCTATAAATTTTTGTGCTTCGCTCTTAAACTGACTAAAATTGTCAGTTCTAACTCTCTCAATACTAGAATTGGCAACCCACATGTTGCCTCTTACTCTTCCAAATCACAACTTCTTCAAATGGTATCAATATATATGCACCAGTGGAATTTGCATTGTCCACATCACTTGTCCAATCAAATCTAGATATCTCAAGCGTCTTGCTTCCATCTACTTGATATCAAATCGATGCAGTCATTAGTGCCCTGTACATACGGAAAGATCCCTTTGATAGCTATCTAATGATCTCTTCCAAGATTTTCCATGTACTTACAACTCCCACCGTGTCAAACCCCAATTGTTCTTCCACTACTTGAGGGTTAAGATCCAATGAGATTCCATTGTAAGTGTATCCAAACATCCACATTGATCTAGTTCCAATGGAAGGAGTGTACTTCCTAGATGGTTTGCAGGTCTCGGTTGCATATGGGTAGGCATGGTTGTTAGCTCATTCCAGTTGAGTAGTAGAGCTACCATGCAATTGACTCCACTGCCAATTGAACAAGCACTATTGATAACGGTAGGTTTCCCATGGATCACTCTCAAAGCTTTAGAGTACAAAGATTCAACTATGTTTAACACTCTGCAAGGGAATGTCGTCCCCTTGAGTCGCCATTGTTAATTCTCAATTTTGGTGCACCACTAGAGGGTTAATATATAGTGATATTCCATCAGGTTGGTGCCATTGCAGATGTATGCAAACATGCACATTTATCTAGTTCTTTCTAGAGCTAGCAGAGTTTGCGAGAACTACTATATGTAGCAATTTGTCTGTTTCCAGCAGCCTGAGATTTGAGGACTTGCATGACAGAGATGTATTCATGCTCCTTGTAAAAAAGCAAGTCCAACAACATTTCTTTTTTCTTTTTCTGGAAGATAGACTGATGTTGCTTCCCTGATCAAGCAACATGGGGAAAAGCATTCCAAAAGTAAAAAAGGAGCTCATGCCTAGTGTGCATGTCGAGTTTTTCCTTCATGAGATTTCTTTCCTCTTTCTCGAGCAACTAAGGGTGTCTTGTTCCTTCTTCAATGAGGTTCTATACATACAAAATTGAGAAGCAAAGAAAGGTTTAGATATTATTCTCTCTAGGTAGTTGTAGCTATATAAAACTCTTCATTTTTCATTCTTCCATTGCAAGAATGGACATCTATGGTAGCATGTCACCTGTGACTCACTATGATGCAATCAATTTTTTTGGATATCATATGGGTTTGGTTCAATCATGCTTTGTTCTAGATCCTTGAATAACTTGGGTCGCATTGGTTAATTGTGTGGCAATGTTACATGATTAAACCATATGGTTAGTTTTTTGTGGACTAAAAAA
>LPNX010006651.1:0-14154 GCA_001517045.1 Pseudotsuga menziesii
CAAGCCGACCACCCCAACTTTGGAGGTATGGAGTAAAAAACTCAGAAATTATCAGTCGTTTATTCAACAACCAATAATAACCAAGGGAAAAAACACCCTGGGTTGATCGGATTGACAAATAAATTATAAGAGACCGAGTCTTTTACAGACACTATCATGCTAGATCATTTATTACAATTCCCCCATGAGGTATGAACGTGTGATATAGTACAACAAGGCTTCCCAGAAACAAGACTGAAGGTCTTTTGAAGTCCGAACAAGTTATCCTTGTCCGCTTCACCAAGCTCACTTGATCAAAAACCACTAAGTACAACTTAGGTGGTAACAGACAGTCACCATAAATATAATAAATACCTATTCTTTTATTTTGCCAATTTCAAACCTTGAGTGATCAATGAATGAAGGAGCATCAGAAGTGTGGGTACATTTCCAAATGCTAAGTTGTCAATAAACAAGAGGAATCGAATCAGCGTTTAAATTTGAACTTTTTCCAGCCCTTCTAAAGGGTTCTCACTTCTAGTTTTTTCTACAAGTTCAAAATTAAAATTGTCGTTTAAAAATAAGGAAGGTTGGAGTGAGTCTCATGGTTAGGTCTACATGTGTGTGTTTTTTTAAGCTTACAGGTTCAAAATCGAGGGATTAATTATGGTAATTTTATGTATGACAACAATAATGGGAGGAAGTGACTTCATATAAATATCTCATAATCGATCTTCATCATAAGCTTAACTGAAATTATACCAATAAGAAAATGACTAATGGAGGTTGGTAATATTATTGTGAACTAAAAAATGGTTGTAAATCATCAGACCTATGGCTTTGAGATATGAAGAAACCTGTCACGTCCCCTCCCCTCATCCCGACGATGGAGAGGATGCAGCGTACACTGCTATTACTGTCAAATGGGCAATCTAGCCCCATGAACATAAACCAAAATGCATTGAAGTAAAATACATGTACATATGCATTATACATGAAATATACAGCGAAAGCAAATCATTAATTCAATCGCATTCAAGCATTCAACATGTTCATGATAATTTAAAAGCAAATACAGTTGCGAAAATTAAATACACAGAGAATACTTATCTTGAAAAGAAGCTTCCCTGCGACTAGATATGTCGCTGCAACGTTCCACCCAACCATAGGCCAGTGTGCTCATCAATCTCTCAACACCACTACCACCCTCGAGCTGAGCATGATTTCCTCAAGGAACTAGGGAACAATAGGCTTACACACAGCAAGACCATGCACACACAGCCAAGCAAACACACAGTCGGGTTTAACAGACTGTCCATCCCAACCAATAAACAATTGGGTTTCACGGGATACTAAGGCAATAAGCCAATAGCATATGGGTTCCTTGGACTTACTCAGCCAAGCCAGCCCTCATATCCAAACACAGTTAGCTAATTAACAGATGGGTTCCTTGTACTTTCTCAGCCAAGCCAACAATCCCATCAAACACAACCAACCCTCTAACAGATGGGTTCCTTGGACTTACTTAGCCAAGTCAACACAAGGATGCACTTCACAGCCAATACAAGTTCTGGGTATGGACAAAAATGTCCTCGGAAGCCAAAACAAAAATGGAAACAAGGGGAAAACAACCCTCTAATAGCAAATTCAATTTCAAAGACATCTATGGCTTCACATGAGCAAATATGGCCTCTTCAAACCCCCACTTCATGGATATGAATTCAAGAAACGCCTATGGACATTCTAGGGGAAAAAACGTCTGCCATAAACCCAAAATAGTGGTTCTCTTCTACCAGGGATAATTTTAAGGGTGAAATTTAGCCCATGGGCTATTTTTAGGGGGGTTTCTCCAAAAAATGATTCGCCATTTTGTAGTTTTTGAAGCCCTGTTTCGCCCAATTTTGACATGGTAAACTTTTTTCACCCTAAAAATCGTCAATTTATTATATAAACGGTATTTAATCCTTTGAAATTAAAATATTTTTTGAAAAATATCGCCAAACATTTTATAGTTGGTGTTTCAAGAATTGGTAAGATTTGCCAACATTTATACACTTTTAAATAAGTATGGTTCCTTAAAATCATCCCTATCTTCTACCCATTTGCTTAGCAATACAAAAATGGATTATGGGCATGGAAAAGTGAAGAAAACAACAGAAATCGTGAGGGGAAAACGCCCAGCAAGCTCAGCTGAGTGAGGAAAGGAAAAACATCCTCTTAAACCCCCAAAATCGTGGAATATGTTTTTTCCCTCCTAGGTTCCACTAGCATTTAAATTCTTTGAACACTCTTAAGCCAAGTATGCCCTTGTGATCCACACTTGAAGCAAACTCCTTCAAATATTCCTCCTCTACCTATAACAGTTTCACGACCTTTAGGGGCTTCATAATTTCTTATAGTTCTTGGTTTGCAACACTCACATTGTTTATTTCTTCTCATTTTCTTTTGTTGCCTTATCTTCTTCTAGACATGTTCTTGCCTCTATCTCTTATTGCTTTACCACCAAAACCTTTTTGTTTTCTTGATTATAGCTTCTCTTCATCCACCAAGACAAGTTGATATACCTTTGCAACAAATTGAATCCTGATCATACTTAACTCACATTGAATATCATATCGAAGATTATTAATGTAGCTTGCAATAGCCTAATCCCCTTTTCGCTTTGTCCAGATCTAATGGACAATCAATAAAATTATTTGGTGTATTCCTCCATCATCATCTCCTTTTGTCTAAGTTTTTGTGATTTCTTGAACAAGTTTAAAGACAAATCCACAAACTAGACAATATTTACCTTTTATATTCACAATCATTATGTCTAAAGCCTCAAGTTTATCTTTATCTTTTCTTTGCTTATCCAATTCTGAATTATCCCACCACAATGATAAATGCAAGTTCTAATCTCTTAAGGTCTATGATTTGCTTAAATTCAAAATTTATCCATGTTCCCAATTTAATCAGTGAATTATTTTGGGTTTAAGCTCCCTTAGTAAGTAGGGGTTTCCATCTTTGGCCTACCTCTCTAATATGTTTATACATGAATACCTTTATTTTGGGACTTCACCTTCCTCAACTTCTTCTTATGGAGTCTTTGCTTCTCACTCCTGATCATAACTCACATCATGAATATATGTTACAAGCACTCATATTTAAGATACCTCCATGGCATCCATTCTAGTTGACATGGCCTCAATATTTGGGTAATCTCATTTGGAACTCCTCTATGTTACCCTTTGTTGGCATTGCAACTCCCCTTTTGCTTTCCATACTTGTTCTCTTGTGTAATTCTTCTTGTTACAACTACCCAACAAATTATTTTCGTTGGAAAAGTTTTTTTCTCCATACAATAGTTTTAGCTAGCGAGGTCTTATCTTGAATCTCACATGCATGTCTCATACCTCTCTAATTCAAAGTTGGTGCAACCTAGGAGGGCATGCAAACAACAACCTTTAGGGTTGTCAAGACTAATGCTTAGAGAACACAACTATTGAAGGTACTAAATATTTAAAGTAAACAAACACACAAAGGGAGGAACTGAATTTGCAACAACCAACATTTATATTAAATTGTATATTTCATCAATTTGCATACATTTATATGACTTAATTGCCTTTATTTTCTACATTTTATAACTACGATACCAAATATTAATTTTTCAAAACATTAAAATTGTGAGTGTTAGTTGGTCTTTCAACTAGGCTAACAAAATCGAAAATTTAATTAATATAAAGATTTATGTTTTTTTTTATTATTATCATTGTTTGATTCTTTCCCTACTCCACTTCTTTTTCCTTTTCCCTTTCCTTTTCAAATATTTATCTCCATTTATCCTTCTTGTCTCCTCCCTTCATTCTAGTATCTCTACTTTCAAAACATAAAATCCTTCTCTTCAAGTTGAACCACAACCTGTTTGTCGTTCTTTAATATCCAGTAACCTCCTCATTAAAAAAAAGGTTTAACCTCTTAAACATCGTTAAGTTCCCCCTTAAGCTAACACACAATCATTCATTAAAACCACAAATAAAACTACTAGCCAATAATTAAGAGAAGATGGTCACATAGATGACTAACCTTATGGTCCACTAAAAATTAAGCACATAAAAAAAGTCAAGGGGATGAGTGGAATATTGGATGGGGAACATGATTTGATGATTGAGTGACCTTTGAAGGAATAAGGGTCGATAACACTCATATCACCAAAACTCCGCATAGCTAAGGATTGCCAAATCTAGAGGGTAGATCGATGACTCAAAGATCCTCTTCTGTGTGCCATTGAGAGGCTCTCTTGTGTCACATACAAACATTTTTCATATTGTCTGCAAGAGCATTAAGATCTTGATTGACACAAAAAAGAGAAACTCCCTATCACAGATGGATCCAAAGCATTGTGTTGTACATGTCTTGCTATCCTTAATGATGAAGGAGTGATCCCAAACTTAAGGGCTCATATGGCAATCATGTAGTTTTCAATAAGCGTTATAAAGCTTGATGTTCGAGCTCAAACAACTCCTACTTCTTGGATACCTATTACCTCAAGGGAATATGTGAAGTGTAATACCCCGATTCTAACCCCAATTGCATTAAATTATATATGATGTAAATAACGTTTTTAAATCATGGTGTGGAGCTCAAGGCAAAGGCTCCACCATCGATTTAGTGATTTATGTTTCGGAAATTAAAATCAATGCCGATGGTTATCATGCTAGCCGATGGCACAACATAATTTTGGACATCATGTAAATATGCAATTAATAAAAATACCCACAACTAGCTATGTCAATGCAACATTAAAGAGACAAGGGCATGATTTCACAAGGAATGGGAGGGGGATATTCAAACCCTTGAACCAAAAGGGTAAAGCGAAATGTCAAAGGGGAAACCCATAAAGTTGTCAACTACCCATTTTGTCTTTTGTGCCTAGTCATTTAGAAATTGGTTGAGGAAGTTAATGCCTTGGGACAGGGAAGAGTATGACAGCCAAATTCATATTGGGGAAGCCACCCATTTTTGGGAAAACAAATTTTGACTTATGGGCCAAGTAAATACTTGGAAATGGAGGCCCAAGCCATTATTCACCCATACGTTTTTCTCTCCCACGCAGCTGGAGCTCCTGTGTGCTTCCCTTCATGTTTTCGGAAGTTTTCTTCATTCCCTCCATGGCTGGGAGATTGTTTTTGTAATGCTCAATGGTTGGGTTGTCTCCTTCATGCTTTTCTGTTGTTTCCTCACTTTCCCATGCCCATAAATCTGTTTTTGTATTGTTGAGCGAATGGGCAAAAGATAACCACAATTTTGGGGTTTATACCAGTTGTTTTTGCTCCTAGAATGTCCATAAGCGGTTTCTAAATTCAGATTCATGATTTGGGTGTGAATGGAGGTTTTTTTTCCCTTGTGAAACCCTAGTGACATTTCCTGAAACGGTATTGCTCACCCAGGGTGTTTTCCCCACCTGCCATTTCCGTTTGTGTTTGCCAAACATTTCTCTACAAACCCAGAACTTGTATTTTGCTGTGAAGTGCATCCTTGTATTGGCTTGGCTGAGTAAGTCTAAGGAACCTATCTGTTAGATGGTCGACGGTGTTTGGATGTGACTGCCTTGTGTTGGCTTGGTTGAGTAAGTCCAAGGAACCCATCTATTAGATAGTTTGACTATGTTTGGATGGGATTTTTGGATTGGCTAAGTAAGTCAAAGGAACCCATATGTTATTAGATTGTTGCCTTAGTAGCCTGTGAAACCCAATTTTTTATTGGCTTGGTTGGACAGTCTGTGAAACCCAACTATGTGTTGGCTTGACTGTGGGTGTATGGTCTTGTTCTATGTAAGTATGTTGTTCCCTAGTTCCTTGTGGAATTCATGTCCAACTCGGGGGTGGCAGTGGTGCTGAGAGATTAATGAGCACACTGGCCTATGGTTGGGTGGAACGTTGCAGTGACATAGCTAGTCACGGGGAAGCTTCTTATCAAGTAAGTATTTTCTTGTGTTTAACCTCTGCAATGTATTTGTTTAATGAATGCCTCCGCATATTCTGCATTATAGCCTGCAACTGATTTAGCTTCCGCTTTTGGGAGTGCTTGCAATGTGTTGCTTCTATTGTATTTGCATTTGTTATGCATTTGTATATATTTTATTTGTAATGCATTTTGGTTCATGTTCATGGGGGCTAGATTGCCCTTGTCATTTTAATGAGGGGAGGGGACGTGACATGAAGTTTAAATTTAGTTAACTAATAAGAAACACATAAATTCTGTTGATATGTGTTAGGATATACTTATTAATATTATTCTCCCTTTTTTTGGTCCGGGTCGAAGGTCGATCTTCACAAATCCTAGATTCTTATTTTTAGAAAACAGGATCATAGAGCAATAACAGTAAACACGACACAAATATAAAACACACTAACACATTACAAAAAAGACACCAATACAACGTAGTTCCCCCAAGATGAGCTACATCCACATAGAAATTGCTAGTCCTTTTATTTATACCGTGCAGTAAAATGAAAGGATACAACATGCAACACAACCACTGCACTTCCTCTCCACTCTCTCACAGTCTCACACAATCACAAAGATTGTTTTACAATGTTACAATACAATACACATTCATATTATAGGGGAATTATGATGGGAAAATACCACGGGTCACCCGGGCTTTGGGGTTGTTGCTACTCGCTAGTCGAATTGCTTATTCGGGCACACAAGCTAGTGTGGTGATGAAGGGATTTTACTTTGAAGTTTTAGTGGGTTTTTATGGCTCTCCTCCCATGGTCGCGGGGTTGTTGTTGTTATTGTTGCACTCTCACTCATGTGTGAGCTTCGCTAGCAAGTTTATTGCTATCAATGAACAAGAAGGGTTTAATCAGAGTGTTGTCACTGTAAGTTGTCATCATTAGTAAAAGAAAATGATTAAATTGAAGTGCTATTACTACATATCAATAGAAAATGATTAAACTGAAGTGCTATTATTACCAATCAATAATCATTGACCACAGCTAGATTAATATGAAATGAAACAACAATAAATAGTATGTCAAAGTAAAAAATTATTATGTCCCTGACAAGGGGATATATATGAATAGTTCACGATAATTATTTAGTGTAATTTGTAGTAATTTTAAAAAAATCATCGAAGTTAGACTAAGGTTATGTGTTATTTAATTTAATTTATTATTTTTTCAGATTCTTAAATGTTTATTTTTTAAGATTGTTATTGGTATGGTGGAGATGACGTTACCTTGAGTTTTTGTGCCCCAAGACCCGGCGGCTAAGCTGATATCAGCAATGCTATAAATTAACCACAGTTTGGTTTCTGGAGTAGTGTTTTGACAGCTAAATTATGAGGTTAGTTTCTCAGAAACCACAGAATAATAACTACTGTATAAATGCAAGACAATTATTACACTGGAAAGTACCCAGTTTCAATGAATATATACTTTATTTAATGCCAACTCTGACTTTTGGATTGACGGGTAAACAATATGCGGACAATTGTAATCCTTAACATTGTTGTTAAAACAACTTTTTATTTCTTGTCTAACATCTTACTTAAATGTCACTGACATGCTATGGCTGTCATCCTCCTCTATCCTGGGTTCGACAATGCATGGCTGTCAAGCGTAGTAAGGTGGCCAAGGTGAGGCCACGATCACAATTTTAGAAAGTATGGTTTTAAGAAAGGTCCATGAAGGCTGTAAATAATTGTAAAATATGGTTAGGACGTGGAGACTTTGAAGTTGTATGCATGGCATTTGTTTCTTTCTTCTCTCGCCCAACATTCTACGACCCAATCCTCAAAGCTTATCATGGAAATTCTCATAAATTCTCTGCTAAATAAAGAGACCCCTTTGTGGTTTCAACAGCAATCCAATTCTCTGTGGTTTCAACAGCAATCCAATTCAGTTTCACTTACACACCAAGATGGGATGACGATACCTTGCAAAGCATAGAAGTGAACAAGTTTATCTATCACAAACACTTGGAGTTTATCTATCACAAATTACTAGTGCATCGGGCGCTCGTCTGCCACCCAAAGTAAGTAATTAAGTAATTTGCATCTGGTAATATCTCTCAGCTGTATCCCTTTAAATGTCGGTTGTCTGCTAATTTGTAGTCATGATGTGTGATTTCAGCCTCAAAAGTGTTTTCATCATGGGAGGCGGCGAAGACTCCATGGTTGGGGAGGTATTACGGCACAAGCACGACAACAAACTAGTGATGTGTATAAGGTATAGCTGCGTGTCTTCATTAAATTATGGTTTTATTGCGCTAGTTCCATGTTCCATGGCAGCCTTAATAAACTAGCCATAGTAGTCTCCATTAAGAGTGAAAGCCCATATCTCTTTATACCTAGTGTGTAACCGCATCGTACTAACAACAAGCTATATGCAGTTTCAAAAATAATAAGGGTTTCCTGATATCCAACAATATGTTTCTCTCTCGTTTATGAATTTAGCAGAATAATAAAAAATAATCCAGTTCCTCAACCTCACCTCCCCAATCTCTATTTTTGCTGAAATGGTCGGACGGTGGGTATGTTCTTATACATATGTATATGTTGCATCAGTTGAAATGGTTGAATGGCACTGGTAGTATTGAGATAGAATGGAAATTATTTGCACTGAATCAATGCCATTGGCACGCCCCAACCGAGCATACTGTAGATGGAAAACGCTACAATCTCGCAACCCTTTTCTGATATCTGCTACACTAAATTATATTTAGCTGGAGTGCCAGTTTGTGTTGAAATAGTCATCTATTAGAAACCCATCTGGTGCATCAAGCAGAGGACGGAAAAATCGCCCTGATAGTAATCATTTACAAGTTTGCCAGTCCTGACACTTTCCTGGCCTAGCTATATTCATAATAAATTTGGATTTGCAGTATCATTATTATGTATATGTGCATATTATATATGCTTACTCTTTATGGTTATGACAGACAATTAATGGATGAAATTAAGTCCATTGGGATATGGAACCCCAGAAAGCTTTGGGCATGGTGAATCCTAAGCACATAAAATTGGGTAGCAAGAAATATTAAATATTACAAGTACATGGGATCTCTCACCACTCCTTACTGCACAGAGGGAGTCATTTGGACTGTCATTCACACACAAGGTATTATGTTGTCTAATTGTTGGATATAATGTTTCCACTACAGTTTGATAAATTTAGTTATTGGTTTGAGATTTGTTGAAAGTTAATTTTCTAAGAGTTGGATGTTAAAACATTTCAACAACCCTAGCCAGCATTATGAGCAAGTACGTGTGGGGCTTGGACATTTCCACCAACGGAGTTGCGCGAATGTTAACCTAATAAACTCCAAACTTAATGAGATGACGGGGATGTAGGACAAGACTAATTTGGGGGTGAGTTTTGATCTATTAAAATAATTTTACATTACTTTTTGTTTAGAATATATTGATCCCTAGAGGAAGTGAAAAAACATCTATGATGTAGCATATACATATATAACGCTTTGATCAATTCGGGAGGGCTACTTGGTTCTTCTTGTTCCTCAAAACAAGCTTGAGGAAGAGAGTAAAAAAGATTTGGAAACATTTCTGGGTTCTTGGAGCAGACAATTTGCTTCTTGGTAGCTAACTCGATTGAACGAATATAAATATAATTTTATATATGTTTATATTAAATTTGTATTTGAAGTAGTTTAAACATTTTAGGGTTTGGATTTATTTGGGTAGGGCATCAAATTTTTAACAATGGATAAAATTGATGGAGGTTATGCCGCCATCTTTTTCCCCACTTGCAAAATCACAGATCCCCAGCCGAAGATCATTACATATTAGTGACTCTTGGCAGATTTTCCTAATTTTTTTTATGTGAAGATCATGTCATAACGTAATTCTATGATACTATTGGCAGGTTCACGCTGATTTTAGAAACTTCAGTGAGTGAGGAGATCAACGGCTCTTCTAACTTGATATTTTTAAGAACTTTAAACTAAATGAATAGAACTGTCTATGAAACTCAAGCCTTGAACTGAAGTCGGCTGTAGTTATCATTGAGACTCCTAGAAGTACAATACTACTAGAAGTTTCCTTATTATTATCAACTTATTCTTTATATTGTTAGAAGTTTCCTTATTATTATTAACTTATTCTTTATATTGTTAATTGATGTATATTTTTAATTGATGTACTGCGTGACACATCAAAAGAATACTGTCAAGAAATAGTTTCTATCCTCTGTCATCCTCCTCCTCCTTGCCGTGCATGGACACCAAGTGTCTTTCTCCATACATATACATGTACCAAATCCACCTTGACGTTGTCCTCCTTCCCTCCACCAGTTCATAATGTAAGAAGCTCGTCTCTGATTTAGTGTATCCGTGGGAACTGGATTAAATCTATCGACCACAACTAGAAAATGACCTGCCATTCTGCAATTTTGCTTCTTTTACTGGTCATAGCTGCAGTTCATTATGTAAGAAGCTCATCTCTGATTTAGTGTATCAGTGGGAACTGGATTAAATCTATCGACCACAACTAGAAAATGACTTGCCATTCTGCAATTTTGCTTCTTTTAATGGTCATAGATGCCTTAATTTTTCCAGGGGAAGCATATTTCTGCTGGAGAAATCCAAGAAAATATTGAAGACAGAAACAGGTTAGGCTGCAAAGCTCGAAGAAGATGCAATGAAACTATCTCATGATCTTCAAATAGTTTTCATTAGCATGGAACCCAAGTCATTTTTTGTGCCTAGGTATCTCAATTCTGAGATGGTTTTCTATGTACTCAGAGGTATTCGGTTTGTTAGTTTACCCAAATTATTCAGCTTGCTAGTTAACTGGTATTTGATTTTTTTGGATATTTGTTTGTTTGTTTTGTCAAGTTTAGCAAAAGTTGGATGAGTTCTTAACAAGGATTTTATAGAGAAAACCCTGAAAATTTGAGATGTGTATTGAATTAGTGGCAGTTCAGTTCTATTTGCTTAGCACGGGTGAAGGCCAACTGCATTATATCACCTTCACCCTGGACACCTCTTAAGCTCTAGAAGTTTTCAGGTTTCTTAGTACTTAAGGAAATTTTTTTGTTTCTGTTAAAAAAAACCTTACCTGCTTGGAAGGTTTAAACATATGCAGCAACAATGCAATTGGTAATATACTCCAATTGATGATGATAGAGACGAACGCAACACTTCCAAAAAAAAAAAACGTAACTACAAAATACTATCAGCTCCAGTACGTACTTCTCCAATGCTCCCCTTTCCACCAGAGCCACCGCCAGATTCAGTGCAGTCTGCCCCCATAGTGCGCAAGAGCGCATCGGACCTCTCCTTCTCCAGGACTTGATCTATCAAATTTTTAAAAGCTTTATGGTGATCTATAAAAGATAGATTTTCATAATTTATTATAAATGATTATAATTTTTTATTTTGTATATTTAAGGAAAAACTATTTTGTTTTAGAATTTTTTTTTTTTTTAATGTTTAAAGTAAAGTTGATTTGCTTTTAAAGTTAATAAAAAAACATGCTTGCGTTATTTATGAGCAACATGATGACATAAACATAAACATTTTGGGAATCACTAAAGTTGCAAGATCGAGTATTACCCATATAAGGCATGTGAGCCTCAAATCATAACAGTGTTGTCTTCTGGCTGTTTGATATCCAATGCAGGAACGAGTATTACCCATATAAAGCATATGAGCGTCAAATAATTAACCGTGTTGTTTTCTGGTCATTTGATATCCAATACCATTCCTTTGATCTTTATTTGCTTTCAAAATTACATACAATGAACCAACTAAATTTAGAAGTCCGAGCATAAGAATAATCATTCCATGACCGATCATGGGGTAATATATGTCCTGTCGTCCAAATCTGGATCGGTCATGATAGTGGCGAGATCAGAGTTAATGAGAATGACCTCATACCCTTCTTCCTCAGAGTTAATCTGGATCGGTCATGATAGTTCCAGAGTAATCAAACTCACGGGTTTGGCCTATGATAATGGGTCCGGCACCCAAGATCATAATTTTCTTCAAATCCATGCGCTTCCCACTTATGGGTACATGTTTCTCCCTCTTCTCATTGATGGAGATATCCTTCGCCTCCACTACCAGGCCTCTTCGTCATCATTTGCTGCGAATTCGGTGACGACCTGCCTCTTCGCCAGCATTTGCTGCGAATTCGGTGACGACCTGAGGCATTTTTAATGCAGGGAAAGCGTATGAAAGAGCCGAACAGACCATGGTATTGGATTGAAGAGGGGGTCATCTATTCCAATTTGTTGGACAGGTGATGATTAGCAGAGGAACAAGATCCGAGCAATGCAGCAGCCATCGTTTCAAACTCCCCACGATCTCAAAGCATCAATATTTCTGTAGGTTTTAGGATTATATTTATGTAGGGTTTCGAATCGAGTCAAACTCTACTGGTAGGTTGAACTTGTTCCCTATAATAAAGGAGAGAATATCTGTTTAACACTGGATTCATTGTCGAGAGTGGGTGTGATCAATCATGAACGCATATCAAGAGATTTATGGACTTCAAAAACCATCAGTGTGCTGTAATGTTATTTTTCTTTTCGCGTAAATATTACAGCACAAAAAATGACACGTTAACATAGACCACGAACCATAAAAGGATTTTTATACCGTTATTGAGACATGGATTTCACAAATGTTATCGATCTCATTAACCTTTTACGTTATATATTTTAAGTCCGCATTTTATGAATAATAGAATATCCATGCATAAATTTTTAATTAGCTTTCATGCACTTGTAGTATGTTAATTCATCCATTCTCCTCCTTCCTTATATTATGATCCAACTCTAACCCCACCCCCCACCCTAGTATGTGAAAAATGAAATAGATATTTTATATAATTTTTATCTTTCACATAAAACAAATTTCAAGAGAAATCCGTGGTGTTGATTAGCTTTTAAGTTTATGACTTCAAGGTTATTAATCCTAAATTTGTGTGATTTTTTTGCATGCAAATTAATACATGTGAGACTTTAATTTAAACATAATTTAAATTTTAATATTCATACAAAATTATATCAAAATTAACATCACTCCTAAAATTATTGACAATTCTAACATCTTATCCTACTCATAAAAAATATCCAAATATTAAATACCACAACACAATATAATCTTATAAAAAACTTCAATCACCCAAACATCACTAATACCAAATTATTCACAATTCTAACATTTTATCCTACTCATAAAAAATATCTAAGTATTAAATACCACAATATATTCTTATAAAAAACTTTAACCACCCAAACATCACTAACTATCACATTCAAGAATTAGCTCTAAATGCTCTTGCAACTAACCATCACATTCAAGAATTAACTCTAAATCCTTTTGCAACAACAAATAGCAATGTTGGGGACATTGCCACCTGGTGGCTCTTGTTATATTATAGTCTATCAAAATTACCTTATGACCAATCCATCGTAACCATTCATTTTGTTAGTAGGACAACTATTATTGTTTACATTGGTTAATGAATCAGGTTATATTGAGATTTATAACCTATCATGGTCCTATAGATTGAAAATAAAGGAATTTTGTTGAGTAGAAAAATTGAGAGGAAAAAAATTGATTTTTTTTTAAATTGAAAAGTATACCAATACATATTAATTTTGATTTCTCTTTATGAAAACGAATGTATACCATTTTTGAGGTCGAATGCAAATTTTTTTTTGAAAGTTCATATCATTTGAAGAAAAACCAAAAATAAAACTTCTATAGAAAAGTTGAAAAAATAACAAAATTTTCGGTACATAAAGGTGGAAGATCTTAAAAATACTGAACCGGTTATGGAAAAAGGTTAACGCTGTTTTCAACCTAACAAGCAGCGAGAAATTCGTAAAGAGGACTCTGTTTCTGAAAAGGACAGCCAGAAATGCTACCATATCTCTGCTTACGTGTCGCTGCTTAATTAATCGATGAGTTGGAATTTTGTTTCGTTGATTAGTGGGTCGTGGGCCACTGGACGCTAATTCCTAACATTTGAAAATGAATGGAGCAACATTACGCGTGTGGCCGGATGGTCATATGGACTGCTAGGTGCTGAACCAAATCCATGCGGCAACCAAGGGCGAGAGCTAATGACCGAGCTGCAGAGTCATTAAGACTCCTGCTGCGGTCTTTACTGTCAGTGTTGCACGGGTGATGGGATACTCTCACTCTCGT
>LPNX010006653.1:5938-195985 GCA_001517045.1 Pseudotsuga menziesii
CCAATAGGAAGGATTTTCTGAGTTCCACAACTGTGTTGATCCCATAATTCTAAAAGGAAGGATCATTTAATTGATCCCATAATTCCAATAGGAAGGATTGTCTGAGTTCCACAGATGTGTTGATCCCGTAATTCCGAAAGGAAGGATCGTTAGTAACTCCGTAAAGACCTAAATCCCGTAATTCCGAAAGGAAGGATCGTTGGTAGCTCCGTAAAGACTTGATCCCGTAATTCCAACAGGAAGAATTGTCTAAGTTCCATAGATGTGTTGATCCCATAATTCCAATAGGAAGGATTGTCTGAGTTTCACAAATGTGTTGATCCCGTAATTCCGAAAGGAAGGATCGTTAGCAACTCCGTAAAGACCTAAATCCTGTAATTTTGAAATGAAGGATCGTTAGTAGCTCCGTAAAGACTTGATCCCATAATTTCGAAAGGAAGGATCGTCTGAGCTCCACAAATGTGTTGATCCCGTAATTCCGAAAGGAAGGATTGTTAGTAACTCCGTAAAGACCTAAATCCCATAATTCCGACAGGAAGGATCGTCTGAGTACCACAGACACGTTGATCCTGTAATTCCGAAAGGAAGGATCATGTTGATGTTTTGATGATGATGATGTTGATGTTTTGATGATGTACTGATCGAAAGATCAGAGTGTGATGATGATGATATTTTGATGTTTTGATGATGTTGAATGTTTTGATCATAATGATGTTTTGATGATGTTGATGTTTTCATGATGATGATGTTTTTATGATGATGATGATGTACTGATCAAAATATCAGAGTATGATGATGATGTACTGATCAAACGATCAAGAGTATGATGATGATGATGTACTGATCGAACGATCAAGAGTATGATGATGATGATGTACTGATCGAACGATCAAGAGTATGATGATGATGATGTACTGATCGAAATATGAGAGTGTGACGATGATGATGATCAGTATGTGATGATGATGACATACTGATCAAAAGATCAGAATATGATGATGATGATTCTGTTCAAGAGTTGAAGTATGATGATGGTGCTGATCACAATGTTACTAATTAGAATGTGATGATGTTGCTGATTGAAAGGTCAAAATGCTTAAGATGTCTTTGCTGATCGAAAGATCAAAGTGCTGAAGATATTGCTGATCAAAATGCTGAAGATATTGGTGATGATCGAAAGGTCAAAGTGCTGAAGATATTGCTGATCAAAATGCTGAAGATATTGGTGATGATCGAAAGGTCAAAGTGCTGAAGATGTTGCTACTGATCGAAAGGTCAAATTGTTGAAGATGTTGCTGAAAATGTTTCTGATCGAAAGATCAAAGTGCCAAAGATGTTGCTGATCAAAAGGTCAAAGTGCTGAAGATGTTGCTGCTGATCGAAAGGTCTAAGTGCTGAAGATGTTGCTGATCGAAAGATCAAAGTGTTGAAGATGTTGCTGATCAAAAGGTCAAAAGATGCTGATGTTGATTAAAGAGTTGTTGTTGTCAAATATTGAAGACGAAGACTATATGATGTTGAAAAGCTTCCAATGATTTATAGATGTGTTACCCTGATGATGCTGATGATTTCCTCTATCTCTCTCCTACTATTGTTGTTGTTGATGTTGTTGTAGAATACCCTTCTCGTTAAGGGGGAGTGTTGAAATATTGTAACTTCAAAGAATATTCTATATGTATCTTTTGTGGTCCACGATGGTCCTACCAGGAGAACCACTTGTATTATCTTGTACCCCAATGCTTCTAATCGGAATAACTAATAAGATTCATGAGGTTTTCCCCTCTATTTGTAAAGGTGGGTCATTAGCACCCCAGTGTGGTTACTTAAGCCTACATGTGTAACTTGAGCCTACATGATTAACTCGAGCCTATATATTGGATGATTTAATTCAAGTGAACAGATGAATATAAATAGAGGTGTGGTGCTCCTCATTTGAGACACACACACTCTCACTTGTGTAGTGCATTAGTGGAGAAGAGAAGTAGCTGGAGAAGGAGGAGGATCAGGCTTTGATCTCCTTGTTGGTTTTATCTTTTATCTTTTGGGGCATCTATATTGAGGAAGCTTTTGCTGGGTTTTTCCAGGATAAATCTTTGTGTTCTCCTTTTGTATGGTTGTGCTTGTCTATCTTTCAGTGATCCTGTTTATATGCTTTTGTTATGAAATCGAAATGAAATACTAATGATCTAGCTTAGCATATGGAAATTTAACAAGAATAAGGTATGATTCGAGATCCTTTAGTGTTATATGTTTGGTTTCTCTTGCATAATGGGAAGGAATTGATTTCTTGTATCTAGTTGTCTATTTTGGTACACCCCAAGCCATAGGAAGTTTCTCTCCATAATAGAATTGGCGACCATACTAGGGAGGTTCCTAGTTGTTTCTCTTTGGGGGATTTTGGTATTCAATGTAGTTGAATTGCTTTGATTTCTCTGTTTCTATGTCGGTTCTGGGGGCATGTTTTCCCAGTAGGGTCTTGAAGGAGTAAATTTTGTCTTAGCTTGTCTGTTTTCCTTATTTTTCTCTCTTTTTCTTCCTGTACACGGGTTTAGCTTTCATAGTCACGTATACACGCGGGTTTTCCTTGAATAGTTTTGTATGTATGCTGGTTTACTGAGAACAATCATGTATTCCTTGATTTTGAGACTTATTGGGAGGATTAAGTGTTGCCGGGTGATTTTGGATGATTGCTGAGTCTTCTTGGATGCTTCTGGAGTCTGTCAAAACTGTTTGTTTCTGACCAAAGACTATTTTTAGTTTGATTTTTAGAAATGTTCTTGTCATTCATTTTCTACTTTTTCTTTTGAGATTAGTGCATTAGGTCTCTTTTACCTTGGTGCTTTGCTTGGCTACTGTTTGAGAGTGGTTGTAGAGTCTGAGGGTTGTAGAGTCATCTTTTTTTCTTTTATATCTCATTTAATTCAAAAATACAAAAATATTTTGCTTTTTACATAGTTATGCAGTGCTTGCATTTTGCATTGGTACGGTACTTGCATTAGGTTTGCTTGGTGAATTTTAGTCATATTTTCATATAGGAATGATTACACTTATTTCTGAAGGAAACATTTTGCACTTCATGTAGTAGCATACCCTATTTTTCATTCTACACAGTGCATTTGCATTGATTATTAGGTGTGCATTTTACATCATGCGCCTATGTCATAACACCATAAGTTGCATGCCCATTACCCTTTGAGTAATAACAGCCAAATAAAATCAACGCTTAATAAAATTAATTACACTCTTTTCTTTTGTAGGGTGCATCAACAAGATTAGTTTTTAAGGTCTTGGAATAGTTTATTGTAAGTTAATTCTCCAAGACCACTAAACAAAAAAATTAGGTGTCTTTCTAGGTGAGAGTGTGAAACCCTTGGTATAATTAGTGTTTCTCAAGATTCTCCTCTTACACGATATTTAAGCATGAGGTAGTGCACATGAATGGGATCGAGATGACCCTTGGTCACTTTCTGTGAGCATCGAAGATATTTCCAGGATTGTATTCGTATCTGGGGGGCTTTGAGGTATTGACTAGTGCACCCCTAGGGTACCAGTTGTGCTTTCAAGCTTCGGTCTTTGCTACCCTACCCATATAGTAAATCCCTCCTGCGAATGTCTGATTGAGCATTGGTTATATTGAGGTTACCTTAGTTTCCTTACCTAGTTTATTGAGGGGGTATTTACAGAGGTTATTCTGTAGGTGTCCTGGCTAGGTAGGGTTCAGACATCATAGTCGTTATATGCATTGAAGCTGAGGGCCACTATAATTGGTTACGAACCTCCGCTTGTTTTGTATGGGAATCTCAATCCTCTCTTAGGCGAGACATACCTACTTCATTCAGGAGCTCACTTATCCTACCCTTGGTTTGCTTATTGTTTGGATTTAGATTTTCTTAGGTGTATGCTCTATGCACGCTAGTCTTCCTAGGGTTACGTAGATAGATCGAGTATTTAATTTTTGTTGAGTCATTGTGGATCCTGGTACAACTGCCCGTCGCTCTCATCATTTAGTAGGTCTTCCACCTTCTATGTATCCTCCTCCCTTGGGAGAGAGGGATAGACAGTCCAGGTGAACTATTCATCACTTTGATTCACAAAGATATCTCACCATGAGTCATCATGAGCCTGAGGTACCGGAGCTTCCACCTTCCTCGCCTCTAGTGGCGGAAGTTGATCCTTCAAGCACATATGGAACTCCGCCTGAGTCTGGTCCTGATGGGGTTGGACCATCACAAGATTATTTATCACATTTTCCTGATTACATTAGCTCAGAACCCCAGTATTGGTTATACTATCCGGGTGAAGAGACTCCCCATGAACCTACCAGCACTGGCCACATTAGATATGGAATGCCTAATATTCTCGATCCCTGTCCAGTACCTCATGTCAAACCGGTTGGTGACCCTATTATTGCACCTGGGGGCACATCCATTCCTTTCCATGTAGATAGGTTTGGTAATAGAATTCACATTGCACCATCCACTCCAGCGTTGGCAATTCCTTCACACAGACAGCCCAGACCTAGCGCTAGTGTTCCTCTTCGGGGACCTCAACCGAGACATGTGAATATTGGGGGTACAAGGTATATTCCTTCACATATTCCATCGTCTTCTCAACTTGTTGCTTCAAATGCATTTTTGAATCATCCTCTTTCTAAATCTAGTGGTCCTTCAGGCCAGAGTTCGACTACAAGCTATGTTTGTCTTGTGCCTGCTAACACTATAGTATCACAAAGCCAAGTGTGTCCTTCTGTTTCAATAGGTCATGTAGCTATTTCTGGATCATCTCATGGAATACCTCATGGATCATCTCATGGTCTAGCTCATGGAGCTTCCCATATACCTACCTATGGACCATCTTATGGAACATCTCATGGGACATCTTATGGATCATCCCATGGACCATCTCATGGTACAGCCTATGGGGCTTCCCATGGACATTCTTATGGACCATGGTACAGACAAAAATATCAATCGTATGGGTACGAGTATCAACAACCCACTTACTCTTCTAACTATGGATTTGTAGCACCTCATAATCAAGGTAATCTGCATTACAATGCTTCCATGTAGACCTTCATGGGTCATATGGGAGGAGGTTATTATCCCACTAGCCAAGGCCATGATGTGTATAGAAATAAACCTTATACAAATCAATCCTAATAGGGAGCATGGCATCAACTGGATAAACCTAGGCTCCCTTTCCTTCCAAACTTGAAACTACCTGATTTGTCGATATTGACAAATGATCCTGTGTCTCATAATTCGGCATGGCCGGCAGTCCCTACCAAGCTTCCTTTAACATTCCCAAGTTCGAAGGTAAGGCTGGTGAATATCCTAGTGAACATGTCACAACCTTCCAGCTTTGGTGTCTTCTAATTCCTTACATGATGACTCCATACGTTTGAAGCTATTTCAACGCACCCTCGCGGGTCCTGCAGTGAAATGGTATATAGAGTTACTGGGGGGACATATACTACGTTTGATGACCTTGCCATGACTTTTCTTGATCATTTCCAGCTACCCATACGTTATGACGTTAGTACCGAACTCTTGTCGACCTTCTGGCAAGACAAAGCCATGCATATTTTGGATCATATTCAAGAGTGGCGTAGATGGAAACGATTAATTAAAGCCTTTATACCACCATAGTTTCTTCTAGAGTGGTTCCTCAAGCGATTGTTACCTTATATCTCAAAGGATGTTTCTATGTCCGTAGTTCAAAACGAGGACCATGCTATTTTTAGGGCTCAAGAGTTGGATTTGATATATGCTCAATTCGGACTCTCGTATGAGATTATCCTGAATGCTCCAAGATCCAATTTCGACCCCAAGATTAAACCTAGGCCATATGATGATGGCATTGTTGGCTGCACAAGTAGAAAACCTATAGACTTGACTATGAAACAAGTGAGACAGTTATCGCTTAACCATCCTGCATCGGGACAAGCCACGGCTTCATCTCAACCTACCCAATTGGGAAGTGTACTTTCAATGCAAACGTCGAACCCGAAAGGAAACCAGCAGCCTGGAAGGAATAAAAGGAAAGGAAAAAATAATCATAAGGGTGGGAATAAAAATGAAAATGGTAATAATAATGACAAGAACATGAACAATGCTGGGGGGGACAAGCAGCCTAAGAGTAAGGTGAATTTTCCTTGTAAGTTTTGTAAGGATGATCACCTCAATAACTTGTGCCCTTGTATGGAGGACACATCGAAGTTCATAGCACACGACCCAGCTGTGTTTACTAATCCTTTACCTAATAATCAAAATATGAACTCGAGGATCGTTGATCCTGGTTGTGTGTCTGGTGGAACTCAAAACCCGCTGGAGGCCACTAGTGGTCATGGTTGCATCAACATGGTGAGATCTACCAAAGTTGTGACGTGTGTGAAAGATTATGGTTCATCACAACCAGACCTTAGGAAAGAACCTGATCCACCTAAGAGCTCTTCGCGAATTGAAAATCCTACAGATAAACATGAAGTTCTGCCTCGCATTCCTAAGGGTGTCTTGAAGTGCTCGGGGCACAAACCTAATGCTCAAGCTGCCTAGAACTATTTAGTTGTCAAGGATTTGGCCCAGACTGTTTGTGCGATGTCCACATTAGAAGTGCTTTAGACTTTTCCTTTGCAGAGAAATTCCTTGTTGTCTGCTCTCGGGGTTAGTGATGATAGCTCTTCTTCCATGATAAAATTTGAAACTCATGGAATCTATCCTCTCTTACCTTAATGCGTGTCTCTTTTGATTCATTTAGAGTGTCTCAACAACACCATCATGCATACTATTATTAATGAAGGCGATGCCGCTTCCGTGATGTCTTTGTCATGTTGAAAGGATTTAGGTTCTCCCACGTTGTCTCAGTATGTCAACATGTTGAATTCTTTCGATGGAAGGTCATTTAGGCCACATGATATACTTCCTTCTCTAGAGGTCCAATTGGGAGGGAAGATTGTCGTGATCGAAGTTGAGGTGGTTCATGCGCCCCTTGACTACAATCTTTTGTTGGGTAGGAACTAGATGTACAATATGCAAGATGTATCTTCTTCCCTATTCCGAGTGGTTTTATTTTCATTTAATGGGAAGATCATTACTATTGATCAAAAATATTTCCAGAATCCGAGTGTTAACACATCATCAGGAGCTTCTATCCTGATTATCAATCATTCTCAGCCGGCAACTGAGAATGTGGGTGTGGGTATGTATCCTTCTCTCATGGGAACCTTTATTTGTCCTGTGCCCATTCTTATGATTGGGTCTAGTCTTGGTGGGGCTTCATCCTTGTCGAATTCGATATCCTTTTTCACTACCCATATGTAATATCCTTGGAAAGGATAATTTTAAGAAACCATACTTGTTTAAAAGTGTATAAATTTTGGTGAATCTTACCAATTTTTAAAACGACAACTATTAAATGTTTGGCAATATTTTTCAAAAAATATTTTAAATTCCAAGGATTTTATATTGTTTATATAATAATTTGGTGATTTTTAGGGTAAAATATTTTTACCCGATCAAAATTGGGTGAAACATGGCTTCAAAAAATAAAAATGGTGAATCTTTTTCTGGAGAAAAACATGGAAAAATAGCCCATGGGATAAAATTCGCCCCTAAAATTATCCTTGAATTCCTTGGATTCTTCTTTCACCAAGTAGTTCGAGTATGCCTGTCGAGACAGACGTGTTGTTGCCTACAAAAATGGTGGCATATCAAGCGAATCTTGATCAGGTTGTATAGAATAGTCCTTCCTCTTCACGAATGGAGGAGGAGGACCCTTATGTGCTGCCTATATGGGCAATAGAGTCATCTCACTCTCACGACTGCCTTGATGATTTTTTTCTGTCAGATGAAGCCATGTCTGGGATGGAACAACCTTGGGAAGAGTTGCACCATAGATCGTATTTCCTTATTGAGCTTGATCGTTTAGAGTGTGATGACTTTAGGGTAATTATAAGTGAGAAAATTGGGAGCCCAATGGTCCCATTATGCTCTCTTGTTTAGATGGATGAAGGGAACATGGTTAACCTATCACGAACGATTGCTATCAACATTTCTCGTCATCCTAGTAAGATTGAGAATGTATACATTGGGGAAGATTGTTCCCCTGATGAGATTAAAGAGTATACCAAGCTATTTAAGGAGTTTCATGATATTTTCAATTGGTCCTACAAAGAAATGCCAGGTATAGACCCTCGTATTGTTGAACACGAAATCAAGACTTATCCAGATGCAAAATCGGTTCAACAACGTTTGTCTACCCTGAATCCTAGGAAAGCACTTGCCATTAAAGATGAGATAGAGAAACTTTTCAAAGTTGGTTTTATCTATCCCATTCCCTTGGCAAAGTCGGTTTCAAATCCCATTCCGATGGATAAGAAGTAGGGAGCGATCCGAATATGCACTGATTTCTGTGATTTAAATCGAGCCTGTCCTAAAGATAATTTCCCTACACCATTTATTGATCAAATTTTTGATGAGTGTGCGGGAAGTGAGGTATTTTCTTTTATGGATGGATTTTTTGGATATAGTTAGATAAAAATTAAACCTGAGGATCAAAACAAGACCGCATTTAGTTTTCCTTGGGGAACTTTTTCATATCAAAAGATGCCCTTCGGCCTTAAAAACACCAGAGCTACGTTTTAGTGGTCCATGACCTTAATATTTCATGATCTTAAAAATATTATTGGAGTATATTTGGATGATCTCTCTTCTCACTCTCGTTTGAGAGTGTGTCATCCTTACCATTTGCGATTAGTGTTTGAAAGATGTCTTCATTATCAGGTTCATTTAAATCCTCATAAGTGCATATTTTGCATGAAAGTTGGTCGTTTACTAGGATTCATCATATCCAAGGAGGGTATTAGAGTTGATCCCTTGAAGGTTGAGGCAATACTCTAATTGTCTCACTCACATAACATTCGACACCTTCAATTTTTACAAGGTATGGAGAACTTCTTGTGAAGGTTTGTGGTCAATTTTTTTAACTTGACTAAGGGCTTCATGCGTTTGTTGAAGAAGGAAATGTCTTTTTACTGGGATGAGAAAGCCCAAGAGTATTTTGATGCTCTTAAGAAATCCTTAGCAATGGCCTCATTACTTAGTCCACCAAACTATAGTTGTGATTTCTTCATTTATGTGGCTATGTCTTAGGATACGGTTGGTATGGTATTGGTTCAAGAGGATGAGGAGCTCCATGAGCATGTCATATATTATTTGAGCTGAAACCTTATTGATGCGGAACTTCGTTATTCCCATGTGGAGAAGCTATCCTTAGTTACCATTCATGGGGTTCAGCGTTTGAGACATTACATTCTCCTTCGACAAACTTTGGTCGTAGCTCACATCAATCCTTTTCAGTTCATCCTCACTAGAAGGATGATTGGGGGAAAATCTAATAAATGGATTGTGATTTTGCAAGAGTTTGATCTTGAGTTTGTTTTGGCAAAATCGGAGAAATTGTTAATCTTTGTTGCGCTCATATTAGATTTCCCAAATTTGGAGGAAGAGGAAGTTTATGAGGATTCTTTTGTCGATGAGCATATATTTCTCATCTCAACTGTGGACCCTTGGTATGGGGATATTATCATGTATTTGCAAACATTGAAGGTCCCTACTCACCTCTCATGGGATGAGCGATGGTGACTACGTCATGTAGAGAAGAACTACCTCATATTGGATAATACTTTGTACCACCATGGGATGGATTCCATTTTATATCATTTTTTAAATCATGATGAGGCTGAGGTCGTGCTTAAAGATTGCCACGGAGGGGCATGTGGTGGTCATTTATTTGGGATTTCTACAGCCCAAAAAATCTTAAGAGTGGGCTATTTTTGGTCGTCCATGTTTAAGGATTGCATTAATGCGGTAAAGAAGTGCCACCCTTTCCAGGTGTTTACACATAATATGCACTCGTGTCATGTCCCTTTGCATCCTATTGTCACCACCGGTCCCTTCACCAAGTGGGGGCTTTATTTTATGGATTGCAACCCAACTTTGGCTGGGGGGCACCATCATATTATTTTTGTTGTCGATTACTTCATGAAATTGGTAGATGCTATGCCCACAGTTAAATCTGATGGTGAGATAGCCACACATTTTGTATTTAACCATATTATCACCCAGTTTGGCATTCCGAGAGACATTGTCACTAACCATGGCAGGAACGTTTAGAAAAAAATGCTAGAAGAGTTGGCTTCCAAGTTACAATATAATCAAGAGCACTCCTCTTCTTATTACCCTCAAGCAAATGGATAGGTTGAAGCAATGAACAAATCACTTAATTCCATTCTCTAGTGAACCATCGCACAGAGTAAGAATAATTGACATATCATGTTGTATCCTGCTTTGCGGGACTATAGAACCGCGATCGAGACAACTATTGGTTTTTCTCCCTATCATCTTATGCATGGGGTGGATTCAGTATTACTGGTTGAATGTGAAATCCCTTCTTTGAAACTAGTTGTGGAGCTTTTACTAGAGACTTCCACATTGGAAGAGCGTTTGGTCCACTTAGAGCAGCTTGATGAGCAGTGTCGAGATTCCTTAGTGGCTCTAGAGGTTAACAAGTGTTGTGTTAAGGTACAATATGATAAGTATGTCTGTCCTAGGAGGTTTATTGAAGGTGACTTGGTCCTTTTGTGGGATCAAGCTAAGGAACCCTTGGGGGCAGGAAAGTTTAATCCCATGTGACATCGTCCTTACGTGGTTAAGCATGTTTTAGAGAAAGATGCCTATGAGTTGGTTGATTATGAAGGGACAGCCTTGGTGGAGCCTAGAAATGGGATCTATCTCAAAAAATACTATGGATGATCTTCAACCAAGGATGATTTTTGTATATTATGGTACAATTTTACATTGCATTGTTAGGTTTTCTTATGGTGATCGGGTTTTTTATTAGCTTTCATTTGTTATGGCAAATGTCGATGGAGTATTCTGTTTACATAGGATTTGCTGATGGTGCTAGCCGCCACACTCAAAACTCATCTTCGGCTGCTTGGGTGATCTATACTCCTACGGGTCAAGTATTGTCTTCAAGAGGAGTATGTTTAAGGCCTTCATCAAGTAATGTTGTTGAATATAGTTCCATTAATTAGTTATTGTGTGATTCCATTTCACATGGTGTTCATTCTCTTGAGGTATGTCTTGATTCACAGTTAGTGGTTTAACAACTTAATGGCTTGTATCGTATTAGGGATCTGACATTATTAAGAAGATTCTTACGTGTTAGATTGCTAGATTGGAAATTTGAGAATATAACATACATTCATGTTCCATGAAATTTTAATCAAGTTGCTGATTCATATGATAACTATGTGTTAGATTGGCATTTGTTTCACAGACCATAATCATATCACAAATACATTTTACACATGCAAATAGAGTAATAATCTATCATCATAAATATATTTCATTAAGTATAAAAAAGGTGATGTCATAATGCATAAGTGTCATATACAAAATTGGGGCTTCTAAGCCACCAAAATATACTACACGGTCATACAAAAAATATTTACACCCAGGTCTCTAAGCCTAAGGTGGGGGAGGGTGCTGATCATGGTAGCACACCATGGCTCGAGCTATCCGGTGAAATAATCGGACCCATGCTCATGGTACTCCAACCACCTGGCATTGCATGGCCTCAGGAAAGTCCTTGACTTGCGCCATGGGTAATCTCTGTGTCAATCGAACAAATTTCATGTGAATTCTCTGGAGCATCCGCTCCGCATCCCCACCCATGATCTCATCACCTCTTCCCCTCCGTCGATGATGAGGAAATCCATCTAACCATCATGGTATTACATATGCATATACATGATAGAGTGTCACTATGTGTCGTCATACCAAAAGCATGTATTTTAATTTCATATATCAAAAAACACAAAAAAATTAAATAATTCAAAAATGAAAAGTGGGTTTGGGATTCATTACCTATGTCTCCATAAGCTGCTCCTGGTGGTAGGGGCATGTATGGATCACCGTGGAAGTCAATCCCTACATAGGGATAGTCATCTATGGCGATGAACTGTCTCCACCACCATGGAAAGAGCTCTGCTGGGTAGGGGTTAGACACCATTCCACCTCCCAGTCTGTGCATGACATTAGCCCAACATCATTGAGATGGATCTTGGACTCCATGTGGAGCAATGTCTACTCTAGGGCTTAGCCCTGGCACCCACTTAAAGAAGAATATGCTTAGTATGCTTCCAAACCCAAAGCTTCGCACCCTACCCATCTTGCAGTCACTAAGCTATTGTTTCATGTTTCTCACGAGCATAGTACTCCAGTCATATATTGTAGGCCACATACACTAGATCGCAAAGAAAATCATTGGCCATGAGGCCAGGTGGAGTGATGCCAAACTTGCAATCCTACCTAGGGTTAAGAATATGGCTTTCAGCCCCAAAATATGATTCAAGTTTATCAGGATTTGACTCCCAAGCTTCTCTGTATCTGGAAGATAGTACACAACTATGTACTCATCTATGGTCAGCCCACCTCCTGGCCCATGAGATTGTAGGTTCACCAGATCCCCTCGTCAAGACAAACCTGTGATGAAATATATGTCCTCAACCTCAATGCTGAGTGACATCCCATCTATCTAAAAAGTTTCAGACTCTGGATTCCAGTAATCTACCAGCAGCTGGAGTAGTCTTGGCTTTTCCCTCAAGCTACCAAGACACCAAAACTTGTATAAGCTACATGCCCGTAATTGTTGTTGAGCCATGAGGTCAGCTTGAACAACTTCCTCAACATCACCATGTTCCCTCTCTCTCTACTCTAGTACCATCCTGCACAAAAAACAAATTTTTTGATCATTATTTGCCCATCAAAACCTTGTTCGTGGCCCTATACGCGACTCTTTCCAAAATATCCATGTATGTACATGGGTTTCAGGGAATTTTCCATGTATGGTGAGCCCTATACATGGAAAAATGCCCAATTTCCATGTGGGCCAAAACGCCCAAGTTGGGATGGCCCAAAAAATTAAATTGACCATGAAAATTTAAATTTTTTATATCAAAATGAAAGAGAGGGGCAAGGGAATTCACCTGGATCAAACGTGGAGGGATTCGACCAGATGATGCTCTTGGAATTCGCTTCTGAGGTTCTGGACTCAAATGCACTATGGTGGGTAAAAATTCAAAATGGTATGAAAATTTTTAATTTTTCACTATTTTATAGAAATTTTTTGAAATTTTTACCCACTTTCTATAGTTTTTACCATTTCTGACCATTTTGGACCTTTTGAACTAATTTGATGTTGTAGAGTCCTTTTTTATTGCGATTTGACCATGTCTTCAACCTATTTATTCCTATTTTAGGTATTATGTCTAAACTAGCATATAGGTTAGGTTTTCACATCCGCTTGCATTTTGCATAACCTTATGACCGTTTCATCTCAACCCTAGGTATGAACTCATTCTATCTTGTCATAGAACATTCTTGTTGCTTTTAGAAGTGACACCTTGTGAATGGTAGAGATTTCCCATACATGGGTACCCTAGTTAGAGATCCTGTTTTGCATTTGGTGCCCATGCCGACATTTCTCCTTTAGGGTGTGGGAGTTCTTTGTATAGTACCGCCATGACTTTGAGCAAGAGCTTCATACTCCTCTTGAACTTTATGCTAGCTTTTCCCCTGGGACTCCTTTGTATATGTCAAGTTGCTATTGAATTATCATGAGTTTTACTATGGTTAAGCTTCTAGTCCCTATGGAGCCTCTGTTGATGCCTCCTGTGTCACAGAGATGTCCTAGTTTGCATATCGAGTCCATGCTGCCTATCTTCAGTCACCATTTTCCTTTATGCTCTTATTCGAAGGAAGTTGAATCCTAAGTCGGCCATTCCTTAGTTTTCTTTGTCTTCACTTTGCATGTTATCCATTCCCGGTACTATTACTGGTTCATGCACATATTGTTTGAGTTCTTCCACATAATGTTGTTGAGTACCATGTGTTGGTTGATGGGGGATGCCTTAATTCCCTCCTTCTAGCGGATTCCATCCCATCGAATTCAAATCATTTATTCTGGGATAGGAGTCTAGATTCATTTGAGTGCCTTGAGACTTACAGTCATCAGTGGTAGGTTCTCTCACCATCGATAGTTTTTGGAATACATCAATGTCCCCTGATCGATGGATTCTTCCAAGTGTTCGACCTCAACACATCTATTCACACTTGTTAGATTGCACTCTAGTACCTTGATTCCCATTTTCATTATCGATGGGTGATCTCGTGTCTGTTAACGGTATATATTAATGACCGATAATCAAACGATGGACTACTATGTTTGACCTCGACACCTCTATTCACATAGTAGGACATGTACTCATAGCGGTTTCTGTAGAATACTTTCCAGTTTGGTGGCATTCCACATATGCTACCTCCTTGATCGTGCCAGTGTTCATGAGATTTCATCTCTTGTGATTTGATTCCAGTGTATGTCAGATATCTTCATCCATTATGGATATCTTGATCCATTTTATATCTTTAGCTTCTATGGAGATATTGATCCATTGTATATCTTCATCATGGAGATTTTGATCTATTATATATTGTATGTGGCGATGACCACACATGTAACATTTTGTGTATCATGCCTATTCATGGCCATTGTACTCTTATGTATCCGGGACTGCTATATGTATTTGTAGTCATATGCAGATATTGATTATTGTACTATACTGATGGATGGCTGGTTCTTCCACCTATTTCTTCACCACTCCACTTTTGGGATGGATTTTATAATGTATTTTTTCCATCATGTTACCCCTTTGACCTCACACATTAGGAGGCATCTGTTGTAGCTGATTTTACCACTAATGGTTGATCACATATTTATGGCCTTCCCTGTCCCTCTATACTCATGTGTATATGTGAATTTTGACCTTAAACTCATGTACATCAGGATGTGTGCATAAATCCAAATATTTTTGGAGTTTTCCTTCATGTGTGTCCAAAACACTTAACTCTTGGCCTTTCATATGCCTCGAGATCGCTCGTATTTTACCCTCCATTACCCCTTTGGAGTGATATATAAGGAACCCCTTGGATACATTAAAGGGGAGGAATTAAAGAGCAACGAAACTATAGTCCATTGTTGCCGTAGCTTGCATATACTTCAGTTTGCATCCCTTTGTCTCTTTGGAGCACTTTGTGTTCTTCCCAAGCTTTCCTTTTCTTGTGAGATTGCTATCGAGATATGAAGGATTGAGGTGGTGGAGGCCTAGGTGGAGAACTTGGTTTCTCCGATTCGAAGACGTGCTGATAGAGGTTGTCACTTGTGTAATCTCTGATTTGATTAATAGAAATATATTTTCCTGTCCAATAATGTGCATTTGAATGAATATTGAATCCATGGATATGTTTAATTTCTTATACATTGTTGATTATATATTCTAGAGTAGATATAACACCATATTATATAGCGTGCTTGTCTTGTTTGTTGTTTTTGAGAGCTAATTTCTAGCGCAAGCAGGATTGGAAAAAGCTCAACGGGGATCTACTTCAACCATCTGGAATAAGGTATTATTTGAGATCCTTTAGTGTTAGATGTTTGGTTTCTCTTTAATATTGGGGAGGGATTGATTTATCATGTCTAGATTTCTGTTGTGGTACACCCCAAGCCATAGGAAGTTTCTTTTTGTAACAAGCATCCTTCATTATGTACAAGGAACCACGAACTTCGGGGTACACTATGCTGCTATTTCTCCACTAGAACTATTTGGATTTTCTGATTCTGATTGGGCTGGCAATCCCAATGAAAGGAAATCCACTTCAATTTATGTCTTCATGCTTTCCAATGGTCCCATATTTTGGTTAAGCAAGAAACAACACACCATCTCCCTATCTTCAGCTGAGGTCAAGTACAGAGGAGTAGTGAATGCAGCTACACAATGTGTGTGGTTGCTAGGAATTCTTTAGGAACTTAGAGTTGCACTTAATTCACCCATAGTCATTTGGTGTGAAAATAAAATTGAAATCAATATTTCCATAGATCTAGTGTAGAGATAGAGGACCAAACGCATTGAGATACACATGTACTACATTTGGAGTGCATGATCAGGTGATAGCCTTGCAGTATTTCCCATTTGCAGACCAAACTGCTGATATTTTCACCAAGTGCTTCATAGAGAAGACCTTCACCTACTTGAGATTTCTTCTTAGGGTGAGTGATACATGATGATGGCTACCATACAATTTCATATTTTTGTCTCTGTGTCCATTTTTTAGGAGAGGTTTTGTTCCCATGTGGTTTTCCTCTTTTCCTTGTTTTCATGGACAAATAAAATTTTATGTTTTATGAGGCGACTTGAGCCTTTGTTGCCAAGGACTCCATGATATTTTTTATAAGTTATACTATGTTAGGATTAAGGTGGGGGGTTGTGTTAGAGAACAATCCATCCTTACCACCATAGTCTTATACCTTAGACATTTTCAGTTTCTTCTATGCAGTGATTTCTATGGTTTAGACTTAGGGAAATTGATTATTTTCCACAGTTGATGCGCTCCTAGTTGATTGTTCTACAAATTTCATGTGATATAGGTTGATAATTATGAAACCCATGCTCCCTCATTGATTTCAATCAACTAGGAATGCAATCCCCTCCCCCCTTTTTAGCTATTTTGACTTCCTTAAGGCACTAGTGCATGAACTAGGTTGTTTTGGCCTTCCTTGGAAATTTATTGCCTCCTTGGGCCACTCCCACTCACCCATGCCTTTCGTACCTACACACACGTTCCAACATGCATAACCCACGTTCACACATGCATTTGTGACTGTTTGGGATGATTTGGAGGCTCATTGGTCCACCTAGGGGGGTTTGAGGGTCAAATCTAGTGTTGACACTTGTATGCATCCGGATGGCATCCAAGGACTCACGATTTTTCCCTATTGTACTATATAAATTTTCTATACATAGTTAAATGTTAGAAATTCATAATAATATCATTTATTGGCTTCATGGGTGTATGCAAATTTTACTCTTTCAGTTATTTTGTGCTTGTTTTGTAAACTATTTTCAAATTGTGAGAGTTTATTTGACTCTTATATCTAGCTGTGAATCAATTCTCACAAAAAAGAACTTTGAAATTTTGAATTTGGTATCCAAAACGTAAGTATTTTAACCTGACAACATATATTGATGTATATTGGGTACATAATATTGATGACAGTAAAAGTACAAGTGGAGGAGCATTCATTTTGGGTAAATTTTTAGTATCTTGGTTGAGAAAAAATAAATATTCAACTTCTCTATCTATAGTAGAATATGAATACATCACAAAAACATCTTCTTATACTCAAATTCTATAAATGAAGCATACATTGTAAGACATTAAGGTAGAATAAAAAAATCCAATATCCTTAATGTGTGGCTGATGGGCTTTTTAATTGTCTTCTAATTACTTAGAACAAAACTAATATGTTGTACATTAATTGTCAACCTGAGGTTCATTGGGGACTTACGAGTTACCGTGCATTGTATGTGAAAACCATAATTTCATCTTACATTGGTTTATCTACTTGAAGTTGTATTTCAATAACCTTACCTACAAATAGTAGTATGAAGACTTGCACAGGCTTGGAAAGGAACTACCAACTAAACAACTATCGAAACTAAGTTTCAATGGAAGTAAATCACGCGACAGTAAAGTAAAACAAACGACATGAAATTAAATTCTAAAACTAAGTTCACACTTTGCTCGATAGTAAATTATAAAATTAAGTTCACTCTATGCAAAAAAAAGTAAATTCTAAGACTATGTTCACAATGTACAAGAAAGTAAATTCTAAAAATAATTCACACTTTGCAGGAAAGTAGATTCTAAACATTATTCACACTTGACGGGAAAGTAAATACTAAATCACACTATGTGAAAATGTAAATTCTAAAACTAAGTCACGTTTGATAGAAAGGTAAATTTCATAAATAAAATATAAAAACTATCCTTTCCAATTACAAGTTACTGTTTATAATCCAAAGAAGTGAATATGGTCATTGCATTAAGCTCAGTGATTGTAGAATAAACATTTAAAGCTTTACCTATGCATTCAAATACAATTGCAGAAATAAACATCACATTTCATAATACATGAAAACTAATTATAGAAGTGCAACTGTATCAACATAAAATAAATAACATCATATTGCAAAAGAAACTAAGATCTATATTGAATCAATGAAAATATAGCGTTATCCCATCATTATCTTGGAAATTGCTCTAAGAGTCCTCCCATAGAATGGATAAGGAGATCTTCTTTATACATGTGCTCTCCAGGACAAATAATAAATGAAGATCCAAATTATCCTCAACAATTTCCTAAAATTTAGATATTAAAAACTAATTCAAAACTAGTTCGAAGATCTTTGTTACGTGTTATTTAGAATTCCTTTGAAGTCAAATTCGAATTTAGGGAGAGGCTATAATAAAATAGTCAAAACTCATCTGAAATGTCTCCTAACAACTTTTGAATTCTTAGGTCCATCATATATTTGATAGATATCTTCAAATATTTGTGGATAAGCCAAATACACACTCATATCCATCTCCATTTACCAACTTTAATTTAACATCATGATTTTGACACATATAAGAATAATAAAAAAAATGGATTTATAAAAATCCATTACTCCTAATGAATATCTTTCTCCAAAGTTGGTGGTTGAAGATAAATTAGAATTATTGACTTTTTGTAGCTTCTGTAGGAGTTTTTGCAGTTGCATGTATAGTTTCTGTAGTTTCCTGTAGAGTTTAAGCAACTTTTTGTAGAGTTTTGTAGGAGGTTCTACAACTTCTTGTATAGTTTTTCTAGCTTCCTGTATAGTTTCTAGAAGTGCATGTAGATTTTATGCAACCACTACAAAAATCCATCAATATCTTGTATCTTCTTCCAACAAATGATTTAGCATTCAAAGATAATACACAGTACACTAATTCCCTCAATGTTAGTAAAAAATAAAATGAAATACTAATACATGTAATGGAAAATAACTTGACCATAAAAATCAATATGTGAGCATAAGAAGGGATTAGTTCTTGATTCTAGATAAGAAAAAGGGATTATAGATAAGGTGAAGTAATGAAAAAAATATGCTAAATCCAAGGCCTATCATCTACCCCAAACTTAAAATGGTGCATGTTCTCATGCAACCTTGTGTCAATCAAGTTGAATGAATGATGATCCCTTTTTATTGCATATCCCCAGATTCATTGTTAATAAGCCATGACAATTGTTTCTGATCATCAAGAATTTTAAAGTATCATCCTGAACATTTTTTTATGCCAACATTACTTCAAAAATAAGATTTTCAAGGAAAACAAATGCAAGAACTAGGTCTTGAAGCCAATGGATTGGCGATCTGTAGTTGGAATTGTGATTTGTAGGAAATGGACTAGTTAAATGTAGATTTCAAAAAACAATTATACAAAAATAAAAACTGAGTTTTTACCAAACTTTGTAGGGGTGTCAAGAACGCAAGTATGCTTTTGCAAGCCAAAAATTGGAGAAACCCACATCATGATTTTCGAGAAAATGATAAAATAGCTATAGGTGACTATGCTTGATTTCTCAAAAACCATGCATTGGATTTAGATTAAACTTGTTAGATTTTTTCTTATTACCATAATGATCCTCTCCTCAAAGTTTCATATCCAATTCACCATTTGGGAGATATCATCGAATCAATTTCTGCATTTTTTTTTAATAAAAATCAAGTGCAAGGAATTTCTAAATTTATGTGCTTTGATTTGTTGATGTGGTTTCTCATGAATTCATCCCCATATTTTTGTTTATATATCTACAAAACAACACCTTACAACATGTGCTAAAATATAATAATGAAGTGATAATACGTTTCTCTTAATTTGTTGTAGGTTGTGAAATAAGAACCATTGCAAAACTAACTTCAAAACACCATGAATCTGTGTTAAAAATAATATTTTTTTATTTGAACTCTCCATCCCATATTTCAGGTGCAGTATGATCTATTTTTCCATGTAAATGATAAATCATAACATCTTCAAGGGTCACTAGCCTAATGGGAAGACAATGAAACAATTAATCCCCATGTCTTTGTATTTACGAGTTTTGATCATACTCACCAACCATGTGTTTATTATTTCTTTGAAAGGTTCCACCGAACCTTCACTAGATGGCTCTACAATTATTTAATTCTATAAAATGATAAGCTCATGCATGCCAATTATTACACAACTTCTAGGAAAATCTAAACGTATTTTATTTCTTATATAGTATTCCAAGGCTGCCTTGTTATTTTAAATGCCTACCCCAAATTGAGAACACAACATGTCCTCATGCCGTCTAGGAAAACAAATGGATGATGTTGCTACAATTATACTGTAGAGATGGAAACTTTCTTTAGTAGATTCCTCTGCTATGATACTGAAAATTGAAAGCAGAAAAAGGAGAATTGCATGTTGAAACTTGAATCTTCTCTCTTCCCTAAAGTGAAGACAAAGCATGTCCTCATGCAATGAAATAAATTGTCTAAACTTGAAGGAGAATATTTTAGAGTATGATATTAAGTCATGAATAACATCCTTTTCATACCATTTCCATCATGCTACCTTTTCATACATTTCCATCAAACAATTAAAATTGAATGTTCTATCCCCATATGTTGTCCTTTCTATCTGTCTCTCCTCTTGGGATCCAAACCCAGGTTCAGTCCCTTTCTCTTGGTGCGAAAAATCCCAAGAAAGAAACACCTATGACACAGATGCAATCTCACTTGATATGTATCTCGTTCTTTATTGGGTAACTTGTAGAACGAGGTTTCCCTAGTTGGGTGGGGGATTTATGATACCTTAGTTTCATACTAGGGTGCTCAATGAAGCCTTGGGGAAGATTAATTCTACTTACTATAAACAATTAGATATTAACTCAACTTATTCTTATGCAAGGATTCTAACACCATCCCAAGTGCAACATAAATGTATCTAACTAATAACAGCATGACTGATATACATCTATTCATTCATGGGAAACATATAAGCATTCATTCACTGTAATGTTTATACAAATAAATCATACACAATGAATCGGTCACACAAATACACAAAAGTTAACATGGAAACCCATCTAGTAAAAAACCACAAGGTGCTCTTCATCTGGCATGAGAAATATATGCACCTTTCATCTATGCACCAAGCTATAGACTCTACTCTATCTATTCTTATTATACTCTACATACTCTTTCCTCCTCTCATGCTCTCTTATATTCTCATATGCTCTCTTCCTACTCAACTATACTAACTATCTGCACACATCCTATATTGATTCAACCTCTCCTACACTTCTACACACTCAGTTGTAGTTTCTTCAACTCAAAATGAATTCATCTACCTCTAATAGAAAACAATCACAGACAACTAACAACAATCAGGAACTAACAGTTCAGAAGCTAACCACAATCACCCAAGAGTCTATCGAGAGTCTAACCCGCATATAGCTTGGGTTCTTCTCTTTATAGACACGTTTATATATTTGTTACAGACCCATTAACTATCACTTTCTCAGACGACTTCCTATACTTAGCCAACAAGATGTCTTTCATATTCTAGTGACACCTAAAAATAGGTGCTAACGATCTGACTTACAAAAATATCTTCATACATGTGGCCTCCGTTAGCTCTAGTCGAAATCATACCCACGATCCTTATGGCCTGTCCCTTTCTAGTTATTTCTCCTTACTGTCATTTTACAACTGTTATGTCATTTTCACTCCTTTTGATACTCGTCTTCCATCACATCTTTCCTTATTGCATCCTTTCCTTATGTCGTGCTTCTTCTCTCATGGGTCTTCGTCTTCTCTTGCTCTTCCTTCTGTCACAACTTTTCCATCTTCTATTTATCTTAATCCTTCTTTTGTCATTTCTTCCTTGTGTCACTCTTCATCCTTGTTAGGATTTATAATCCTCCCTTTCCCAAACTAGTATATTTGATTATATTTCCCTAACTTAGGAGTCATATAGTTATTATTGGGTCCACTAGTACCATTGGGTACACTTGGCCTAATGGGGACACATGTACCAGTCACTAGAGTGTGGGGAACATAGATAGAGGCTATCTACAACTGATTACACATTCATGCATTAGTTTATGTTCCTCCTATACCAAGACCTACAATTTATGAGCCATTGGGAGTGCCGACACCAACCTCCTTCAGCTGTTGGCAGTTGGTGACTAGTCAATCTTAGCTATGCTTCAGTTACATTTAGTTAGATTTCCTCCAGTTCAGTTAGTGCCAGTATTGCATGGGTGCATGTGGGAAAGTGACTATTCTCACCTACTTCTCACCTACCACCTCAGTTAGACTAGTTTAACTAATTATAACTGATTGAGAGACTGGATTGGACAACTGGAGCTTAGACAGTCAGCTCCGATAGTGATTTAGACACTTCTACTTATCCATGCAGTGAGATTGAGTTGGTGATTCGAATCTTATCCACATGATTCAAATTCTCCTTTATGTAACACTGTTGTATACTTCTGGTATTAATGAATTTTATACTGTAATTATACTGAGCAATACTTGTATGTTTTCTGTGAGATTTGTTTTGTTCAGTGGGTATTCTTCATTACTTTTACACTACATAATAATTAAAATCTAATTGCACTCATTTCATGAATATCAATGGCACATTAATTCTAATATGGTATCAGATCCTTCTCAGGTAATCTTCAAGTCTGTCTACTCTCCATTGTACACCAGAAGCAGTTGGGTTTCCACATAAGTCCTACAAAGAGTTCCTTGCTTACTATGGATTCATTCAAAGTGGCAGTGTGGGTATGTTGGACCTTGAAAAAGTGTACATGTCAAGAGGGAAGGCTTGATTCCGACGTAGCATGAATTGGTTTTGACTTTTGCAATGTTTTCTTACAGGTGATACATAGCTTGATTGAAGAATTTGACTGATTGGAAGGAGAATTGATGGAGAATCAATATTTCTTACCCTGGATCCTGACACCCTTCAACTATGTGTATTGCAGGGCATATATGCAGGTCTCCTTGTGCAATATTGGCATGTACAGGATAACAATGGGCTGAGAGACTGAACCTAGTCATCTAGCTATGGAAAACAAGTTCTTGAACCGGTTGGATGAATCCTTCGGCCTCCTTTGTACTCACATCTCAAGAGACCTCCTCTTTCACCTTGATGGATTGAGGAACCCCGAAGAATGTTGGGAGAAGGTAGATTTATTTTTTGGAAATCAAGATGAGGACACATTCTAGAAAATGATATAATATCATTGCATCCCAACAGTTTCGAGACCATACAACAATTTTTACCAAATTCAAGTCTCTTGCACTACAATCTAAGAAGTGTGGAATAGAGAAAGGATGAGTATCCTGTCCTCTCTGTACTCAGCAAAATTGGTTTTGAGTATTATGTATTTGTCTCTACCTTCCATTATGGAAGAGTTTCCATTCCCAATTGGAATATGCCTACACTTGATGGATTTGACGAGTCCTTAATACAATAGAAAGAAAAGTTGGTCTAGATAGGAGTCCTCCAAACTTACAAAAAAAAATCTCTATTGATGACAGACTCTACCAATGTGCAAGCTAAATGGAGGCATAAGGGGAAGGATCCTAAAGCATCTAATTTGAATCCTAAAGAGATTCATAAGCCTTCTAAAGGAGATTTGGGCTCCAAGAAGAAGAAATTTTTTGAAAAGACAAAGTGTCCCTATTGTATGAGGGGTTTTCATCCTAAAAACCAGTGTTACATGAAGAAGCAGATTGACCATATGTCAGCTCTCCTCAAGAAGAACAACATTTCTCCTGCACAAAGAGAAAATAATTCTGATGATGGACAATCGACAGATGATCATGAAAGGTTCCATGCCTTGAAAGCTTTCCTCTCTTGATCGAAAACCTACTTGATTAATTTTGGAGCATCCAACCACATGGTTTCCCCCAAGGATTCCTTCACCACTCTCAACCTCACAGGAGGGCCTACTATTCATATGGGTGATGACTCCCAAATTCTAGTAGCAGGAAGAGGTTCCATTAAAATCCAACAAGGTGAGTTCAAAAATGTTCTCTATGTTCCCTCCCAACTAATCTGTAGTCTGTATACCAAATGACTCACATTGGCTTACCAAAGCAAGTGTTATTTAGCCTTGAAGCAGTAGATATCACATCAATCTCAACTGGGAAGACTACAATGAAAGGAATTGCAGATCATGCCTCCAAGGAATATTATTTCTCTCATTTCATGCTATACTCAGATCCAGTATAGCCACAACTTCTATTCGAAGCAGATAAATGTATCAAAACTCCTTTACTTCCTATTGCAGATACAGATTTATTGTCTAACATTTCAGATTCAGATTCAGAAGAAGAGGAAGACCAACATGATTCAGATATTGATTTTACACCTCAAATAAATCTAGATCTAGATCCATCATCTACCTCATATCAACATCCTAAATGGTATCATCATCTCATTAAAGTAGTTCGTGATGGTGCAGGGGATCCATATGATAACAAAAGAATGAGGTACCAATATGGGAAATAGAATGTTGCACTATCCTACACAGATCCACTTCTCCCTGATAGGTGCTTCATGATGTTGGGATCATATCCTCAAACATCCAAGGAATCTTTCCATGATCCTAAATTCTAGGAAGCTATGGATGAGGAATTTTATTTTCTACATGATAATAAAACTTGGGAACTTATCTCCTTTCCTCCAAGGAGGAAGCTTTTTCAATGCAAATGGGTCTACAAGACCAAGCCTCCAAGTACAAGGCTCGGTTGGTGGCTAAAGGATACTCTCAGGTTCAAGTATTGCACTGTAATGAGATATTTGCTGCAATAGCTAGAATGGATCCCAGTAGGCTTGTCTTGGCAGATGCAACTTCCAAGAGATGGGAGGTACATCACATGGATGTGAAAATTTCCTTCCTCCATGGTGACTTGAAGGAAGAGATTTACATGAAACAACCTGAGGGGTTTATTGATTATCCTTCCTTAGTTTGCAGACTAAGAAAATCACTATATGGACTCAAACAATCCCCAAGGGCATGGTACTCCAAAATGGATGCCTTCCTCATGTCACAGAAATTTGAAAGATGCAAATCAGATGGATTCTTGATATGTATTGTACTTTATGTGGATGGCTTGCTCATTACTAGTAGCTTTGCTACTGAATTGAGAAGCACCAAGTCCTCTCTAAATGAAGCATTCGCTATCACTGGTCTAGGACTCTTAATATAGTTCATTGGTATCGAATTAATTCAAAATACTTTGGGTATCATGATATCACATTCCATATACTCATCATACATGCTTAGGAGATTCCACATGGAATACTGCAAGGCATCCCCTTGTCCTTTCCTATATGGAATCAGGCTAGAGAAAGGTAGATCTACACCTTTTGTAGACAACACTCTTTACATACAGCTCATTGGTATCCTTCTATATCTCACACATTCAAGACCAGACATATCCTATGTTGTGAGTGTTGCTACTACGTACATGCAGGAGCCACATGAGCTACATTGGAAGGAAACAAAGAGGATATTGCTGTTAGATTTTTATCATTTAATCTAGCATTATATTAGGATATTTAACTGAGAGAAGAAACAAGAACACCAATCAAACATAAGAGACAATGAACACAAATTTTTTCCTCCAAGAAACCATAAAGGAGAAAACCCCGCAACTTCCTCAGAGATAGAATCAATACCAAAAGAAAAACCCCAAAAAGGTAAGATGATTTCCCGACAGCAGTAGTCTCTCTCTCTCTCTTTCCCCGGCAACTTCTTCTCTCCTATTTATGCACTACAACTGAGTGTGAGTGAATGTGTGTTAAATATAGAGGCTCACTCTCTATTTATACTAATTTTTGACTTGACAATAACTCACTAGGGCTGAATTCTCTAGAAGAGTCTAATAACCCTAGGGCCCCGCAACTGTGCGGACTGTAACCCTTGAACAATAGGAGGGTTACCTACAATGAATTGACATGACTTGTTTACATTATTGAATCTCCCGATAGGAACATCGGGGCATGACATGACTCAAATACATTACAGACACTTCCTAAAATAAACATCGGGGTACAAGACATAAGATATACAGGTGAATACATTCTGAAGTTACAAATACATCAACACTCCCTCTTAACTAGGAAGCTATTCTCTCGACACAATTTATCAGCACGGGTCTTCTTCTCTGTATCATCTGGATCATCAATGAGTTCTCGTCATCTTCATCTTCAAGTCATCTTCATATTCAAGTGATCTTCATCTTCAAGCTATCTTCATCTTCAAGTCATCTTCATCTTGATCTGGATCATCACTCGATCTGGATCATCACTCGATCTGGATCATTACTGCAGGATCATCACTGTTGGATCATCATCACTAGATCTGGATCATCACTTGATTTGGATCATCACTGGGTCATCATCACGGGTGATATCTATTGATTCTTCTTGTCATGGGAAGTTTTACAGAGCCAGCCCTTTTTCATGCTGGATGCACATCTACAGAGCCATTCCTTTTTCATACTGGATATATCATCGCAGAGCTAGTTCTTTTTCATACTAGATGTGGCATCTACATAGAGCTAGTCCTTTTTCATACTAGATGTGTCATCATAGAGCTAGTCCTTTTTCATACTAGATGTGGCATCTACACAGATCTAGTCCTTTTTCATACTAGATGTGTCATCACAAAGCCAACCCTTTTCCAGGTGTTGAGGCCCGAAAATTCACAGGCAACAACAACAAAGGATTTTCCCCAGTCAACGTTCCCAACTAGCTCGTGACTGTTTGGTGTAGGGAATCCGTCCGGTTTGTGGTCCGGCTACCATAGGTTAAGTAACAAAAGGGTTTACCGGTTGCGGCCCGGTCCACTGTATGCTTTTGTATTTTTGACTTAAAGTATGATATGTTTGTGCCTAATTAACAATGCAGGGTGATAAAGATGTAGAGAGTAGACACAATGTGATGCGCAAGTTCTTACCTCTTGTCTTAGAACTCACAAGCATCCAAATCATGCGAGAAATAAATACTAACTAAACTATCTCTAGAGAGTTGGGTATTAATTCATGAGTAATGCACCCTGTTCATGTGTTATGGTGAATCACAGATAATTGTTCTTATAACCAAACATATAAACATGAATAAAAGTTTGTATGATAAGATAGCTCATCAACAGTCAAAATTCCCATTACTCATAGTGGAAAAAATATCATCAAGGTACTGAAAAACATTCAGACAAGAACATAGGTTCAAGAAATTAGAACGTTCTTACAGCTAATGAGACACAACTCAAAACGAAATAGTTCACATTCAACATCGCTCATTTAATCACATTGATACATTCCACATAGCACTTCCTCCAACAGGCAAAATTTGCAGTCTCTGGTTGTAAAACGAAATAGTTCCTCTTACAAGCATTAAGTTACAAGTTTTTCCAGGGAAAAATCCCCCTTGACTGTTTCTCACTTTCAAATATTTAAAGAAAACAGTAGACCACTTGGGTTCCCCCCAAACGTGTGACTTTTCGGTTCTTTGAACGTTTCATATCCCTCTTTTCATCTTTTCTGTGCATGCTCATGATCAGCTAAGTAATTGACGGACCTTTCAGAGTTGCACCTTTGTTGCTTTTAATTTTGTCTTTTACTTTTCCCGTGCCCCTTGAGATCTGGCCTCCTATCTGTACCTTTGCATCATTCACCGGGATTGCATTCTAAAACAAAATGCCAACTTAAACCAACTAAATGACTAATCCACAAGAAATGACCAGGTGCACCACTTGATCTGAGAATTTTAACAAATGCTGACACCACTACCTCATCCACCTACAGGCTCGACAGACATCATCCACGACAAAAAATGAAAAACTCATCGGAGGCTAAAAATACTCACACCGGAAGGGTATATTCATTCACCACCGCATGAGCGGGTATTAAAAGTGACGGGCACTGCGAAACCACTTAATCCTATCGGAGTCGGGAAAGATAAGACCTAAGATGCGGGCGGGAAAGTTCTCAATCGAAATTCGAAAGGATGTCGACATTGGAATATGAAAGCTTTTCACAGCCGCAACGGTGGAAGAGAAAAGACTACGGACATGCGACGAGCATCGGAGAGCGAAGCGCTTTGGACTTTGGGTGCTTAGCTGGTTTGAGGGCCGCAACGACGAAAGATCAAAAGTTTATAGTCATGTGACACGAATCGGAGGGCAGAGTGCTTTTCACTTCGGGTGCTTAGCTGGTTTGAGGGCCGCAATGGTGGAAGATCAAAAGGTTATAGCCATGCGACACGAATCAGAGGGTGGGGCGCTTTTCACTTTGGGTGCCTAGCTACTTTGGGAGCCGCAACAACGAAAGCAAAAAGGACGACAGCCTCCGATCTAAGTGACACAAAACTTTAAATTTGGCAGTGATTTAAACTATTTCACCTCTGAAACAGTGTTTTGCAAAGGACAAAAAGGCCTGACCCATTTTCAACTCAGCAAAACAAACTCTAAATCTGCGATCTACAACAATTCCAAATAAGAGCAATTTCTGAAAACCAGGACGAAAGATAACCTTCAAAAAACCATCCAAAATTAAAGCACGACCAAAGGTTCAAGGATCCAAATGATTAAAAACCACGCTAAATCATGAGGGGACCAAAATTTAAGAAATTTGGGGAAAACAGTTGCAGCTGCAACAATTGGTGACTACCTGGTGAACCTAGATCTCTGGACAATTTCCTCCTTAAGTAACAGACTGTTTAACAATAAAAACAATCATGTTGAATTCTTTTAGATGTATGGATTTCCCAAATGGAAAATATATGAACTTTGAATCATTGAGGGTAGTCCAATTAGGAAAATGGAAACCAAGATTTTAAAGTCAAGATAACTCTTTCGAGGCCAGAAATATGAGTTTCATTTTTGCCTCTGTCTTCGGGTAGCTTCCAACTTGGACACCATAGGATCGTAACATATGGTAAACAAAAATATTCATTTGTTCATCATTCCCATGCCATTTTGCACCTTTGTTGTGCTTTTGGACTTTTGTCCTTTTGAGTCCTCCTCATGCCTTTCTTTCTGAATTTTTATTCAGGCTCCTCTATCCATAGTGTCCTTTTGTGTGAGAGATGTATGTAATTTTCAGCTCATGGACGGAGAGGAACTTTTGGAAATTTTATACTCATGTGATTTAGTACTTTGTTTTGATACATATTGCTTTCTTAGGAGTTTTGACTCTTCTTAGCCTTTTGGCTTTCAATTCTTGGCATGGGATCATTTATATATAATATACTATTTACCCTGCTTCCTTCCATGGATCTTTTGCTGTCACCCCCTAGGACATTTTAAGTGTGAGATGGATGGAGCCTCGAAATAGTATTCCATACCTTTTAATCTTGAGTTACTTTACAGGGATTAAGCAGGACTTCAAGGCGTTCATAGCCATTTAGGAGCCATTTAGGAAAACTTCAAGGCGTTCAAGGCGTTCATAGCCATTATATCAGGTAAAACCATAATACACAGTCTTGTAATCAAGGATTTTAGTTAGTCTAGAATTCTAATGCTCTCCATGCAACCAAAGCTTTCTTCTTTTATTGAAATCAAACAGAAAATCTAAATTAAAACAAGCTAAACTTTATGACTCAAAGACTCAAAAAACGGCCAAGCCAGATTATTTATATACAAGATAGAAGAAAACAAATGAGACTTTAAGAAAAATAAGGCTTGAGAACTAAACCATTTACTGGTAAGTTCTCTTCCCACCCTTGTAGATCTTGTAACTTATAATTGGAAGGGCCAAGTTTTGCCGCAATCCGGAAAGGACCTACCCACAACTGCTGGAATTTCGTGTGTTTTCCTTTCTCATCATGGGGGTGATCCCACTTGAGAACTAAATCTCCCACCTCAAAGTCTTTTGTTCCTGCCTTATGTTTGTCGAACCATCTCTTTATTACCTCTTGTTGCTGCTTAAAGCGCTCTCTGGCTTTAGATCAAGCCTCTTCTGCTTTCAGGAGGTTATATATCCTTATTTGCAAAACATCATCATCCGACCCTCTATATTCTTGAGCTATTATGGAGGAAGGTAGCATGATATTGGGAGGGAGAATGGCTTCTTTACCGTACACAAGGGTATACAGAGACACTCCTATTGAATACTTGGGGGTGACTCTATCAGCCCAAAGGGCATTTCGTAGCGTTGAGTGACAACTCCTCTGGTTTTCTATTACAGTCTTCTTTAAAATTCTAATCAGATTTTTGTTGGTGGATTCAGCCAAGCCATTTCCTTGTGGATAGTAATTCACAGAATAATGCAATTTCATCCCTTTATCATGAGCAAAAGTAGTTAATTTAATTGATGAAAAGTAAGTAGCATTATCAAAGACTAACGAAACTGGAACTCCAAACCTGGTCATGATATGATCTTATAGGAAGCTGATGACCGCGTCTTCATTTATTTTGCGCAGCGGGACAACTTCGACCCAGAGAGTGAAATAATCGGTCGCGGTCAGAATGTAATTGTGTTGTAGGGAGGAATTTGGTTTTATTTCTCCAATAATATCTAACCCCCATTGCTCGAACAGCTCCGTGATCATCACAGGTTTCAGTGGTGCGGCTGCTTTAGGTTGTCTTCCACTACACCTTTGGCAAATATCGCACTTCCTGACATGTGCATGTGCATATTTGAAGAGCATAGGACAATAGTAACTGGCTCTGAGAATTTTGTGAGCTGTAGTATTTCCTGAATAATGTCCCCCAGCAGGCCCATCATGCAAATCCGTCAGCACTTTCTTCGCATCTTCTTTCTCTAGGCATCTAAGAAGAACTCCGTCATAATTTTTTCTGAATAATATTCCTTCAAAAATTTGATAGGAAGCTGATTTAAGACGCAGCACTCTTCTTTGCTTAGAATTCCAATGTTATGGCAACAGTCCTGCCTACAAGTAGTGCACGAGGTCCCTATACCAAGAATCGGGAGCTGTGAACAAAGGACATACATCCATCAAATGTAATTCAGCCTCGTCTTCCTAGGCGTGTTCATCATTGTTCCCATTTTCAGTCATCAGTTTGCACAACCCCTGCCCTTTGATTATGGAAGCTGGCTTGAATTCGAGGTCATACTCTTGAAGATATGTTACCCAATCGCCCCTTATTTCTCCTAACTCTTTCTGTACAAAAAGGGACCTCATAGCTGGGTATGGGAGGATCACCTTGGTTCGATTTTTTAATATGTAGGGCCTGAATTGTTTCACTGCTTTGAATACTGCATAAGATTTTTTATCAATTGCTGGGTAATTTAATTCGGCCCCTTGTAGACCAGTGCTCATGAAAGATATTGGAAATTCATCCCCACCATCTTCTTTTTGAGTAAGCACAGCTACTAGTGAATCATCAGATGCAAAAGTATATAGAATAAAATCTTTGTCGAAATCTGGGATTTTTAGGGAGGGTGCGTGTGCAATAGTAGTTTTAATTTTGTTGAATGTGTTCTTCTCAATCTCAGTCCACTTGAATTGTGCATTTTGCTTCACCATATGCTGCAGAGGCTTGACAATCTGAGAAAAATCAGGCACAAATCTTCGCACGAAGTTTATTGTTCCCATAAATGATTGCATCCCCTTTTTATTATGGGGCAAGGGAATCTGTTCAATGGCTTTGATCCTTTCTAGATCGATAGAGATTCCCTTATTTGAAACTATGTGACCAAGCAGCTTACCCTCCGTAACAGAAAACACACATTTTTTGGGATTGAGTGAGATGCCATATTTTCGACAGTGTTAAAAAATATGCCTTAGGTGGGACGCATGTTCTCCTCTCCTCTTTGAGAAGATTGTAATATCATCGAGGTATATCACCACACTACGTCCAATCAAACCACGGAAGGCTATGTCTATAGCCCTCTGGAATGTGGCTCCAGCGTTTATAAGCCCAAAGGGCATTCTTCTATAAGCGAAATTTCCCCATTTGGTCCTGAATGTAGTCTTCAACCTGTCTTCTTTAGCTACTAATACTTGATTGTAGCCCGAGAATCTGTCTAGTAAAGAAAATAGTTTAGAACCTGAGACCATTTGTAGCAGTTGCTCCATGGGTGGAAAAGGATAGTTATCTTTGTCTGAAGCACGGTTTAAATTCCTGAAGTCCACGCATAGCCTGATTTCTCCAGATTTTTTTCTCACTGGCACCATATTCGAGACCCACTCAAAGTGTCTGACCTTAAAAACGATTCTAGCATCCAATAATTTCTTAACTTCACTCTGAATCAGTGGTTCCAATTTTGGATGCATTTTTCTTAAAGGTTGGTGATACGGTTTGATGCCAGCTTTGATGGGGATAACATGTTTGATGATGCTGGTGTCATATGTCTTCAAATCTTCGTATGTCCAGGAGAAAACATCTTTATATTGTTTAAACAGACTGATGAACTTATCTCTTTCTGCTGGTGAACAAAATTTGCCAAGATTCACATATTTAGGATTCGTTCCAGTCCCTAAATTTATCAGCTCGAACTGTAGAGATGAGCTACGAGTCTTCACGTTGGCTGGTCTTCTAAACTTTTCATTTAAATCGAACATTCTTTCTAATGTTCTAACTCCTTTAGGGATGAAATTATCATACTTCAGCTCGGCTTGATGTTCTTCATCGTCTATAATTGCTCCTTTAAATACCTCATCATTTGTTAATCACTCTATAATCTGCTGATCGTCATCGAATACTCATAGGTTGGTGATCATATCAGGTACCGAGGGCCTGAAAAGCAATTCAACAGAGCATCGATTATTAGTAGGTACGAGCCTAGCGGCTGATGTGGCTAACAAGTCAGCTGCTACGTTTTTAAGTCTTGGAATTGAAACAATATTAAATGCGTTAAAACATTTGAGCAAATCCCATACCTCATTTTGATAAGCTTTCAGGTGAGGGGAAACACAATGTATTTGATTCTGGATCTGTTTAACAATTATTTCAGAATCTCCAAAAAATTTTAGATTACTTACCTTTAATTCGATTGCTTTCTTCAAACCTTGCACCAATGCTTCATACTCAGCCGTATTATTCGTACATTCAAACTCTAATCTACATGAAAGAAATTGTTTATTATTTTTGGGGTCGATCAGGACCCAGTCGGCCCCTGACCCTTCTAACGTCTTAGAGCCATCAAAAAACAAAGTCCAGAAATCACTACCTACTGCATGGAATCTATTCCTACTGCTAAGTCTACTATTTTACAGTCAATTTCATCAGCCTGTGAAAATCGAAGGAGATCAGGCTGGGTGTCTAATGTGTTGTTGGATTCTTCTGCTTGGTAATTTCCTGGTTCCAACTCAATAAAATAATTTCCCAACACAAAATCCACTGGTTCATTCTTCTCCTCAAGTTGAGTAACGTTGTGTTTCATGTGAGGATCCCTAAAAATCTTAATTTGGTTCAGACTTCCTTTATATGGCAACCACATATGCAACCAATCTGAGGCAAAATATCCATTTATATTGGCCGACCAATCTCTGCTCAGAACAAGACCGTAAGCGTCTGGTATATCAGCCACCACAATATTAATGACTTGGCACACGTTATCATTTGATGCCAGGAGGACTAGGACATCCTCCATCTCACCAATTACCTTTATATCCATCCTGTCCAACTGAACAACCCTCCACGTGGATGGCTTAGGCTGCTCGTTTATCTTTTACGGACTGACATTGGCATGACGTTAACCGACGCCCCTGAGTCTACCAGGAAATTATGTATGTTGTGATTAAAAATTTCAAAAGTGAGGAATAAAGGTGGATGTTTTCTCTTAGACTTACCTCCACTACTAGTTTCTCCAATTTCTTCTTCCTCTTCAGGCTGATTGTCAGCGGGCAGCCTCTCATCCGATGCTTCAAGTGCTTTCAATAATCTTTCTTTTTGCTGCGGCACTTTACACATTTCAAATAGCGAAACGTTTGCCTTTATCTTCTTTATGTCTTCCACAATGTCATACTCCATCTGCGGTTCAATGGGATGTGGTTTATCAGAATTCATCTTTTCCTCATTGGGCTTGGCCAGCGTATCATTCTGCTTAGGATCTTGGCTGGTAATGGTGAATTTGGGAATTTTATTAGCTACAGAATTATTTTGAAATTTCTTAACATTTTTCTGCAGCCTTTTGATTTTTGGGAATATGAGATTGTCTTCTTTAACCGACCCTTGGATCCTTGTTGTAACATTGGTTTCCATGACGTCCTTGTAGCCCTGATTATTTTCCTTTTCAACATCAAATAATGAAACAGAATTCCATAGAACCATGGTTTCCTCTTCTTGCTCCTTCGTTGAAGTGGTACTCTCTTTTCTTTCTTCATCTCCATCTTCTGTTAATCTAGAATCCAACAGCTGATTCATGACCAACGTCACCGAGTTTATCCATTGAGGACAATTCTTTTCAGAGTGTGGTTGCTGATGGAAAGTGCAAAAATTGTCCATGCCTACCTCTGTTAAATTCATAGATGCAGAATTGTATGGAGGAGGTTGGGACTGATTGTTATCCTCTCTTTTCTTGTAATAGGGTTTATAGAAATTTTGAGTTTCCTTCTCTTTCTCCAAGTCTATGATTTTGTTAGAAAGATTCTGCATCATTTTTGCCATACTCTCAAAATCTGGTGATTTCTCTTCCTTAGGCTTAGTAAACAATAAGGATTTCCTTCCCACACCTTTCTCTCTTGACTGTTCGGGATAATCTTCGATACTTTCTCTTTCAGCCTCCACTATTTTCGCCTCTTCATAGGTTTTCGCCAAAGTAGGCTTAGCCCTTATTTTGGCAAACATGGCCAACTCAGGGCCTAAATCCAAAGTATAATATTCAATCAGGACCCTGTCCGAAGGTTTGTTAGCTTCAGAAAAATTCTTGAGGTATGCTGCAAATCTTTGAGTAAAGTTGTGCACCTTCTCCTTTCTCTGTTTCTTCAAAGTCCATAGTCCTTTCATGAGGGCTGCATGAGTCTTTTGAGTCACGTACTTGCTTCTGAAAATTCTCTTGAAGGTATCCCAATCAGGGATAGAGTTTGCAGGAAACCCAAAATACCATGATGTTGCAGCTCCTTTAAGGGTGTGCGAAAAAAGTCTGCAAACTACATCCTCATGCTCCCCCGCCCTTAACCCTTCTATGGCCAAGTAAAAACTTTATAGGTGGTCATCTACTAGTATCTTCTCACTTGGTTCAAATTTGGGCAGTATCTTCTCAAAGGATTGAGGTAAATTATGTAACGGAGGTGTTAGATTTAAAGGTGATCTGGCTCTCCAGGCAGGTGGTGGATTCGGTGGGTTTGGTGGTGGATTGGCGTTAACGCCTGCCATGAGTCTGGGTGGAGAGTGAGGAGGTGAGCAAACATGAGTGTGAGCAGGAGAACTGTGAGGAGTATCTGGGCCTTCTTGATTCAAAGGCAGTACAACTTCCTGTAAGGCTGTTTCCACAAGTTCTTCCCAATCCCCAACTAGTACTGAATCTTCCAATATAGGACGATCTTTTCTTTTATATTCTCTTCTGGGAAATTTAGGGATGATCAGCAATCCTCCAATCTTCTTCACATATTCCCTGGTGTGTCTTCTCATGTTATTAACAACCTTGTTTTCAACATAAAACAAATGTTCTTTACTCCTTTATTCTGGAATTGGATTATGAAGCCTACTGCTTTCAGAACTGTTACCGGTGGAATAATCTCGGGAAAACGGGTTTCCTCGGCCAGCCATGCACTGGCAGCCCTCCTTCTAGTGCCAGAAACTATTGAGGCCTAGAAATTCACAGGCAACAACAGCAAAGGATTCTCCCCAGTCAACGTTCCCAACTAGCCCGTGACTATTTGGTGTAGGGAATCCGTCCGGTTTGCGGTCCGACTACCATAGGTAAAGTAACAAAAGGGTTTACCGGTTGCGGCCCGGTCCACCGTATGTTTTTGTCTTTTTGACTTAAAGTATGATATGTTTGTGCCTAATTAACAATGCAGGGTGATAAATATGCAAAGAGTAGTCACAATGTGATGCGCAGGTTCTTACCTCTCGTCTTAGAACTCACAAGCATCCAAATCATGCGAGAAATAAATACTAACTAAACTATCTCTAGAGAGCTGGGTATTAATTCATGAGTAATGCACCTTGTTCATGTGTTATGTGAATCACAGATAGCTATTCTTATAACCAAACATATAAACATGAATAAAAGTGTGTATGATAAGATAGCTCATCAACAGTCAAAATTCACATTACTCATAGTGGAAAAAATATCATCAAGGTACTGAAAAACATTCAAACAAGAACATAGGTTCAGGAAATTAGAACGTTCTTGCAGCTAATGAGACATGACTGAAAATGAAATAGTTCACATTCAACATCGCTCATTTAATTACATTGATACATTCCACATAACACTTCCTCCAACAGGAAAAATTTGCAGTCTCTGGTTGTAAAATGAAATAGTTCCTCTTACAAGCATTAATTTACAAGTTTTTCCAGGGAAAAATCCCCCTTGACTGTTTCTCACTTTCAAATATTTAAACAAAATAGTAGACCGCTTGGGTTCCCCCCAAACATGTGACTTTTCGGTTCTTCAAACGTTTCATATCCCTCTTTTCATCTTTTCTACGCATCCTCATGATCAGCTGAGTAACTGACAGACCTTTCAGAGCTATGCCTTTGTTGCTTTTAATTTTTTCTTTTACTTTGCCCGTGCCCCTTGAGATCCGGCCTCCTATCTGTACCTTCGTGCCGCGGCAATATGATAATTCTTTTGGATCTTCCTGCAGTTAATCAATGTGCATCATTCACTGGGATTGCATTCTAAAACAAAATTCCAAATTAAACCAACTAAACAACTAATCCACAAGAAATGGTCAGGTGGACCACTTCATCTGAGAATTTTAACAAACACTGACACCACTACCTCATCCACCTACAGGCTCGACAGACATCATCCATGACGAAAAACGGAAAACTCATCGACGGCTAAAAATAATCACACCGGAAGGGTATATTCATTCACCACCGCATGAGCGGGTCTTAAAAGTGATGAGCACTGCGAAACCACTTAATCCTATCGGAGTTGGGAAAGATAAGACCTAAGATGTGGATGGGAAAGTTCTCAATCGGAATTCGGAAGGATGTCGACATCGGAAGATGAAAGCTTTTCACAGCCACAATGGCGGAAGAGAAAAGACTACGGACATGCGACTAGCATCAGAGAGCGAAGCGCTTTGGACTTCGGGTGCTTAGCTGGTTTGAGGGCTGCAACGGCGGAAGATCAAAAGGTTATAGCCATGTGACACGAATCGGAGGGTGGAGTGCTTTTCACTTCGGGTTCTTAGCTGGTTTGAGTGCCGCAACGGCGGAAGATCAAAAGGTTATAGCCATGCGACACAAATCGGAGGGCGGAGCGCTTTTCACTTCGGGTGCCTAGCTACTTTGGGAGTCGCAATGGCGGAAGCAAAAGGGACAACAACCTCTGATCTAAGTGACACAAAACTTTAAATTTCGCAGTGATTTAAACTGTTTCACCTCTGAAACAACGTTTTGCAAAGGACAAAAAAGCCTGAGCCATTTTCAACTCAGCAAAACAAACTCTAAATCTGCGATCTACAACAATTCCAAATAAGAGCAATTTCTAAAAACCAGGATGAAAGATAACCTTCAAAAAACCATCCAAAATTAAATCACGACCAAAGGTTCAAGGATACAAATGATTAAAAACCACGCTAAATCATGAGGAGGGGACCAAAATTTAAGAAATTTGGGGAAAACAGTTGCAGTTGCAACACCAGGCTGGATGTGGGATCTACACAGAGCTAGTACTTTTTCATACTATATGTGTCATCACAGAGCCAACCCTTTTTCATGTTGGATGTGGGATCTACACAGAGCTAGTCCTTTTTTATACTAGATGTGTCTTCACAGAGCCAGCCCTTTTTCATGCTAGATGTGGGATCTACATGAAGCTAGTCCTTTTTCATACTAGATGTGTCTTCATAGAGCCATCCCTTTTTCAAGCTGGATGTAGGATCTACACAAAGCTAGTCCTTTTTCATACTAGATGTGTCTTCACAGAGCCATCCCTTTTTCATGTTGGATATGGGATCTACATAGAGCTAGGCCTTTTTCATACTAGATGTGTCTTCATAGAGCATGACACGGGGGACTTCACTTAGTGAACCTGTCACATATCACATGTGATCATGGGATATTAAAGAATACCCTTAATTTCGAGAGATATTGACCCAAACTCTTTTTGTTGAAACCCCCTCCCAATACTTAAAACTTCCTCCCCACCCCATTTTATACCTCAATCCTTATAAACCACCCTACCCACCCCCACCTTAAACCACTCATCCCCCCAATACTTGCAATATATTGGTTTGATTTTTTATAATTTTAAAACCCACAATATGAACTAACGTGATAGGATATTGGTAAACAAGTGACGACCACGTGTCACAGAGCCAACCCTTTTTCATGCTGGATGTGGCATCATTACATACATCTGACAATGGAAGGAACCCATCCTCTCACCATGTTATGGCTCTTACATCTGACCATGGAAGGAACCAATTCTCTCACCATGTTAGAAGGGCACATCATGGACTCATCATTTCCTCTTGGAAGGAACCTCAATCTGGAGAACAACAAGCTTCTCCCTGAAGTATTAAAACTTCACCCTGGCCAATGGCTTAGTCAACACATCGGATATCTGTTTTTCCATCGCAACATACTGGAGCTTCATTGCTCCTCTCTGCACCATATCCATGATATAGTGATATTTGATCTCGATATGCTTCGACTTGTCATGGAACACCGAGTTCTCAGACAACTTCACACAACTCTGGTTGTTGCAGTATCTACAAGTAGCATCCAACTGGAGATCAAATAAATTATACACTAGATTCCTTAGCCATATTGGCTCACAACTAGCTAAACAAGCTGCGACATAATCTGCTTCAGCTGTACTTAGTGCCACACAAGAGTGTTTCCTGCTAAACCAAGAGATCACACCTGATCCCATACTGAAGCAGCACCCTGAAGTGCTCTTCCTATCGATGGCACTACCTACCCAATCTGAGTCAACATAACCCTCCAGGTTAATATTTTGATCAACCTTATACTTGAGCCCATAATAAACTGTACCCTTTAGGTACCTCAAAATATGATTTTTAACAATCAAGTGAACATGTCTCCGATATGTTAGGAACTGGCTCAAGGTGTTCACAGCAAAGCAAATATCTAGTCTCGTATTCGTCAGGTACATCAAGGACCCAATCATCTGACGATACATCGTGGAATCATCCGACTGGGATGAAGCATCACTCAATATCTTCAGATTCGATGCCATAGGTGTGGTCATGGCCTTGTAGTCCATCATCCCAAATCTCTTTAGGATATCTACTGCATACTTCCCTTGTCCAAGGGAGATTCCATTAGCGTTCTACCAGAACTCCATGCCTATAAAATAGTACATCATACCCAAGTATTTCATTTCAAACTCGGTAGCAAGCTTCCTCTTCGTATCAGTTATCAATCCATCCATTCCTGTTACAAATAGGTCATCTACATAAAGCAGAAGTATCATTGGGTTCCCTTCTTCAACCTTGTAGTAAAGGTTGGAATCTGCTTTACTCTTGGTAAAGCCCAAACTGGATAGAAAGCTATCAATTCTGTCGTACCATGTCCTGGGTGCCTATTTCAAACCATACAGGGCTTTCTTTTATTTACACACATGAGTCTCTCTATCATGTGTCTCAAATCCGAGTGGTTGTTCCACATATACTTCCTCTTCTACTACACCATTCAAGAAAGTTGTCTTGACATCCATCTGGTGTACTTTCCACTTCATTACTGTAGCTAAAGCAAGTACTGATCTTATGGAAGTATATCTGGCTACAGGAGCAAAGGTTCTTCATAATCTATTCCTTCTTTTTGGGAGAAACCATGAGCCACAAATCTTGATTTATATTTCTCTATGCTACCATCTGCAGCATGCTTGATCTTATAGATCCATTTGGAAGTCACCACAGACTTCCCCTCAGGTCTTGGGACAACATGCCAAACATCATTCTTCATAATCAATTGGTACTCTTTGATCATAGCATCCTTCCACTCTTTATTTTATGTTGCTTCTTCGTAGTTAGAAGGTTCTTTATCAATGAAATCACATAATAAGGCTACATAATTAGAACAGGACCTGGTTCTTTTCCTTTCTCTATGTGTTTCTTTTGGAGCCCCATATCTTTCTGCACCTTGGATAACTTCTCGTACCCAAGTAGGTTTCCTATTATGAGGATTCTTTTCCTGAGGTGGATCTACAGGTTCTTGAGGTTCTTCTAATTCTCGATCTTCTTCTTGAATTTCTTCGTTCATGGTTGTGTCATGAATTCTAGGTATTTCTGTTTCTTCAGATTCTTCAACAGGTCTCTTTCTGGATTTGTTGTAAGATGAGTCTTCATTAAATGTTACATCTCTGTTGATGTCGATCTTCTTGAATCCTAGGAAGTATATTATGTAATCCTTTGAGCTTTCAAAGTATCCCACAAATATACCCTTCCTTATTGAAGGATCTAACTTTGCCCTCTTTTCTTTTAGAATGTGTATGTACACTAGACAGCCAAATATTCTGAGATGGCTGACTTCTAGTTTCTTGCCGGAAAAGACTTCCTCAGGTATCTTATTCTTGAGTACTCTATGTGGAGTACGGTTTTGTACATACACCACTATTCTAACATATTCTACCCATAGATGCATGGGAATATCTTGATCATGAAGCATGGCCCCTACAGCTTCCATGATCGTTCTATTCTTCCTTTCTACAACCCCATTCTGTTGTGGATTATATGGAGTGGTTAACTCCCTCTTAATCCCTGAATCTTTGCATAAGTCTTTGAATTCATTTGATGTGAATTCTCCACCATTATCTAATCAAAAAATCTTGATCTTCTTTTCTTTGTGGTTCTCGATCAAGGCTCTGAGTTCCTTGAATTTGTTGAATACTTCATCTTTCTTCTTCATAAAGTATATCCATGACTTCCTAGAAAAATCATCAATAAATGAAACATAGTATACCTACCCGCTTAATGAATTGGATGACATCAGACCACATGCATCGGAGTGGATGATTTCCAAGATTCCTTTTGCCTTACTCTCGCTACTTGGAAATGTCTTCTTTGTGTTCCTTCCTTTTGCACATCCTTTGCAGACACCATCATGTTTTGTCTGCATTTTTGGAAGACCTTCAACAGCTTTGCTTGTAAGTTGTAGTGCCCTGTAATGCACATGTGCAAGCCTTCTATTCCAAAGTTCATTTGTTTCTACTGAGTCATGCACCAAATCTTGTTCTGGTTGGCCCTTCAATTTGTATAGACCTCCTTCTTGTTCCCCAATCACTATTGCATCATCAAAAGTCTTTCCCTTTGGACACATAAGAACTTGGTCATCTACAAAAGTAATCCTCATTCCTTTTGTATCCAATGCAGATATGGAGAGGAGGTTCTTGTTTAGTCCTGGTACAAACAATACATCTTTCATCTTCATAGACTTTCCATAGTATAGCTTATAGGAGGATTCACCGCTACCTTTTATTGGATACTGGTAGTCATCCCCAAGTTTCACCTTGTGAGGTGACTCATGTTCAGATAGTTTCACAAAGGATTCTTTGAATCCCATCATATGTTTGGAAGCACCAATATCTATAAGCCAATCATTGCTTCCATGTGAGATAGCTCCCGTGAGTGAGGAGATCAACACATATTCTTCATCACTTTCTTGTCTGATTCTCTTTGTGTAAGGTTCATCATCCTCTGTAGCATGAGCATGATGTATTCTCTTGTTTCCCCTTTTCTTGTGATATTTCCCTTTGTTTTTAGGATAGTATTTGGATATGTGTCCTTTCTCATCACATGTGTAACATGTAATAGTAGACAGATCTCTTCTAGAGTGTCAATTCTTAACTTTGGAGTGATGATGGTCCCTTTTGGTTTTCTTGGTGTGGATTGTTAGAGCTTGATCTTCATTTCCCATATTTTCTTCTCGAGCTACTATTCAATCATTCTTCTCATAGTCTATTGAACTTCACTAGCTTCTTCCTGGCATAGATCCCTTGAATGAAAGAGTCCTATGCCCTAGGAAGACCAGTCAGTGTGGTCATCACAATTTTTGCATTCTCTACATCTTCATCTACTGCTTCCAGCTGTTCCTTGATCTGAGAGACCCTTGTAAAGTAATACTGGATGGTCTCTGCATTTAGGATCTTTACATTCTTCAGTTGTTTTCTCAGACTCATCTTCTGATTTATGTTCTTTCCTTCAAAAAGTTTGGTCAGGGCATCAAACATAGATTTAGGTGTCTTTAGGGAGGACACCTGTGGTATGAGATGATCCTTGATTGAATCGGAAATAATTCTCTTAGACATGACCAATTTCTTCTTATGTAAGGCCTTAGCCTCATATCCCTCTAGAATTGGAACCTCCTCATTGATGTAGGAGTCCAACTCATTTTCTTTTAGAACCAGGGAAATCATGTACTTCTAGGCTTAGAAGTTATCAACTCCCTCAATATTTTCATCAAGCTTGGTATGGTGAGACATCCTAACTGAGAACCTCAAATGTAAATACAAAATATTTAGATCTTACCAGGTTATGATGTCGGATCTGGATTTGGAGTTGAATTTCTGTAGAGCTGGTTCAGGAGTAGATTAGGGTTTGACTTTCCTGGATTTCTGACCAATCAAAAGATTTGATCTTGATCTCTAAACTTTTATTTTTAGGAGGATATCAATCCAGGCCTGGGCTGACTCAAAAATTCCACTTCTGTGGAAAGCCCTAATTTTCACCAGTAGTGTTGGGTCAAAAACTGAAAATGCTCAAAATTAGATTCTGCTTCGACAGAAAGATGCACCCTGGAGAGGAGAGTAAACCCAACCTTCTTTTGCTGAAAAAATGTGGAGAAAGATCCAAAAAGTAGGAAGCCCTATTTTCTACAACTGCATAATGTCTTCTTCTCAGGTTAGCTCTGATACCATGTTAGATTTTTATCATTTAAGCTAGCATTATCTTAGGATCTTTAACTAAGAGAATAACAAGCACAACAATCAAACATAAGAGACAACAAACACAAAGTTTTTCCTCGGGGAAACCATACAGGAGAAAACCCCGCAACTTCCTCAGAGATAGAATCAGCACCAAAAGCAAAACCCCAAAACAGTAAGATGATCTCCTGACAGCGGTAGTCTCTCTCTCTCTCTTGCCCCAGCAACTTCTTCTCTCTCTGTTATGTGCTACAACTGAGTGTGAGTGAATGTGTGTTAAATAGAGAGGCTCACTCTCTATTTGTACTAATTACTGACTTGACAATAACTCACTAGGGCCAACTTCTCTAGGAGAGTCTAATAACCCTAGGGCCTCGCAACTGTGGGGACTTTAACCCTTGAACAATAGGAGGGTTACCCATAATGACTTGACATGACTTGTTTACATTATTGAATCTCCCGATAGGAACATCGGGGCATGACATGACTCAAATACATTACAGACACTTCCCGAAATAAACATCGGGGTACAAGACATAAGATATACAAGTGAATACATTCCGAAGTTACAAATACATCAACACTTGTACTATGTGCAAGGTACTAGAGATTATGGGATTGATTATGCAACTAGTGCACATCTTGATCTCATAGGCTTCACAGATTCATACTGGGAATGAGATGGGAATGAGAAGAAATCCACTTTAGGATTTGTGTTTATGATCGGATTTGGGCCAATTTGTTGGTCCAGGAAGAAGCAAGTAGCAATTGCACTCTCTTCAGCAAAGGAAAAGTATCAAGGAGATGTCAATGCAGTTATTTAGGAAGTTTGGCTACATGGAATCTTGACAGAATTCAGGGCTCACACTTCACCTTCAGTGGATATTTATTGTGACAACCAGAGCACCATAAAAACTTCTAGTGATCCAGTTCAGAAGTAAAGAGCAAATCACATTGAGCTTCACATGCATTGTATTCATGAACTAGTGCATGAAAACACTATCACATTGCATTATTGTCCTACAAAGGATCATATTGCAGACATTTTTCAACAAGTCCTTCATTGAAAAGAGATTTTCCTTTATCAATTTTTTTTTAGGTGTAAAATCTTGATTCATTATTCTTGTTCCTTCTTATTTTGAGCGGGGGGGGGGGGCTTTCCCATGAGGTTTCCCCTATTTCCTAGTTTTATTAAGAAACATTTTTTAATTCTTTTAGATTTTTATATGGGTAAATTTTGTCCTTGTTTCCAGGGACTGTAGTTTTCCAAGTTAGGATTATGGGGGGGGTGTTAGGATTTATAATCCTCCCTTGTCCAAACTGGTCTAGTAGATTATATTTTCCTAACTTAGGAGTCATATAGTTATTATTGGGTCCACTTGGACTAATGGGGCCACATGTACTAGTCACTAGGGTGTGGGGAACACATATAGAGGCTAAAAACAATTGATTTCACATGCATGCATCATCTTATGCGCCTCTTAGAACAATACCTACAATTTAGGAGCCACCGGGAGTGCCAAAACCAACCTCCTTTAGTTGTTTGTAGTTGGTGACTAGTCAAGCTTAGTTATGCTTCAGTTATATTTAGTTATATGTCCTCCAGTTCATTTAGCACCAGTATTGCATGGTTGCATGTGGGAAGGTGCCTATTCTCACCTACTTCTCACCTACCACCTCAGTTAAACTAGTTAAAATGACTATAATTGATTGAGAGACTGGATTAGACAAATGGAGCGTAGCTAGTTAGCTCCAATAGTGATTTAGACACTTCTAGTTAGCAGCATAGTCAGATTGAGTTGTTGATTCAAATCCTATACACATGATTCGAATTCCCCTTTATGTAACACTATTGTATACTGCTAGGATTAATGAAGTTTATACTGTAATTATACTGAGCAATACTTGTCTTTTTCCTGTGAGATTTGTTTTGTTTAGTGGTTATTATTCATTCCTTTTACATTGAATAATAACTAAAATCTAATGGCACTCATTGTATGAAGATCAATGGCACATTAATTCTAATAATACTTTTTTTGGCGCTGCCTCTGCCGCAACTCCTTTCTCTTCTTCTTTATTGTCGTTGTCTCTGTCATTTATCATTTCTCTTCTTCTTTATTGTCATTGTCTCTGTCATTTATTGTTTCTCTTCTTCTTTAGCTCTTCTCCATACATAAGAAGATTTTTGAATGAATTTTTATTTCCTTTCCCTAGGCCGAAGAGGCCCCCAACACTCACCTATGGCTCGTACCGAGCTACAAGAAGTCATTCCTCCACTTCCTTTCTTCTGTCAACTTTACTGCGAAAATATTCCAATATTTTCATCACCTGTTATACTTTTGGTCGCACCTCTTCCTGTACCTTATGCATTTGCTCCACAAGGTTAGAACTAACTTGTTTCGACATTACTTTCTCTATCGATGCCACTGCTCCGTGCACCTTCTGATGTATAGAATGAAAGATTCATGTAACTTTTTCTTCTTCATATTGTAGTTGTTCCACCTTTTCTGCTTGATGTTGATGTTGTGTGTGAAATATTATTACTTGCTTCTGCAATCTCCTCATTTCTATTTTCTTATCCATTTTCTACACTAAGGGTAACTACTTCATTTCATTCCTTATTTGAGAAATATTTCCTTCCACTTTTGTCAATTCTATGGAAATTTTCTCTGACACTAGATTTTCCATTAATACTTCTTAACTTGAGAGACTTGGTTGAAAACATTAGCACATATCATTTATGCTTTTTCTATTTTCTTCGCAACTTCACTTGCTTCTTTCCTTCTCTCCTCCAAAACTTTTGTGGGTGTGCTTGGTTTCACACACTCTTCAAGTTGTGTGACCCTTTTCTTAAGGTCATTCTTTATCTTTCCAAGTCGAATGACCTTGTCTTCTGCTTGCATTTCTGCATCATCAAGATTCAAACAAGCAAAATTTACAATATTCTCAAACTTCAACTTGTTTTCTTCTCTTTCCTTTACTTTCTACTTGGTCTTCTGCATATTTTCCTTTATTTTCTTAATGGTCTACTCGGATTTCTTCTCCTTCTTTCTGAGGGAAATTTATCATACTATGATTTCCTATATTGTAACTTTCTCTAATGCATATACTTCTACTAGTCACATCTACAAAAAATCTATGATTACCTGGCTAGAACGTTTCTCCTTTTCATTGGACTTTGGGGTTCCCAAATCCCATAATTCCCCTGCAACTTGTACCCTGATAGGATGATCCAGATTCGGCGTCTGGGGTTTCGATGCGTTAGGAGGAACGGGTTCATCCTATGACTCTAGTACTCAGGGCACGTGATCCAATGTGACTTTAACCTATTTGATAGTTTTATCTAGTTCATTAAGTCGCTCTGCAACATTAGTAGTGAACCAAGTCTGTCTCTTACCGATGTCATTCCATCTTGCTTGTGTAGCTTCTTGTAGTACTTTTGCTAATGATGCCAAGTCTTCATCAACCATGCAGAAGGTATTAGTTTGCTTATTAGCCTTCCTCTTCTTACACTTAGGCCCTCTTTGTTCTACTGCTTTCTGTTCTCCCTGTTCTTTCTCTTCTAGATGTGGGTCTGGAGGAGGAAAGTTGGAATCATTCTTGTATAAATCCATTCCTTGGCTATCTTGCGTAGGGATTTCGTCCTAATTTACCTCCTCCTCCCTTACCTGAGCTTCTGGTATAGGAAGGAACCATTATTTTGGCCAATCGGTGACAATGGTTTCCAGTTCTTATTCGGTTAATACAAATTGTGTGACCAACCATTGGTGATATGGGTCCTTTCATGGTTGTATGTCAATATAGTGTGGGACAATTTGAAATATGATAATTTGGAGAAATCAAGAAATAGTGTGATCTTTAATTCTCCCCTTCTTATTCACTAGGTTATTTAAGGCTTCACTATATAAAAAAATCAATTTTACTATTTATTTTCCTATTCTTATCTATCAAGAACCAGAGGTTCTGGTATCTTTCCCCTCTCCAACTAATATGTAAATTTTATCGGCTAGTAGTCTACTGGGTTGAACCAAACAACAAATAAATTAAAATTAACAACCAAGAATAATGGAAAGAATTAATGTCTTCTTGTGCTGTGGCTGCATCTTGTAACATCACGTTCAATAAAAATTATGACCAGTTGATATGGAATCCTTTTGCATAGACTGCAACTAGCGATACCTCCCCTGTAGTACATTTGTTTGGTCGCACTGTTTGTTAGGATTTATAATCCTCACTTTTCTAAACTATCTATTAGATTATATTTTCCTAATTTAGGAGTCATTTAGTTATTATTGGGTTTACTAGTACCATTGGGTCCACTTGGCCTAATGGGGCCACATGTACTAGTCACTAGAGTGTGGCGAACATCGATACATGATAACTGGAACTGATTGCACCTTCATGCATTATTTTAGGCACCTCCTAGACCAATCCCCTCATTTTAGCATCTGCTAGGAGTGCCGACACCAACCTCCTTCAGTTGTTGGCAGCTAGTAACTAGTCAATCTTAGTTATGCTTTAGTTACATTCAGTTAGATATACTCTAGTTCAGTTAGTGCCATTTATGCATGGTTGCATGTGGGAAGGCACCAGTTCTCACCTACTTCTCACCTACCACTACAGTTAGACTGGTTTGATTGATTATAAATAATTGAGAGACTGGATTAGACATCTTGAGTTATCTTGTTGAACTCCGATAGTGATTTAGACACTTCTAGTTATCCATTCAATTTGTCTTGAGTTGGTAGATTCGAATTCATCTCTCATGATTAAAATTCTCCTATATGTAACACTATTGTATACTGCTGGGATTAATGAATTTTATACTGTAATTATACCGAGCAATTCTTCTTTGTTTCCTGTGAGTTTTGTTTTTTCAGTGGGTATTATTCATTCCTTTTCACTGAAAATAATTTAGAATATAATAGCACTCATTTCTTGAAGATCTATGCCATATTAATTCTAACATGGTATCAGAGCCATCTCAGGAAAGCTTCAAGTCTTTCTACTTTCCATTCTACACTAGAAGCAGTTGGGTTTCCACAAAAGTCCTGCAAAGAGTTCCTTGCTTCCTATGAATTCATTCAGAGTGGCGGTGAGGGTGTGACGGACCCTGAAAAAGTGTACATGTCAAGAAGGAAGTTTTGATTCGTACATAGCATGAATTATTTTTGGTTTTGGCAGTGATATTTTGCAGGCTTAGATTCATATCGATTTGATATTATCAGTTCCTCTTCTTACTCCATCCACAAGATATTCAGAATGGAAATTGAAGATGATTTCATATATAAAGAGACAAGGTCTCTATGAGGTATCTATTGGAATTGATAAATAGCCTTATGAAGATGAGAATGACTGGCTAAATGATGGTGATAGAGATTTTGGAAGAATATGTCTGGCCTTTTCTCCAGTGATTCTTCTATTTTGAATTTTGTGCATAGTTTACCGGTGAGTGTTTCAGAAAATAAGGAGAAATTTGATTGATCTATCTCTAATGATCTTGCTAGTGTACTGAAAAGTAATAATTTGGATATTTTGGAAATAATATCATATTTCAGGAGTGATCCATTCACTCTCATTGATCTAGAGATTCCAATAAATTCCTACATGATTGCATGCACCAATACTCTGAATTTTGAAGAAGGAGAAAATTGTGCATCTACCATCTCGGTGGAGCACAGTATTGGATATGATATGAACCTATATGAATGTGATATGATCCTATTTGTATATTATTTGATATTATTTTTTTCAGGTTTTAAGTTTCAAGTGCTTCCAATCATTCTTGTATCTATTCTCATCAATTTTGGTGAGAAGAATGAAGTACCAAAAGTCTCTTTCGAAATTGATGCTGGTGATTTGATGTTAGTATTATTTTATGAGTTTGATGATATTATATTTTATGAATATTTGTGTATTTTAGAAATAATATCATATTTTAGGAGTGATCCATTCACTCTCATTGATATAGAGATTCCACTAAATTCCTACATGATTGCATGCACCAATACTCAGAATTTTGATGAAAGAGAAAACTGTGCATCTACCATCTCGGTGGAGCACACTCTTGGATATGATATGAAAATATTTGGATATGATATGATATGATTTATATATTATCTGATATTATTTGGTTCAATTTTTAATTTTCAATAAATTTTAGTAATTCTTGTAGCTATTCTTATCAATTTTGGCGTGAAGAATCAAGTACCAAAAATCTCTTTCAAAATTTATGTTGGGGATTTGATGTCAGTTTTCTCTCATGAGTTTTTTGATATTATATTTTGTAAATATTTGGGTATTTTGGAAATAATATCATATTTGAGTGATCCATTCACTCTCTTTTATCTTGAGCTTCCAGCAAATTCCTACATGAGTGCATGCACCAATATTCGGAATTTTGTTGAAAAAGGAGAAGATTGTGCATCTACCATTTCGGTGGGGCACTTGGAACCATTGTTCCACACTATTGGATATGATATGATGTAATTGGTAATGGATATTTCAGTAATGTTTGTGGCTTCTCTCATCAATTTTGGTGTGAAAAATCAAGTACTGCAAGTCTCCTTCAAAATTGTTGCTATGGATTTGATATCATTCCACACTCTCAGATCTGATATGAACTTATTTTGATATGATATGATATTATTTGGATGTTATATGATATTATTTGGTTCAATTTTTAAGTTACAAGATCCTTCAGTCATGCTTGTAGTTGGTCTCATCAATTTTGGTGTGAAAAATCAAGTACAAGAAGTCTCCTTCAAACTTACTGTTGGCGATTTGATGTTAGCTTTCTCTTATGAGTTTGATGATCACATGCACATCTCCTCACAGAACTAGTAAGGATGGAGACATTTTTCATTTTCCTAGACACTTGGGGTTGATTTTGCTTCACATGGTTTGATGTTCAAGGATGAAATATACCAATTGGTTGGGTGTCCCTCACATGGTTTGAAGTCTCAAGCACCTTTTCTCTCTCATCACTTGATTTCAGTTACTCTACATGGGTCCAATTTTCATCTAGAAGTTGTCTATATTTCTGATTCAGTTGAGCATATTCTTCTTATTCCAAAGAGGAATATTCCTACAGAGATAATCATTTAGTTTGGATTCATAGGTTCACATGCACAGATTCAGAAAGCCGATGCACAGAAGAACTAGAACATTACTTTGTTGCTTCATAGTGCTGCAGATTGTAACAAAAGATTTTGCAAGTTTTTAACTTGTTTTTCCTATTTTGAGGGGGCGGGGTTCCCCTAAGGTTTTACCCTATTTCCTTGATTTATTAAGAAGAATTTTTATCTTTTATTGTATATTGGTGAATTTTGGCCTTGTTTCCATGGCCTGTGGTTTCCAAGTTAGGATTCAGGGGGGGTGTTAGGATTTATAATTCTCCCTTGTCAAAACTGTCTATTAGATTATATTTTCCTAACTTAGGATTCATTTAGTTATTATTGGGTCCATTAGTGAAATTGAGTCAACTTGGAATAATGGGGCCACATGTACCAGTCACTAGAGTGTGTGAAACATAGATAAAGGCTAACTTGAACTGACTGCACCTTCATGCATCAGTTTTGGCACCTCCTAGACCAATCCCTACATTTTAGGAGCCACTGGAAAAACTGACACCAACCTCCTTCAGTTGTTGACAGATGGTAACTAGTCAAGCTTAGTTATACTTTAGTTACATTCTGTTAGATATATTCCAGTTCATTTGGGGCTAATTATTCATGTCTACATGTGGGAAGGCACTAGTTCTCACCTGCTTCTCACCTACCACTACAGTTAGACTGGTTTGATTGATTGTAACTGGTTGAGAGACTGGATTAGACATCTGGAGTTAACATGTTGAACTTTCATAGTGATTTAGACACTTATAGTTAGCCATGCAGTCAGTCTTGAGTTGGTATATTTGAATTCATCTCTAATGATTTGAATTCTCCTTTATGTGACACTGTTGTCTATTGGTGGGATTAATGAAGTTTATTATGTAATTATACTAAGCAATTATTCTTTGTTTCCTATCAGATTTGTCTTTTTCAGTGGGCATTATTCATTCCTTTTCACTGCAAATAATTTAGAATCTAATAGAAATCATTGCTTGAATATCAATGGCATGTTAATTCTAACACGGTTCACAATATTTTGTAGGACAATATTGTTGGTGCCAGGTGAACAACATGGTTGTTAATGGATTCCATTAAGAACCCTCTGTTGTACCTAACTAGGTCATACTTATGTTTAACCTTCGTAATCAGATTTGGGTCTTAGTCCTTCTTCAAAAATAATGTCGAGTCTTCTCCTGCCCACGGGAGGCCTGTAATTATTGAAATTAGGTCAACATAGACTGAGTATGGTTTGTCTAGCCACAAGAATCTTCCATGAAATACTACCAGTAGCTACTTTACATAATTGTTCACTTCTGTGCTTTGACCAAAGTGTGGAATGAAAAGTAATGACAATAAGCCATATTGCTCCACTCCTTTCTCCCATTTTATTGCAACGAAATGGTTTGATGAGTCTAGCATTTCCTTTTCCATTTTCATGTATTTTTTTCTATCCAGAGCTCTCAGTTTGTTTGTATCATGATCCTTGAAGGATAACATGTGCAAATTTGGTATGATATGCTTCAATAATTTAACCCCTTTTGGCAGTTTGGGTGCTACCAGCATAGCATAATTCTTTCTTGGGATGTTGACCTGTGGCGCATCCATCCTCCTTGGTGGAATATATGTTGGCATCAAGTTTCTAGTTTCCAAGTCTTCCTCTATTTAGGGACTAGTGGTGTTTTTGTTCCTTTTTCCTTTCTTTGTCTCTTCATTGTACACTTTCCCTTTGAAGCTGCTGACAGTTTTGGTTCCTCTTCTCTACATTTTCCTGATGGTCGAAGTGGAACTTTCCCAACAGTTGGGTTAGGATGCTTCTTTGGTGGAATATAACCCACAGTATCTTCCATAATAGGCATAGGTGATGCAAGTCCAATTTTAGGTTCCACAATGGCACTAGTGCTTGATATTGAGATTACCATGAATTTCAAACTACAATCACTCTTCTCTCCTTTAGGTAGAATGAATCTAAGTGTGGATGCAAAGTTTGATATGAAACAACAGTCTCTGACAATTGTCCTTCACATGAGTGGGTATTCAATTAGAAAGGAATCTGTCCTTTCAACCTCATGGGAAGTCAATTTGAATCATATAAGGAAGCCCCTCAGCATGACGTCGATTAATTGGCCTCATTTATTGTCATTAAAGAAGACGTGATCACAAAGCACACCACCCAATTCTGTCAAGATTTACTATTCAATGAGTGACAATCGTTATGTCAGTGAATCTTACACATGACTATATTCACTCTCTCACTAATGTTGCATCATTTTTTATCCATATCAAGTTTCTCATCGCACGCCTTGGGATTTGCATTTCCCTTCATTTAAACTTCTGGTCGCACTCCTTGCAACATACATTTCCTTTCCCAAAAGGTTTCTGGTCTTGTGCTAGACCACTTGTCTTTACTTCATAATTTTAACCTTGGATAGATGCCAAGTCTACACAATTTTACTTCTCTTTGTGGCAGAATTTCAATTGGTGCCAATACATTTTAGGGCATCTCTGTTTTTTTTTATGCGACAAAGTCACAACTATCAAAGTATGGTTTTATCCCTCTCCCATTGATGATCCCTCTAACCTCTATTCCATCTATCTTTTCTAACTTCACTGCTCCTCCGTCAGTGATTTCCTTGACCACATATGTACTAACCAATGTGTTTTCAACTTTCCTGGATACTTGAAAAATTTAATGTCATAAATAAGAACAAGGACATCAACTTAAAAATGCTTTCTCTTAATGTGTCTATCATGCCATACATTTTTCCTTTGTTTCTCAACATTTTGGTGAAATCCTGCCACAAAAGGTTCTTGTTCTAAGTGTATTAGTTGAAGCAATATTTCCTCTATAGAATCAACATCTATCATTTCTGTGATCATGGAAAATATCAAAATTGGTACAATATATTCCATAGGGATGACAACTTCTTGTCCATATACCAACTTGAATGGGTTCTAACCTGTCAAATTTTTACATATTGTGAGATATGCCCATAGCACTGTAGAGACCTTCAGATCCTAGTCATCTCTTTGAGCATTGTAGAACTTTGTCAATGCATTTTCTAAAATCTTGTTGAATACTTCAACAACTCCATTCACTTGAGGATGATATGGAGTAGTTATTATATGCGGTATCTGGAATTCATCAATCAGCTCTTCGATTAATTGATTTAAAAAATGTGTACCTAGGTCACTAATTATAATTTTTGGGCATCCAAACCTTGTCACAACATTTTCAAATAAAAATTTCGCAGCAGCCATAATAGTACAATCCTTTACTGGAACTGCTTCTCCCCATCTGGTGAGGTAATCAGTCACAATGATAATATAGCTTGCTCTTGTGGGATTTCCTACCGGATTGATAGGTCCTACAAAATGAACAACCTAGTTATTGAATGCTTGGAGTGTAATCTGTGGCACCAATGGCATTTCATCCCTTCGCGATGACTTCCCAGTTATTTGATAGATATCACAACTATGAAAATAATCTCAACTGTCTACATGCATGGTGGGCCACCATAGTATTGCTTGCAAAATATTTTGCACAGTCACTTTTCTTGCATAGTGGCCTCCTACGACACCATCATGTTCTTCACTTAATATCCTCAGGCGCTCGTGCTCCAAAAGACAACGTCAGAGTATCTCATCACGACCCATTTTATACAAATGTCCAGCAATTAACTGGAAATCTGTGGCTCGTACTACTAACTGTTTCTTTTGCGTAGTGGTAAATTCAGTTGGCGCATAACCCATACTCAGAAAGTGGATGATATCCTTATATTAATCATCAAACATGGTTATCACAAAAAGTTTTGCATTAGGTAGATTATATTCCATACTAGTAGGTCCTTCTCCACTTTTAATTCTTAAAATATGGTTTGGTCCTAAATTCAACCTACCCGATTTAACAATTATCTCAAAATTAAATTCCTAGAAGAGGAGAAGCCAGCGGCAAATATTCACCCCCAACACTACCTTATTGACCAAATATTTCAGCGCTGAATGGTTAGTGTACATATTGAAATGTCCACCAACCAAATAATGTCTAAATTTATGCAATGCATATACCATCTCTAGCCCTTCTCTCTCCAATGTGGTATATTTTTTCTCTGCAGTTGATAACTTTATTCTAGCGAAAGCAATGGGGTGATCAATCGCTCCTTCACCCGGTTGAGCCAGTACCATGCCGAGCACAACAGACGATGTGTCGACATGAACATGGAATTATTTTTTCCATTATGGAAGTAAAAGTATTGGCACTATTTCCATCTTGTTCTTCAACTTGTCTAGACTCCCTTGACAGTCTTTTGTCCACTAAAACTTAGTTCCTTTTTTCAATTGTTTCTCCATCAGAGCAATCACCTCCACATATCCCTTGATAAACTTTATGTAGTATCTAGTATGTCCAAATGTTGTTTTCAACTATTTAATTGTGGTTGGTGGTGGTAATTTGAGGATGATGGCAACATTGGTTGGATCAAGCAAAATTTCATCACGACAAACAACATGGTCCAACATAGCTCCAAAAGGTGCACAAAAGATACACTTTTTTTAAATTTAAGGAAATTTGATACAGGCGAAACCATTCCAACATCATTCTTAGGCTCTCAATATGGTATTTTACAAGACCAAATACCATACAGTCATCAAAGCAAACTTCAAGAAATTTACGTGTAAAATATTTAAAAGAAGGAACTACAATTCTAGAAAAAATGCAGGTGCATTCTTGAGTCCAAAGGGAATTACTATGTACTAGAAACAACCCCACTCTGTCACAAATGTAGTTTTGTGTCGATCCTCCTTTGCAATTCTAATATGATGATAACCCAAAAATGCATCAGTGAAAGAATACATTTCTTTTCCTCTAACATTCTCTAGCACCTCGTCTATGAATGGAGTCAGAAACAGATCATGCAAACAATCATCATTTAGATTCCTTAGGTCGACACAAATCCTTACTTCAAATGAGGTATTCTTGTCATCCACGATGATTGGACTGATCTACTATGATTCTTCAATAGTTTCTATGACACCTGTTTCTAGCATTCGATCCAATTAAGCTTTAACTTTTTCTTTGTAGCGTGGGTTTAATATGTATGGTCACTGCTTGACCAATTTTGCGTCAGGCGTCAAAGGTATCTTTATTTCACCAAGGTTTCCAGATATTCCTTTCATATCACACTACAACAAATTTTACTTTTAGGGGCGATTGTCTTCTGCCTCCAATAGTCACTTTTGGGGGTAGTTTTGGCTTTGGAGGTGGTATTTACAAAACTGCCCTTAATAGAACCGACGCTAAAATTTTTGAATTTTAGGGGTGGTTTTGGAAGAGATCATAACTGCACCTAAAATTTAATTTTGGAGGAGGTTCTAAACTCCCCCTGTTATCATGTAAAATGGCACATTTTCGTCTGAGTACTGACACCGAATGTGTCGACACACAAAAGGATAAACTGGATCGAAGTAGCCAAAACACTATAGAAAGGCATGACCTTTGATACATCATCACCTTACCAGTTGAATATATTTTTGTTTGGACATTAGGGTTGAATACATGACTATTTGCATAGAAACCCGTGTATCATATGTGAGTATGTGCATTGCAACTAACGTATATATTTTTAGGGCTTGCACTCGGAGGTTTCTTAAAGCAAGTCGTGTATCATACATGACTTTACAGTTTCAATAGCCATGTATTCCTTAATTCAGAGATAAAAATATAAACACGATTAGTTAAGGATAGTTGGACCCTTAATCATAACTATCCCAACTTCCTCAACCATCTCAACCTTTGAAACCTCTCTTTTTCCTCATGAATAAATCGAGGGTACGGGTTCAATCATACTTAGTAGAGAAAAGTTATGCTGGTGGTTTTCCTTTAGATATATTGGAGTAGTAGAACTTAGTGCCCTTGGTTTGTAGAGGAACAATTGTCTCAGATGTTAGATTATAATCTCACCACACTTGTTTATCAATAAAGAAAGTTCTTCTTCCAATATTGCGCACTCTTGTATATTGTGATTTCTGAATGACGTTAATGTTTCATTATGAATATGTTATTTCATTAACCATTGATATAAGATATAAGATATTGCAAGAAGATATTGTTCTTTATAGATGATTGGAGATACCCTGGAAGCTGTAGAAGGAACTTGAAGAGAAGAAGAAAAGCTAGAATCAACCATCATAAATAAGGTATGTCCTCTTTGATTTCCAGTATTGCATGTTCAGGGCCTATCTATCAGTTCTTTTCTTTTTGAAAAATTTTGACCGTACACGCGGGTTGCTTCGGTGTCAGTCGTGTGTTTCACTTTGCATACATTGGTTTCCTTCTGGAGAGTCGTGTATCATACGCAGGTTTCCTTTATAACAGTCGTGTATTCCTGTTGATGTGTGTGAGTCTATAAGGTTCTTGCTTGTCCATGTTTTTATGATATTTCAAATGCTTGTGGAGGTTCTATTTTTGGCATAATATTGTGGTCTTAAGTTAGTACATTTCACAGTTTACTTGATTTCTCAAGTCCTTGAGTGTTTTTGTGTTTGAATTTCTTCATTGGTGAAGGTATTAGGTCCTCCTACTTGGATTTTTGGGTATGAGTGCTTGTGGTTTAGGTCATTGAGCAGTCCTTTGAAAAATTGTATGCTTTGTACTAGTGTTAGTGGTCTAAGTAAGTCATTCTTGTCGTTTTGGATCTATTAGTCTTTAACTTTATAGTTCTGCCAAGATTAGGTTTTGTGCCATTTCTTCCTGTTTGGGTGAAGTGAGTTCCTATAGGGTATGTTTGCATCATTTACTGCTATGTGTTTATATTTTTCAAACTTACTCAAGTTTGCATTTATTTGCATTATAATTTTTGAAATTTTTGAAAAGAAAAGACAAAAGGTTTTTTGCACTTTTTTCATTAGGTTGAATTTAGTTGTTCTTTTTCGTTATTTTTCAAGCAAAAAATAAAAAAATTTAAGTCTTGTAGTTTCTCATGCTTTGTTTAAAATTTCATTAGCTTTCATTTTACAAGAAAAAAGAAAAGAAAAATTGGCATAGTAGTTGCAATTTTCTTCAAAATTTTAGTTTACATCATTTTTTCTTTCTTTCTACCGATTCTATAACATATAGTCTCATCTCACCACCTTTGACTAATACAGCCCATTAAAATGAACGATTAAGTAAAATTGTACTAGTATGTTTCTTTTTCTAGGCTCATACATCAACTAGTATGTTGGAGACATTTACCACCATACACACTCTTTTTGGTCAAATTAGCCTAGTTAAGCCACTATCCTAAGTATTATTGACATAAATTGACATTATGGGAGCATTAATTGACATCATCCAGTCACACCCACACCTACCTTCAGTCAAAGAGGCTAACTTAGCCTTCTCCTACATTCGGGGAGGCTAACTAGAGCACTCTGGGGGTGATCTGAGTGATATTAATGCACCTAAATTGCTAACTGATGGTTACAATTAGTTAATAGGGTAGTAAAGGTGCCTCCTTTCATTTAATTGATTATTTAATGATTAATTAATGAACTGGAGTCAACAGGGGCGCCTCCACCAACTTCTGATGTTCAGTTCAACTTTAGTTACCCTCATCGGGGTTCATTGGAGTCATTCAAGTGCTAACACTTGATGGTTGGCTTGCTATGACATGTGTCTAATCTATTTCAGTTGATACTTAGTCATTTATTGCACTTTGACTTCAGTTATGGCTCAGTTGAGTCAACTAGGGTTTTGATCAGTGGTTAACTAGAGTGTTGACTATGACTTACATTCAGTTACGCTAGAATCACTCATTCAATTCGAATGAACTTCTTGAGGATTCGAATTTATCATTCATTCATGCTTGTAGCATGACATTGTATTGTATCATCATTCTTTCATCTGATTATACAGAGCAGATACTCATTTTGTAGACTGATTACACCATTTAATGAGTTATTTGTTGATTAATCTTTGATGAGACCGATGTTTAGTCCCTAGATCAATGTGTAAGATTAATATGGTATCAGGGCTCATGGCGGGACAAAGCTCTATCTCTCAAAACCAATATTTTTGATAGATTTCTGCATGAAATTTGAGCAATAGCTCAAAAATCCAGCACTGCACCAGAAGCCAAGGCTTACCACTTAATACCCCAAGTAAAGAACTTGTTGATCAATATTGCTTGATTGACTATGCTGGGTGTGATGAAAGCCTAAAATGTGCAAGCTGTCTGACCTTACATTTCCCTTTCTATTTTGATTTTCAGGTTTTCTACAGGTGAAGCATTCGCTCTAGTAGATCCAGATGGCCTCCTTAGTAGATCTTTTGACTCCATACAATTTCCATTCATGGAAAGGTGATATGGAGATTTAGCTACACTCTAGAGGACTCTTTAGAGTCACCATGGACACTGAAGATGATCCCAGTTCAGCCATAGAAAAATCAAGATTCTTGAACAAGAAGGATGAAGCCTTTGGTTTCTTGTGCCTCTCTATTTCCCGAGATCTTCTTTTCCATCTTGCGGGATTGAAGACTCCAAAATAAATATGGGACAAATTGGAAACTCTATATGGAAAGCATGATGACTTGAGGGTTTAACATCTCTAAAATGAATTAATGTCTCTCCGGCCCTCCAATTTCGAGACTCTAAATGACGTTTTCACAAATTTCAAGAATACTGTTTTACTCTTGAAGCAATGCAAAGTGGAGAAGGAGGATGATCAAATCATCCTCACCATACTCTCCAAGCTTGGGGCTGCTTATTCTATTTGTGCTTCTACATTCCGTGTGGGGAAGCTCACAACCCATGGATGGAAGATGCCTACACTCAATTCCTTCATTGAGTCCCTAAGAAGTGAACATGAAAAGCTTGTCCAGATGGGGATCATCAGATCTTCCCATGATCAATCCCTCCATGTCTCGGGGCCCAAAGATCTAAAGGGTAAGGGAAAATAACACAAGAACCCAAAAACTAAATTTGATGCTCCTAAACCTATAGTTGAAAACCAGCAGCATGATGAGTCTTCTGGCTCAAGGAAGAACAAAGGAAAAGGGAACCATGGAAAGGAAAAAGTCAAGTGTTCTTACTGTGGGAATGGCTTCCACCCTAAACATGCCTGCATGAATAAGAAGCTTGATGAAGCAACCTCTCTCCTTGAGATAAATCACATCAATCTTCCAGAGAGCTTTCGAAGGAGAGATCAACAAGATCGAGAACCACAGCATGAAAAAGGTCATTCCCTCATGGCAAGCACTTCGAAGTCCAAAGAACTCTTGATTGATTATGGAGATTCAAACCACATGATGGCTGAAAGAGACTCCTTTTCATCCTTGGAGATAGGAAAATCCATTCCCATCCACATGGGAGATGACTCCACCATCATTTTAGAAGGACAAGGTACTGTTGATCTTGAAAATGACTTTTTTTCAAATGTTTTGTATGTACCATCTCTGGCATCAAATATCATTAGTGTCTATTAGATGACACATATAGGAGTGCCTAAGAGAGTTTCTTTCAGCCAAAATGATGTTGAGATAACCGAAATTGCATCCGGGAAACTCATTGTTCAAGGCCTTGCAAACCATCATGCAAAAGACTATGAGTTCTCTCACTTTGTTACGGATGCAAATCCCACCGCTCTGCTAACTCATGGGAATGAGGTTAGTAGGCTGAGGAATGAGAGGTTTGGCCATCTTAATTTCAAATATTTACAGAAATTATAGAAAAAATCCATGGTTGAAGGCCTCCTGGTCATCAAGGCAACCACGGGAATTTGCAAGGGCTGTGTGATTGAAAAACACCCTGAGCACAAGTTCGATCGGGGGAAGGAAAACAAAGCTACATGCATATTGGGGTTGATACATTATGATATCATAGGTTCAATGCCTATCACATAAATGAATGGATCAAGGTATCTTCTTACTTTTATTGATGATTTTTCAAGGTACACATGGGTCTTCTTTCTCAAAAAGAAGTCTGAAGTATGTGAAAAATTTTCTGAATTGAAGGCCTTGATCGAAAATGCCTCTGGGATTAAGATCAAGATCTTGATATCTGATAGCAGAGGGGAGTATGTTAGTAATTATTTGATTCACATATCCTCCCAAAGTGGTATTCAGGTCCAACATTCAATTCCCTACACTCCCCAGTAGAACGGAGTAGCGGAAAGGAAGAATCGGTCTCTCAAGGAGATGACCACTTGTATTTTGGAATCAAATAAGCTTGCTGCAAATTTGTGGGTTGAGGCCATGCATGCTGCAGAATACATTCAAAAAAGGGTGCCATTCTCATTCATTAAAGGGAATACCCCTTTTGAAGCATACTTAGGACACAAGCCGGATGTGTCGAACCTACGGGTGTTTGGGTCCATTGCATGGGTTCGGATTCCGCTTGATAAACAAAGGGATTTGCAACCGCAAAGCATAGAATGTCTGATTATTGAGTATATTGATGAATATAAAGCTTTAAAGCTGTTGGGTATCAATACCAAACATATCATCATCGAGAGAAGTGTCAATTTCGATGAGCCTCTTTAGGAGGTGGAACTAGTGAAGGAGAAAACTGTTGAATTTCCTTCCTATTCTACTAAATATTTGGATGATGAAATTGGGGGTGATGACCCTAATTTGGATCCTATAATTTCTGATATCAGTGTGCAGCAATAATTAGATGCTGAATCAGAACCTAAATTGCAAAATCATCTTCCTACATGGGCCCGACAGACACTCTCCTCCGCAGGAAACAACATTGGAAATCTGGATGATCCAAGGAGAACCCAGTCTGATTTCCAAAGAGCAGGTATTGCACTCTCATGTCCTGATAATTTGCTGTCCCAAAATTTCTATTTGATGATTATTTAAGATCTAAAATCCCACTATCATGCTCGGAAGTATCCGAGATGGCAAGTTTCCATGGATGAAGAGATTAATTCTCTTCAGAAAAACACTACTTGGGAGCTAGTTTCTCTTCCTCCGGGAAGGAAATTGGTTTAATGCAAGTGGGTGTTTCAGACCAAGGTTGATGCTAATGGAAGAACCTATAAATATAAGGCAATTCTGGTGGAAAAATGTTTCTCTCAGGTCCAAGGTGTGGACTACAATGAGAACTTTGCACCGGTTGCAAAAATGGACTCCATCCGCCTTGTTTTGGCAATTTCAGCATCCAAGCACTGGGAAGTGAATCACATGGATGTTAAGACAGCCTTTTTGCATGGAGATATTCATGAGGAGATATACATGAAGCATCCTAAGGGATACATCACTGATCCATCTTTGGTTTGCAAGCTAAAGAAGTCACTATACGTGTTAAAACAGGCCCCAAGAGAGTGGTATTCCAAGATGGATGCCTTCCTTCTCTCGCAAAAATTTCAAAGGTGTAGATCCGATCCAAATGTGTATTTACAGAAGTTTGATGGTCATATAATTATAATTGTTTTATATTTTTATGACTTACTGATCACAGGTAGCACAGTTGCCTCCATTTTAGACATCAAAATTGCTCTCCACAATGCCTTTGAAATGAGTGATTTGGGGCTTCTAAAACAATTTTTGGGGCTCGAAATTGAGCAAAATTATGATGGGATTATGGTCACTCAGTACAAATACATTTTATACCTATTAGTAAAGTTTAACATGGCTGATTGTAGGCCTACACCATTCCCTTTCCTTTCAGGGATCAACCTTGAAGAAGGAAAAAGCACACCTCCCATGGACTGCACTATCTATCGACAACTGATTGGTAGCTTATTGTACTTGACACATTCTCGACCTGATATTTGTTATGCCATGAATGCTTTATCAAGATACATGAAGTAGCCTCATGATATTCAGTGGAAGGCAGCCAAGAGGATCCTCCAGTATATTCAGGGAACCAATACCTACGGCATTCACTATGCTGCAGACTTCGAGCTAGTGCTGGTTGGATACTCAAATTCTGATTGGGTGGGTGATTCTATTGATCAAAATTCTACTTCTAGATATGTATTCATTTTTGGTGGTGGCCCCATTTTTTTGTCAAGCAAAAAGTAGGCTGCCATAGCACTATCTTCAGCAGAGGCCAAGTATCGAGGAGCGGTGAATGCTTGCATCCAAGCAGTTTGGTTGCAAGGCATTCTTTCAGAGTTTGATCTTGGTAGTACTTTGTCCACTGTCCTCTTTTGTGACAATAAAAGTGCTATTAAGATTTCCACAGATCCAGTTACCAGGAAAAGGAGCAAGCATGTAGAGATCCACATGCACTACATCAGGGAGCTAGTGCATGACAGGACCATCATTCTGCAATACTGCCCGACTGATGAGAAGATTGCAGACATCTTCACCAAGAGATTTTCAGAAAATAAGTTCACTTAGCTCTGTTCACTATTGGGGGTGAGTTCATCAGGGTGATTCAGACTACTTTCAGTGTTCAGCTTGAGGGGGGGCTTTTCCCACTAGGTTTTCCCTCTTTTCCTCACTTAGTTTGTTTTGAGCATTGTTTCAGTTTCAGCATTGTACAGGGTGACCTATGGCCTTAGTTGTCAGGGCCCTAGCATTTTTATGCATTTGTGTTTTCTAACTCCTCCTGAGTATAGCTTAAGGGGGGGTTGTTGGAGACATTTACCACCATACACACTCTTTTTGGTCAAATTGGCCTAGTTAAACCACTATCCTAAGTATTATGGACATAAGTTGACATCATTGGAGCATTAATTGACATCATCCAGTCACACCCATGCCTACCTTCAGTCAATGAGGCTAACTTATCCTTCTCCTACATTCGGGGAGGCTAACTGGAGCACTCCAAGGGTGATATGAGTGATATTAATGCACATAAATTGCTAACTGATTGTTACAATCAGTTAACGTGGTGGCAAAGGTGCCTCGTTTCATTTAATTGATTATTTAATGATTAATTAATGAACTGGAGTCAACAGGAGCACCTCCACCAAATTCTGATATTCAGTTCAACTTTAGTTAACCTCGTCGGGGTTCGTTAGAGTCATTCAAGCACTAGCACTTAATGGTTGGCTTACTATGACATGTGTCTAATCTCTTTTAGTTGAGACTCAGTCATTTATTGCACTTCGACTTTAGTTAGGGATCAGTTGAGTCAACTAGAATTTTGATCAGTGGTTAACTGGAGTGTTGACTATGTCTTACATTTAGTTAAGCTAGACTCACTCATTCAATTCGAATGACCTCCTTGAGGATTCGAATTGCTCATTCATTCATGCTTGTAGCATGACATTGTATTGTATCATTATTCTTTCATCTGATTATACAGAGCGGCTACTCATTCTATAAACTGATTACACCATTTCATGATTTATTTGTTGATTAATCTTTGATGAGACTGATGTTTAGTCCCTAGATAAATGTGCAAGATTAATATAGTCCAGGCTAGGCTTGTTGACTATGGAGTTTTAACTGTCCATAAGTATTTGATTTCAAACATAGTAGGCCTTTCACTAGGTAAATCCTCCTCTACATGAGATCATCTGGAAATCTCCTCTCACACAAGAATTAACCATGGGGCCGCGTAAGGACCTGGTTGAGGAGATAACCCTCTGATTCCCTGTTTGAGTGTATATCAATATTTTTATGTGTATGGGGATCTTGTCAATACCACCTCTTGGGCCCCGTATGGTGCTAGTGTTGATATGGTTTCAGGATTTGGTACCCTTTCCATGCATAAGGATCAGGCTTGCGACTATTCAACCAGACTCTCAGTGTAGTTGTGGTATCCTTTAGTCTCTTGACACTAGGGACCATACACAGGTGATACTAGAAAGCTATTTCTGGTATACCTTGGATAGACTTGGAAGGTAACCCCGGTAGACAGTTAGGAGAGTGGTTGGGTGATTCCAGTTCTTGTGCCCAAGAACATCTTCACAGGACATGAAGTAACCATCTATCAATCTTCATTAGTTGGACCTAGGCCCTAATCATGCTAGGCTTTAATTTGGAAGGCATATTTTATATCTGTTGTGTCTGTGTGAGTTTAAGACATTTTTAGTGAGTGTTGTTTGGTTTGTCTATGTTTAGTTAGCATTTAGGCGTGTGTGAGTCAAATTTTTAGTTGTGGAGGACCAACCTATCTGTAGGTCAAGAAGGCTGCAAAACATGCCTCCATATGATATATTGGAGCCTCCACCGCACCCTCAAATGCGGAGACTAGATACTAGTGGTTCTTTTGAACCCGCAGGAGTTAGTGAAGTTCTAGGTGAACCAAAACTTAGGACTGATCAGGAAGAGACAAGTGCAATAGAGATTGAATACTTGCAAGCTGACGAGTTTGCAAGGAATTTTAACCCACCTCTAACTGACTTAAAAAATCCTGTGATCGTCCAAGTTCTTCCCTTTAGTTCACCTGTTATTGAGTTTCTTATGAGCATAGTTATGTCTATCTATGGAGAGGGTATTTCTACCCCAATTTCAGCCATTTTGGTTGGTGCAGTGACACCTCCCCTGATTGGTACTTCAAGACCAAGTGCATCTATTGCACCCTTGTCACCAAGTAGTCGAGGGGTCCAACCACTCACTCCCTATAATGTAGTAGATCCATCTAGTGGGGTAGTTACTAGGATCCCCAGTGCACCTTTTTCTTCCCCCTCCTTCATGCATACTACTCAGAGTGGTATAGGTGGATCCTTTTCATTTGTTCATCATTTTCTGTGGAATGGGGGGCACATTCCCCCATCCACTCCTTATGTAGGTCCTACACATGCATATGTGGGAATGCAGTTTGGAAACACAAATGATTTTGGCCAAGGTTTCCAAACACCGGTTTCGACCCCTTTCACGAGCTCTCCATTTTCTCTTTTTAACAGAGTGATACATGCTCCTATCTTTCTGACTCCAGTTTCATCTGGAGTGGCTCAAACCACTTATAGTGCACCACACACAAGTAATCCATTATATTTCGAGTGGAATCCTTTTCAAAGTAGTCTAACTAATTCACAACTGGCGGTTGGGGGTAAATCCACTTTTTTGTTTGGGAACCAGGGGGCAGGTCCTTCTACATCCCAGACTCATGCTTTTCAATCTCTGGTTAGGCCTAAGCTTCCCTTCCTAGAAAATTTAAACTTGACAGACTTGTCAAAGTTAATTAATGACCCTGTGTGGCATAGTTCCATGTGGCCACCTGTTGCTATTAATTTACCTTCATACATTCCTAAGTTTGAAGGAAAAGCTGACGAAGAACTAGGTTCCCATATAACCACTTTTCACCTATGGTGCTCTTCAAACTCACTGAATGATGAATCCGTTCGGTTGAGACTTTTCCATAGGACCTTGATGTTGGACCATGGATTTGTCCATTTTTCCATCACTTATTGACATATATTTCATCCCTTTCTTCCTGTTATCGCCCATTTATCATTCCATTTTCCATCAATTTGTTGTAATTATGTGTAAAACACCATACCACTTCCATTGATGCTTTAAGTGGTTAATAATGATTATTTTCCTTTATCTTTGATTAATTGAAGACTATTATGCACATTTTTACTAATTATGGTTTGTGGAGTGATTTTTCATGTATAGGACGCTCACAACTAGCTGTTACAGCTTTAATCGAAAATGCATGCTAGATAAGAACACCTTGATTCGCGTCTCTATTTTTGGGTAGATGGAAATTCATCTCAAAAATATGAGACATGGGTTTTGTGCATAACAGCCTCGTTTACTTGTCACAGGAGGAAATTTCCAAACAAATTCATGGTTTGCGATATACAGGTGGTTCTTTGAGAGGGTATTTTCCAGATTTACTGTTGCTGCCGGTTCCAAAGTTGTAGCAGTTACAGTCGTGTTTCAACTGTTACAGATCACAAGATGGGGGTTCAGTTCCTCATTTACATGAGATAAGTTTATGTATAAATATGTAATCAATCTCATTGAGAGGGGAGGAGAGAAAGAAATATTATGCTGTAGGACTTGATCCAGATCTATTGTAATCATTCCATTCTGATAATACATGTTGGCAATTTCTTAATTTTGGAGTTATATACTTTCATTGTGGAGATCCAACTCTGCTCAATGGAGGAAGGGCCCTCTTCCCTGAGCAGATGCTGGTAGTATTGATTGTAGGTGTTTTATTTTGTAGATTTTTTTATTTGTTAGTTCATTCTTTCATTCATTAGATTGATCATAGTTGTTTTTATTATTTAGTTCATATTTAGTTCATGCTTCCATTAGATTTAACATAGTTGTTTTCTTGTTAATTCATCTCGATAGATCGTTGGCCAACATAGAATTGCTTCCAAGTTTATGTAGTTAGATCTTGCTTTGTAAGAGTTGATTTTTATTGCCATGTTTTAAGTGTGATTAGGTTTACAATGTGATTTTATGAATAGGCTTAGGGTTTGATTTATTTTCAAGAAGGTGTGATCTAGTTTACAAAGAGTTTCGATTTCATACCAATAGATAACAGTGTCAGGTAGAAATTGTGCTCGCATAGATATTGCATGACAGCTTTGAAATAAAAGACTTCCCTGGTTTGATAATTTATGTTTAGTACTCTGCATGTTAAGTTTTAATTAACTGGCATATAGTGGGCCCAACATTTTGGCGTCGTTGCTAGGGAAGTTATCAATGGTGCAAAAGTAAATCTGACATTGTTTTGTAGATACATTGTTAAAGTAGGGCATGTAGGTTGCATGATTACATTTCAGTTTATTGAATTTATTTTGAGTGTGAATTTTCTGTCTTTACATTCAGTTTTATTTCATTTTCAATCTTTAGAGCACAAATCTTATCATTCCCCTTATTGGTGTTGTAAACACCACCCATTATACTAACAAGTTGACAGAAAAATTTGAAGGAGGAGCCTGAGAATAGCACATGAAGAATCTATGAAGAGATGGCAGGTAATAAAGATGCAGAAGTTGTTACCTTCAAATTTTCCATCAGATATTCAGGAAGAGTGGCGCCAAAAAAAGCTTCCCCCCACATGTTCTACCAAATTTTCACGGTTTGGAAAATGAAGACCCTGATGTATTTTTATTTCAATTCGAAGTACTTTGTAGAGGATATGGTTATTGTACTAATGATCAAAAGTTGAATGTGTTTCCCCTTACTCTCAAAGGAACAACCCTCTGATGGTTCATGAGCCTCGATGGGAGTTGTATACAAACTTGGGAATACATGAAACTTGTATTCTTGAAAAGGTACCAAGATTATTGCAGGGTCAATGAAGACATCTTCGAAATGACACAAGGAGAATAAGAGAGTCTAGAGGAAGACATAGAATGCTTTCAATATAACCTCCAAATATCCAAATAAAGTAAACTGGGGAAGGAGACCTTAAAAACACTTCTACTCAAGGGAATCCAAGCTGAATATTTAGAAATACTAAATATGATGGGAATAGGTAATGTATTTCAGTTAGGATATGATGATATTTGTGAGTTATGTAGAAGGTGTTCAAGAGGAAACTTCAAGATTGGTAAGAATTATAGTAATCCTTCTTTTCAATCTTTGAAATCTACTGCAAGAACACGAGTTATAGGAGCTGAAATCAACAATTTATTTGAAATTCCTAAAGCTGATTCACAATTGGGTGTTTTGCAGGGTAAGGAAAAGCAGGAGGAAATAAGAGAAGCAAGGGATTTCCCTTTGGATAGTCTTGAAAGTTGTGGTATATGTGACTTGAAGCATTTGACGGATTGCTGCCCCTCCATACCCTGGATGAAAGCAACATATAAAACAGATATGGGAGTTGCAGCCAACTCATTGCAACAGTCATGTCAACCATGGCCTACATGTATAATTCAAAATTCTATCCCTCCATTCCCTTACTCTCATACTCAATCATTGAATATTGTTTTCCATGGCAGTTGTTGCAGCCTCAATTTAACTCTTACCTACATTATCCACAAGGTTGGAATGGCATATCTTATGATCACATGGCCACTCTCCCTCATGCTACAACACAACTTGGTCCTTCAATATCAACCTCACAAACCAATCAACTACATCAACTACATCTATTTTCTCATCAAACTCCTTGGTATCCAACATAATTTCCTGTCCAATCCACCCTCCACCCTAACCATAATAAAGCAGTACAGTATGCTTATAGTGCTGAATTGCAAAATGTTCCTACATTTCCCTCTTGTTCTACCTCACCTACATCACTGCAAAATGACTGTGTATTATTGCAGCAAATCCATATGAGGCCTAAACATGTTTTAAATCCAAGATTTGCAGAAGGAGTTTCTTCTAGTCCTCATAAGAAAGCATACAAGATCAACATGCCACACTTAACATTTGATGACGAACAAACATTAGAACCAAAAATTGAAGCATCCTTTACATCATTAGATCCGAATCTCTTATGCATTGAGGAATATCAGTTTACTAAGGAGCTTCATGTTGTCACATCCATGAGAAATTAAGGGAACAAATACTATATTGAAGCTTGGTTTCAATCTATCATCGGTCTGCAGCATCATTCCATACTTCACCAATTCTTGGCACCATCATTTCAAGGGAAGTTGATCTCTCATATCCTAGCATTCATAAAGTTATATTTTTCTGTTGGGAGTATGAGCATACTTGAGTCACTTCTTCGAAAGTGGCTCCATTGGAAATATGCATACACTTGAACAATTTTTATATTTCCAAGTAGAATAGGGTAGGATAGAGTAACATAATAAAACCATGCTTTTGTTTTTTAGTTTTTACTTTTGAATAAGTATGCTCTCTTACCAGGCCTTGTTGCGATATGGAAGATCAGAAAGTAGAAATATAAGGAATGGGTATGAGATTTTTTCAGGAATGCTTTGGAATTGTTGACTATTTGAACACAATGCTTAAATCATTTTTGTCTTCAATTTTCCAATTTTAATTTGTCTGTATTTGTTACAAATAAAAGAAATATCATGAAAACAAAATTACAGTAATTAGGGAAGGTGAATGAAGGATCCACAGGAAAATGAGCCAACGATTATGGAACCCTTTAAGCTTGAACTTGGGCATGAATTTGTTAGCTGCAACACCCAGCTGTGACTCATTACTGTCAGTTGTAACAGTTAGCTCCAACACTCGGCTATGACTGTCTTGTAGGTGAGAATTTATGAATTGGAGATACGTGTGTATTGCACATCATGATATGTATTTAGTTTTCATTTATATATAACACATCGATAAAAATACACATGCTTTATTTCAACCTTATATCATTTTTAAGAGTTGCAGCTGCAACTGCAACAGACTGTGCAAGTCAATCTAGGCACTCAATGCTTGAACTTTTTTGGTATGTGTGTGTGATATATTTAAATTTACATCATTAAAAAAATTCACACCTATTCCGGTCACTTTTTGGGGGTCAAATTTCATTTATTAAATTTTTGGTGGCATTTTGGCTTGAAAATTTTACTGAAACACAGTCGGGACAGTCCATTTTTGGGAGACGAAATGAACTTATTTTTAAAAACTGTTTACATCCCAAGTATCCCTTTGAATCTAGTTTCCAAAACAATTTGAATTTTTAATATTGGGTATCAAACGAAACATTTATGGTCAGAATACTAACGAGGTGTCAAGCCGACAGCTTAGCAATAGAGCTGGGACAGTCAATTTTTGGATGACTTATTGGACATATATTGCAAACCTGTTTCAATGGTATATTACCCTATGAATATATTTTACAATTCAATTTGAATCATCCATTCCGATATTGTATGCAAATGACCAAAATACTGACTGCCTATCACAAATTAGCATTCCTAAAACTTTGTTTCCTAGACTGTTCATTGGCTTATTTAACCCATCAATTATTATTGGATTCAAAACCCGTTTCTAATAAAGATACCTAGATGAATTTTATTTCATCTCCAATTGGAATCACATCAATCCATTATCAAACGAAAAATTTAAGCCTAAAACCGTGACTATTGATCTAGTCCATAATTTGAAAAAAACACCTTGTCATATAGGCTGTTACTGAGTGATTTGGAATATCATTACATATAATTTTAAAAACCTATTTATAAGGGAAACATAACTATTAATTTACTTTCATTTGGATTTGAAATCACTCAAATTGGACAAGGAATGAAGAAGCTATGATCAGAATATTGTTGGTGAGTCTAGATGGACATTGCTCTCCCGCAGGTATAAAATGGATTTTTCTTTGTTCATTTTTCTTTGGATTTGTTTTATGAGTAATTGCTTCTTGTTTTTTTTCATAAGTTTTGGGTGAAGAGAGACCAATCATCTCTGTTCTTCCATCATCTCATGTTTTATTGCAGGCAAGTGCTAGGTTTTTGCAAGTCCTTGGAAGAAAAAGGTCAATACATGCACGAGTGACTCTTGAATACTTTTTCTCAATTTAAAAATGGATTGAGCACATAAAAATGGAGATATTGATGTGAAAAACATATAGATATCAATGTTCCATAATTCAAGTCCCATTGCTATATGCCAATAATCCTTTTAAGACAACATTAAGCTCATCACACTTGTCATACCAATTGCTACCGAAAGCATGGGGGCATCACTGATGGATCAATATTATAACATCTTAGTTCATATTGGGGATTAAAATATTAAAAAAAATTAAAAAAATATATTGTGGTTGTATTAAGGGTATAAGGGCTTATATTATTTACTATATAAATACCCCAATAGATTAGGGAATTTTTTTATTGCAAACCAACAACATTTATATGGTTTTCGCACCATGGGAGGGAGCATGGGTTTTTGGCCATGTTGTAGAGTGCGAGAGGGCTCTGGAAGAGAATAGGAGATCCATGGGAAGGCTAATATTCTGTGGGGTTTACTGGAAGAGCAAGAACCCCTCTAGATCATCCATTTCAGTATTCATATGGTTTCTGCACTATGGGAGGGAGCGTTGTTTTTTTCGACCATGTTGGAGAGCGCAAGAGGGATACAAGAAGAGTAGAGGAGAGCCCTGGGAAGGCTGAGCTACCACAGGGTTTAATGGAAGAGCAAGTACCCCTCTAGATCATATGTTTTAGTGCTCTGCTGGCTATTTCATGGGGGAGATGTGGAGGTTGATAAGTGGGGTAAAAAAAAATGATAACCGCTTCTTGTTGGCTAAGATAACCAGTATACAAAAAAGAGAGAATGAGACTATGTAGGAAATTGGAATTCAATTCTAGATTCTCAAGGAATTTGGGTCAGATTCCCCAAAAAATATGCCCAGGTAATGGAATCACTCTAGTATTTTACATTACTACTTTCACCCTAGGTTTTGGGTTTTTGCTAAGAGATAAAGATCCACAAAATCTGGCTGGTGCACAAAATCAAGCCCTCAATCTTGAAAGGAATCTCAATGTATCTGGGAAGAAAGAGGCCACTAAATCTACAGGATCACAAGGTTATAAAGGAAAGGTTGTGATGGATTCCACATCATCAAAACATCCGAAAGATAAGCTTGAACACATGATTAAGGAATTTGATAAGTTTATAGATGTTATGCACGCTTTGAGCAACAACATGATTAAGATGGAGATAAATCAACAGGGAACCACCTTTGCCATTTTTCCATTCCAACCTAGGGCATAACAATAAATAAGACTTTTTAAACCAAATAAACAAGGTGAGGATCATAAAATTCCAAATCCTTTTAAACTAACAATTTTGTTGTTGTTATCTCTTCCTCTATTTGATGTAGAATTTGTCAAGCACCTCACAAGGAGGAGGGTTCTAGTGTCTTTGAATATTTGATGAAAAATGTTCATTGGGATCAATGTGAGGGAGATACCAAATGAGTTGGATGAAACATTAAATTTATTTTGGATAGGTGAAAGTGAGTAGATGCATGGTCAAACTTTTGTTGGTGTTGATTTTTTTTCAGATACCTGATAAGAAATTTGGAACCTTAAAAAACAACATTAATGGCCCCAAAAATATTGTCCTAAAGTATGCAACTAGGGAACTAGAACAGAATATTCAGAAGAGGATACATGCCATTGTTGGATAGGCATAGAAGACCTACAGTTGGAGGAAAAAAGGCACAAATCTGAATTATGGTTTACTGCCCATGCACGAGAGAAAACAAAAACAACCTGTTGATTTACAACAACCATTTTTTCAGGTACCAGTGTCCAATTTTGATCTTGCATAGGGGCTCGTGAAAGTCAAAATTTCTATTCCTTTTCCAGATCTATTACAATTGCACAGTCAAAGAGACAAGCTTTAAGGTTCCTTGGTTATAGTGAATTGAATGAGCACAATGATAAAATTCCTCAGGTATATCTAAGCACGCAAAAAACTGAGCACACTCCTTTCTTTATTTCCTTGGTCAATATGTTTCTATTGTGTAACTGCATGTAGGATTTAGGAGCTTTTTCCAACATTATTCCATTAGAGGTCATGAAAGAATAGGGTCTGCATATTTCTAGACCATATAGTATGTGCAATGGATTCCAGGGTGGTAAAATTTTAAGGCCTTGTCTCATATATCCATGTAGGTCTGCAAGTGTATCCAGATAAAATACTAACAACGAATGTGGTGATTGTAGATTGCTCGACTAAGAGGAGCATGTTATTGACAACAAAGTGGGCTTCCAATGTTTGTGTATGCAACTTTGTGGATTAGTTGTATGCCACTATTCCAATTGGAGATAGTTATGTGGCTAGTTTACTTAGAGAACAACAATTGTTGCATAATGTTGAATACCTAGGGAAGCCTAATAATGAAAGGTATATAGAGCCTGATTTGGGCATTCATGTAGTTATAAATATTGATAAATCAATAGATAAAGAGGTTGTTTTAACAATAGAAAATATGTCTGAATGCCTCTGGACCATGTATTTTGATGGCGCTTGTTCTCAATTTGATGCAGGTGTTGGGGAAATTTTTGTGTCACTCGATGGTAACTCCTTTCCATATTCTTTTCAATTGGAATTTGATGCAACTAACAATGTGGCCAAATATGAGGATTTTCTTTTGGGTTTGAAAAATACAAAGGAGCTCACGATTAAAACACTGAAAGTCAAGGATGACTTAGATCTGATTGTGAATTAGGTTCGTAACCTTCGTGAGGAAAAAAGTTCTTATTTTAAGAAATATTAACATGTTGTATGGAATGAGGTTGAGGCATTTGATGCTTTCAATATTATTTTTCTCCTTCCAAGTGAAAATCAGTAAGCATATACTCTGGTAGGTTTAGTTGTTTGTTTTGAACCATGCATGCCAAAGCCTTTTTCTAAGTACCAAGTGGAGGTAAATTTTCGACCATCCATTCCTGACAATATCGACAACTGGAAAGTATTTGAAGATGATAGGCATATTGTGAATTATTTGAATAGTCTAAATGAATTTGCCTCTTTCTAGATTGATTAGCAACCAGAAGGAAACAATTAGGATCAACCTTTGGTACAACTAGAAAGTACTAAAATATGTATAGGTATGGTACCTTTAGAAAATATTTTTGATGGTTCCAACGCTTTTAAAATTTCAAAGGTGGCTAATATTAATGAACAGGCTGTTGAAGTCAATGTGGGATCTAGAGAAATCCCAAGTTCGATAGAGATTTATTCGATATGCACTCTGGAAAGAAATTGACTCGTTGGACTACTAAAAGCTGGATAAACAACAGAGAGCATTCCATATAATAATTCTAGGTTGGAAGATTTATGCTTCGTTAATAGTTTATACTTCACTTAAGCAACTAATAAAACAAAATTCATGAACCTAAAATAACATCAATGCACCAAAATAACTGTTAAAAGACTCAAGCTGGAAAATGCTTACTTCAAAGTTCTTCATAGGAAAAGGCATGATACAGCCTGCATTTACAAGTTGAGATAAAACAACAAGTAGAAGCATTAGAAACTACACAGATTGGAATGCATGTTCCTCTACATAGAATCGATTGTCATTAACTTCCAATCAATGAATAGGTAAGTTAAAATGCCAGCAAGTACATCTAAAAATGCTAATCATTACAATATGGGATTCAACTAAGAAACCATATGTGGCTTCTTCATCCAAAGGCATCAAACACACTAATCCTCCATCCACCAGTCTTCCAGCCTTGAACTAATCAACCATATCATTGAATACAACAAAGTATAAATGTCAAAAGCACCTGTTAATAGGAAAAAAAATTGCAAGTGTTAGATGAGATACACAACTAAATTGAGAAACCATCAAATATCAATTGATGGCTCATCTAACTTCAAAATTATGGATCATTTTGAAAATATATGAAAATGTATCAATCAATTGACGTCTTGCTATCATTTCACTTTAACTTCACTTGACAAATTAGTGCATCCTACAGAACTAGTAGTAATCTTGGCAATGCTGAGAAACACCTTCAAAATACCTCTCTCTGCACTAGTTCTCTGGGAATATGTGACCATCCACAGAAGCCAATCAAAGTGACCATGAATTCCTTTACAATGATGACATATAAGGCTGCGGCCTTAATATTCTAAACAAGTAATCATGCATCTCTGGTAGTAAGTATTCTACAAGGGAAGGGTAGTTGCACATAAAATTGATTATTAAAATTTGGATAGATCTTGAAAAAGTGCCTAGCTCTCACTATAACTGTTCAGTTGTGTAGAAGTAACTGTTTTCATTTGTTAGAGTAAAAACAAAATTCTATAATAACTCATTCAATATTTCTAGAAAGATTTATCTTAACTTTTCCTCAAATATATCTGCTCATATAGGATAAACATACAGAATACAGATTTTTTTAACTCTAATCTATATTTTGACTGAAAACTATGCACTATAACCTTTCCTCATATACTTGTTGAACAGATATATCTACTTTGTATGTTTATGCACTAGAACATACATAATACAGAGAGGAAAACTCTGATATATTTTCTCAGGTAGTATGTGCATTACATGGAGTTATCATTAGTTTCATTGGTTTGATTGGAAAATCATCTTAACACAACATTTATAATATTATGCATCTATTTAGGAAAGTGAATGACAATGTTTATACCTGTAGTCATATTCCCTGATATCATATTTGGTGGCTTCTACATATCAACTAAGCCCTATACAGTAGAATTTTGACTAATATTAACTGACAAAAAACCCAGTAACAGATTTGAGAAAGAACTTTGAAAAAGTAAACATGATAATTAATCATATGTAAACTGACTTCACAAAATCATATGTGAATTTGAATTTTGTTTTATTGTTTATATATATTTGTCAACATGGTCCCAAAATATTGATTCATGGGTATATTTAGTGATTTAGAGACATTTTAACTGCATTCCTTCCTTTTTATGTATGTTAGATAGCATACAGTCAAATGGAAAGGCTTTGAAGGCTAATATAATCTTAGGTTGAATAAAAACTGAACCAGGTACTGAAAAGAAACTCCTTCTGTCTGTGTCATCAGCATAAGTACTTGGAGGAGCTATTGGCATTATTGAAGCTTTTATTCTTATCCTTGGAGAAGGACACATCTTGAGCACCATGGGTGTAAATTCAGTAAGTGCACTAGAAATATTAAGTACTCTTTGTTGGACTATATGCTCAATAGTATGAAATGATTTTACCTTTATGGTATAAATATCTTTTCTTAAATATGCAACCTTTTCTGGTTCAAAGTAAATCTGTAACTTGGTCAATTCTTACAGAAAGAGCCAAAACTCTCTTGTTTTATGGATATGGTACTCAGCAGCTAATGGCTATGAAGATTTGCATTATTGCTAATTAAAACATTAAACAAGAATATTACATATTGAGCAAATTGTTTCAATTCCTTAGATACAACAGAAGGAATAAAAAACATTTAATAACAACTTTGTAATCTCTCTATGAATTAGACTTGCAACAATGCAATTTAATGCAAGAGTCAGTGGTGATCTATACATAGCAATTGAATGCCCTTGCTATATATATCAGTGTTATGAGACATGGCAGAGATCGCGAATCTTGTTGAGATGCTTGTGAAATGAATACTCGGAGGTAAACATGCCTAGAGCTCTCCATGATTCAGAAACTCGCCAAACTCACCCAAGACTTACAATTTCGTCCCTTGGATGGAAAATGTGGATTCCACATATAGAAAGCTTGGAAAAAACACTGAAATGTGGGTTTATGAATGAAAAAAAAGAGCGGGAACTCCACTAAGGAAACCCTAATGGAAACTGAATTAATATAAATACTTACACTTATCTAAGCTTGTTTGGTTTTTCTAAATGCAACTCTATAGATAGTGACACACCATCCAATTTCATTGTTGCAGTACCATTAATATTCACCTTAAATTTTGATGAATGTGTCACATTTTCTTATGAAGGTTCAGCGACATGTTTTATAGAGGAAACTTGCTTATGATTGCAAACAGAAAACTGCTCAGCTAATTTCTCTTGGTTAAGCTTCTATGAGCCATATTTCCCATGATCTTTCTCAAGGCCTCTGCTATTTTTCATTGATGGGGTCGCACAAGATTTATTCACCCTGATGCTGTTTGACTTTTATGCAACATAAGCCTTGTGTGTAACATAAACCTTGATAGGAGGTGTGCTGATTGAATTGAATTTCCTTGAAGCTAAATTTGAAACATCTTGCTTATTTGGAGAAGGAAGCGCTAATGCAGTCACGCTCTGAAGCTTTTGTTCTTCCATTTTTGGATCAGCCAATGATTCAGTAGAAATTTTAGCATGTGCACTCCTCTCATCCTTATCTCCAATCTGCCATTTATCCATATGCTTAGAGGACATTGAATCTTCAAAGAATTGAATGATGCCAACGTGATTCATAAATCTAGGGCATAGAATATTCCGTCCAATGGCCTAACTATGAATGTTGATGTCCTATCCATAGGGAAAAGGAATCAAAATGCATGTATTATGTAGAAAACAAGTTCTCTATACTACAGGAAAAATGAGCAGCAAACATAAAAACTTCACATAGCTATGATATACACCCAACCACCTTTGGTACGTAGAGCATATAAAGAGCAGTTGAAAAATATCAAAGTTGATAAAACTTGACCAATATGTAAGAGTGTTCCCACCAAATATTGGGGGTGCTCATGGTCCCAAAGTGGGTTCCCAACCATTTTGAGCTTTATTGAAGTTGGTGATATTGTTGTGGGTACTATTCTTGCACCTGTCTCTCAACGTGCTAGTGAGTGTAGGATGGATTCTTTTTATGCTAGATTCCCAGGTGTGTATTCTACAACTTTATGTGTCAAATGAATTTTTTCATTGAAGGCGATTTTTCCTGACAACTACAAGATTCTTTCCATGTCTTCTCTCTAGAGAATGTACCTATCAGGATTGTCAATAGACAATGCTCTTCAGGTCTCCAAGCAATTGAAGATGCAATTAAAGCTGGCTGTTATGAAATCGGTATGTAACTTTGTGATTGCTACCACTGGAATAACATAGCAAGTTTGGATTTAGATATGTTTTTTATTCCAGTATCTCTGCTTTAAGATTTGGTGCAGGATTGGAGTCAATGACTGCAAATCCTATGGCGTGGAAAGGCTATGTCAATCCAAGGGTAGGCATCAATAAATGTTAATGATGTTGAGGCTTTTGACTTTCTTAGTGATTTCAATTTTACATATCTACCTGCCCTCCTATATTTTTCTTTTACATAGCTTACTATTGTCATTATATTTATATACACCTAGATGGATAGATATATATACACACATTCCTACCATAAGAATACATGTGAGTTCTTGATTTTTATGAATGAAACTGATGGATTTTGTGTTGTTCCATGTAATAGGTTGAAGTTTTCAAACAATCACAAGATCTTCTTTTTCCCATGGGTATCACCTCAGAAAATGTGGCCGAGCGCTATGGGGTTTCACGTCAAGAACATGATCAAGCAGTGGTACATGGATGCATTTTAACTTTTGATATGAGTGAAGTCAATGCATAAATTAGTCATGAAAATTAAGGAATAAAAGTTGAATAATAACAACCATAGTTGTATTTCAGGTTGAATCTCATAGACGTGCAGCAACACCAGCAACAACAGTTGCAGGGAAGTTCAAAGATGAGATCATCCCTGTTCAAACTAAGGTATGAAATACCCATGTTTTCATAATCATCAAAATGAATAGTTTGAGGATTACTGTGATGGTGATTAATGTTTTTCTTGCTTTTGTGCTGAATATTGTTGATCCTAAAACTAGAGATGAGAAGCTTGTGACGATTTCTATTGATGATGGCATTCGTCCTACTGCTTCTCTTTCTAATTTAGTGAAATTGAAACCTGTATTTGACAAGGGTGGAAGCACCACTGCTGGTATAGAGATTATTTTGCAACTTCATTCTAGGCATGGTTTTTAAGTTATCAAAAGTATAAATTCCATAAAAGAGTTATGAAATAATACCTTAGCTAAATATCATGGGCTTTCTGCCATTTTAAACGACTCAAAGTTGAACTTTTAGTCTGTCATTTTTGTATAAGTGCTGACACAATTTTACATAGGAAATTCAAGCCAAGTAAGTGACAACACTGGTGTTGTATTGTTGATGAAGAAGGAAGTGGCTATGCAAAAGGGTTTGCCTATTTTGGGTGTATTCAGGTCATAACTTTGATTGCATTTTGAATTTTTTCTTTCTCTTATGGAATGGAACCTTTCCATTCTATTTTGCACTAAATTGATTGCTTTGCAGTGATCTTGTTATGGGAGTTGGCCTGGTTGTTGCAATCCCAACAACAGTGAAAGCAGTTGGGTTAGAAATTGATGATATTGATCTATTTGAGATAAATGAGGTAAAATATGCAGTTTATTTACAAATCAATTTTATTTTTTGAGGATTGCTTCTAGCTGATCAAAGTATTGTTGATTGATTTATAAAATTCTCTAAGCATTTGCCTCGCAATTCACATACTATAGCCAAAAATTGGAACTGGACCCTGAAAAAGTAAATGTTAATGGAGGATCTATTTCCCTTGGTCATCCACTTAGAGCAACAAGTGAATATTTCCACTAGTCATAAATTTTCAGGAATTTATATTGCAGTTGTTGGGGATTTATTTAGCTTAGGCTATGAAATTAATTTTAGTACAATTTCAAATGGCATTGTTTTCTTTTTTTATTTAGGAGGGGTGTTATTTGCTACATACTATATCTGTAGTTGATGTTTGAACTGTGTGATTAATTCCATGTCATAAGTTTTATTTTTTATATTTCTATTCTTGATGGTAAAATGACATTCACAGTTGATCATTGTTGTATAAAGGTCAATGTTCAAGAAATTTGATCCTTTTGGCTAATTACATTACTAGGCTATGAGTGTGCATGTGGGTGTGTGTAATACTTTTGAGGGTCCAGTAGTTCATGTTACCTTTTCTCACACTACAAACCTACCATATATCGAAATGTAATAGAAATGCATTTATTTCACCAGTTTGATCCGTCGGAAAGTGTTCTAAAACTTTTGCACTTCTAGTTTTGTTCATAGCATACATATTGTTTTGAGAGGGGACACATATTGGTGAAATTTTATATATGAGAGAATCATGCTCGATATATGAAAAATATTTCAAATTGACCATGGACTCTTAATTCCATTCAAATATTTCTAAGATAAAGTGACCTTTCACCTTCATATGAAAAGGTTTGTTTAATAGAACAAGGGCATCTCTAGGGGATCGTTGTGTAGAAACCTTATTCCATGAAATGAAATGTCGTGCAAAGGAATGCAGGTTTGGAGTTATATCGATGTGTATGTGGCTCACTATGTAGCAACATATTCTTCTCAATGCATATGGTCTTTTATGACGTTAGTTTTTTATCACTTTTAACTATTAATGGAACAATTCCTTTGCATCATTGTTGACTTGTTTTGGATTTCTGTTGATTCTGCTAGGCACTAGGATGGGAGCAGTAGCAGTATTTGAACGTAGAAGTGTTGTAGATCAGTTCTGCAATGCTCGACCAATCAAGAATCATATCTCACTGTAAAGGGATGCACAATAGAAAATAATGTTTTCATGGATCCTTGAAGGCTTTTAATTTATCTCCTTTTTAATGGACTCATTTCAGGGGTTCTGATTAACCTTGTACTGAGATGGAATTTCTGGCCTATGGCCTGTATTGAGATTTTATGGTTTATGACGTTTTACATATCATGGTTTGGGGAATAAATATAATAATGGCCATTTTTTAATCTAGATTCTAGAGTCTTGTTTGAATTATTTCGCGTGAGGAAAAAAAGATGGATATGATTTGAAATGGTACTACTTTATGGGGCTTCAGAGCATATGAAATTTAAACTATCACATATTCATCATAATCCCAAAACTATTAAGCATTGAGAGGGAAACAAAGATTGAGGTGTGAACCTCCTAGCACTTGGTACATACCAGTCTAAGATGCATTTATGCTAGTGTGTGTAATTTGGTTCTCTTTTAGGAGAATTGCATGAAAAAAATGAATTAAATGTATATCTGTCCCCTTATGGATCATAGAAAACAGTGCTTCTCTCAATGCAATTACTACTTGTGTAATGGGAATGGAAGGAATGAATCTCTGTAGTAAGTCTCTATTCATTTCTTCTAAAGAAAAGGACAATCTGTACTCACCCTGAGCCCCCTGAAGATCATAAAAACTTATCTTCAAGGCCTCCTTGAACATCATTTGACTTGGTTGTTCTGAAAAGTTGTTTGAGAACCTTATCTTAATGATTATTTTCTAGCCAAAGTCTCCTCCATCCATGCAATATCTATCATTGATTGGAGAATCACAACATTAACAATGTTGCATACAAACTTGGCTTCGTCCATGCCATCGACCACATTGGCTAAATAAAAATTCCATGTCATCGCCTACATTGGATAAAGAAAATTGGGTTGCATCTAAAGAGAAGTCTCCTGATGATCGATGTAAAGTTTTGAAATTTAGAATTTGACATTTTTTTTTTGAATTTAGCTTAAGGTGTCCAACTCATCTAAATGATTTGGTCCATTTTTCCTTGGGGAATATTACTGTGTGATATTAAATTCCAAACAAGGAATAAAACTCTTCCCGGACACACACAAAATAAAGGTTACCAGTATTCAAACTCTTTCTTCATGTGTATCAGGAGGTCTGAGGGAATCTATGAATGTGGGAAAGGATTCCCACTGAATATATAATTGCAATTCTCTTCTGTCATATTCTCTGGCTTGATTAGAGTAGTATGCTTAACATACATGTCACTCCTTTGCAGAAGGTCAACAATAGTGTAATTACCATGTATATTGTGATGCCTCATAACGATTCAACCATAAATTGTTTATCCTAGGAATTCTTGTTCCAATGCCAAATGATCTAGAACAGACCCATTATTGCATTGATTTGGGAATTGGAGAGCTAGAGAAGGAAATATCTCGTCTTACACAAAAAATAGTAGAATTGAAATTGCAAAACGCTTGTGAGACACCATCCCAGTAATCGGTATTCAACACAAATCCAGTGACAAAAACACAGCAATGCAAATTGAAAATAAGATAGAGACAAGGAATGGTCCTCGAGAAGGGAGTGCTAAGAAAAGAAAAAAAAAGGAAGGGTTGTCTTTGCTAAATTTCTTCAATAAGTTTGAAATCCCAACCAATATTTAAGAAAAAGAATGACAAAATGACGACAAAGAGCATTTCCAGTGGGATAAGCCCTCAGATTTAGAATAAATCTGGGTCATCTGGGCCTCAATTAAGAAGCACTCTTAACAAGGTAGGATATCTCAAAGAAGACAAGTTTGAAGGGTAGAAAGATAACACTGGCAGACAATTGAACCAAAAGAAAATAGTTGTGCCTAAGGATTGAAAAGGAGATGGATATTCTTCTGGAGGATTTGGTGGAAAGGAGAACATATCTCTATTCTTAACACTTTTAGAGAAGAATCATAGTTTTCACCCATTATCAAATTCTAAAGAAGTTCCAAAGGATGAAAGAATCTAGGAAAAGGATTGCTTGAGAATTTCAATAAGCTTTGTGACATACAAGGAGTGATCTCCCATCTCTTCATCATACCATTAGATGCTACAAATCATAATGATATGTGGTTGAGTAATTGCATTGTGGGTGAAGTAATGTGCATCCACAATATACATCAAAAGAAGCAAGGTGCATTATAGAATGCATATGGGGTCATAAGAGGGGTATCGTGTCAATATACTAGGTAGATATATAAAGGGGTATAAAAAATGTAAATGAAAAAATGGATACATACAATATATAGTGAAAATAGGGGTTTTTTAACTTAGGGAAAGCATATTGGGAGGGGGTTAAAAAAAACCTATTTTGGGAGGTATTTTCCAATAGTTATTGAATTAAGGCTATTGTTTCATATGCCACGAACGAACGTGCTATGGCATGGTTTCACTAAGTGAAGACCCCATGACCAAAAGAAACCTCTCAAGAATCCAATCATGTTATGGTAGATTCATTCACCCTCTTCATCTCAAAATCCTAAAAATCCATTCATGTCGAAGTCCCACTTTCCACTGCTTATGTAGTCAACCTTAACCTTTTTATTTTTCATCACTACTACATCATGACTTCACATATACTTTTCACTTCTGAGTTTCATGTTGGTTCTATATTTCACTATGATTATTCACAATCATTTATTTTGTACTCGTATTGGATGATGTGGAATTCATTAAGGTCCACCATCCAATGGTCTTGTCCCATCGACTCCAACACATCATCTGGGATCAAGATTAGAGTTTTATAGTGCCCTGGTATCTACATGAATCAATGGCAGATTTCCTTATTGTTATTCATGGGGATTCATCAATTCCTCTTGATTGACAAATCTTGCAGGTGACTCGACTCCAGCACATTCATTCGTACCTTTCAAGATGCACTAAGGTACTTTAGAGATCACTATCATCAAAGGTGAGTTTATTCACATTGGTTAATGGCATACATTAATGGCCGGTAATCCAATGATTTCTTTCCATGCTCAACTTCAGCACATTCATTCGCATGGTAAGAATTGTGCCTCGGTTTGTAACAGCTAAAGATTATGTGATCTAATGGTTTCAATAGTGACTTGTAGCATCATTTGTTCAATAGTTTTACAATTCTTTTCCATTTTCATTCTAGTAGTTGATTTACAGAATAAGAAGATGGACTTTATGCTTATATGGTAGAATTCCTCCTCATCAATTGTCTCAGCAGTTAGTCTTACATGCAACCAGCAAAACGTCATTTCAGATCAGATTCAACCTCATTCTGTTTCAACTCTCATATACATCTTTCTTAGCAACAGTTTAGCTTACATCAGCTCCAGCAGCATCAGTACATTCATGTCAATCAAGGCTTCCATGGAGGTAACACATGAGGTAAAATAGCATGAGATTTAGGGAAATGTCATGAAGAACCACTAAGCATTATCCATTTTCATTTTCTATATATCAATTTTTTTCTCCATTTCCATCATTTCCCACTCAATTCTAACACTTCATCATTCATGCACATCTAATTCAAAGTCCTACCCAACATCTCACCAACCCAACTGTCCAAGCATGAAAATAATCAAAGGACACGTTATTGTTGTCACACAAGAACCAACAATAGGAAGTCTTGCTGCTACAACACAAGAACCAATAGTAAGAAAAGAATCCTTGCTACTGCCACACAAGAACCAACAGTAAGAAAAGAAGTCTTGCTGTTGCCACACAAGAACCAACAATAAGAAACGGTGCTATGTTTCCATATAAAAATAGTAAGGAGAAATAAAGAAGCTGATACACATCTTGAAATAAAAGGATAGGCTAGACACAAGAACCTACAATAGAAAAAGTTGATGTAGAAGCCATTCCTTCTCAAGAGTATGCTATCACAAAAGCACGATGGAAAACAAAGGCATGATTTATTTGATTTATTTGCTTTATTCAGTGGTGCACATGATGGTTCACATCTTCATAAGTCAAAATTATTGAGAGCCACATTTTATATGGTATGCTGATTTTCCACCTTCTTATACATATGGTAAATGCATTCAATGGGTTGGCACACTCATAGTTGAATGGGTTGGCACACTCATAGTTGATGACAAATAGGTTGCATACAATGGACTGTTAAAATATATTTTCCACCCTTTTGATTCATGGCCATGTTGTGTGAAACATCATGGTTACTTGCTTCCACAAATAAAAAAACACAATCAACCTTTGTATTCATGCCTTGTAGCAATATTTAAACAAATATCGAATGTCATATCAATAATGTTTTGAACAACATGGTGATGGCAATTTGAGAACATGATTTGTGGTATGTTTCATCTCTATTTTCGTTGTCATTACAACCATTTCAAGAAATAGCCATTATTTCTAGTTTATGAATATGTTTCCATCAAAGAAAGGTATTAATTCCTTGGCTCATCTTTACTAGCCGCTAATGCATACATTGGTTTTAGCCATCATGAGCATGATACATGCACAATGGAAATCCTGTAGCAGCCTTTTCAAGGTCTGATGTGAAGCTTATCTCAGCACCATGAAGGTAATGATTACTCCCAACATTGGTCATTTGTCAAGGTTGATAGAATTTATGAAATGAGTTTGATTGTTGTGGAATGTGCAAAAGAATGATTGGAATCTTATTCAACGAATAGTACTATAGCATTGTCATGGATTTGATGGTCAATAAAACATGGTTGCCTCTATTTACAATCCTAAAGGAAGTTTTCATAATGATTTGGGCATTTTTGTTCTAAAACAAGCACATGCTGCCATATAACAGGGTATGAAACAAGGGTAGGTGATTTGCTCCTCCCATGTTCTGAAAAAAACTTTGATCATTTTAATGTTGCATTCAGTTCCTCTATTCATCCCTTTTACATATATTCATATATCATTTCATGCTCATCATTTTGAGGATTCAGTTAGTGTGCCAATTGTTGGAGATCATTGGTAACAATAATAAGTGGTTTTCTTTCAAAATCACAAAGAGGCAAAATGAATAATTGATTACACACTTGGGTTGAAGTTGGTTTTAATAGCATGAGTACATGATGTATCCTCAGTTTAGGGGAGATGGCTATTTACAACTAAGATGACAACTCTTCTTTTGCATGAGGACATGTGACATATTCAGTTTGGGGGAGTGGTTTTTGACATTCTTTGTGCATATTGATTTTTACTCATTCATAACTTGCAAAAGTGCAAAAATTTATTTAAGGATATCTTGCAAACCGTGAGTTGGTTTTTCATGAAATTTTTAGGGAAGAAGCATCATAGTAAGAAGAGAAAACGTGGAAAGTTTAAGCTAAATCTAGTGCACTATTTTCGAGAAAACAACCATCATCACCTACAGCCAATTTTCATTTTTCTCGAAATCCATGACATGGGTGTTGCCGCCTTTCACACACTTGGGTTACGTGGCAGAAATCTTCAAGCCACTCGGTGTGTCCCTAAGGGCAAGTCTAGATTCAAGGCTTTCATCTTGTTCTTGACTCCTCCATTTAGGCTCAACTCCTAACAAAGCCAAGGGGGGTAGACCCTATTAAGTTACTAAGGCTAACTACTTAGTGTGAGGCTGTTATATTGATTAAGTTGTTTAGGACTTTTGAAAGTAACCAGTGGAAACAAAAGATAACAAGATGCAAGATTTAAAGCATATAAGCACAATAATGACACTCAATATATATATATATATATAATGGAAATAAATAAATCACCAGTTCCTTAAATGGAGTCAACAGAGAAAATAATGTTCTTGCATGCACTTGAAATAATGTTTTGCAAATGTTTCTTGGTAGATTTTAAATTAATGTGGAATGTGAATGAACTAAATTAGGTGAAAAGGAAACTCCAGATATACCCGAGGGGTACTTGGAGTATGTCCAAAAGTGAACTTTCACAACTACCCGCAAGGTGTTTGTGTGTTGGAATGGAGTCTCGAAGACTATTGTTCATAATGCACCCATCAGGGTGTGATAGAGATTGGTGCCTCAAGGTCACTTTCTAGTTGTTCCCACTCCTTTGGGTATTTTTCCACCGCTTACAGTTTGTTCGAGGCATTGGATTTTCTCCTGATGGTTTGTCAATTTAGGAGATGAAGACTAATTAATCTAGTCACTCAAGTGCTTTTGATGCAGCTTGATTGATCGAACGAACTGCAACCAAGTACAGAGCATACACACTGGATTCTTTGTTATTTTTAGTAAATTTTAAGATAGGTGTTCTTGTTAAAAAGAAAACCCTCCCGGAACCTCTTTCGATCCAAGTGGATCTCAATCGGGGAATCAAGGAGGGGTTAATTTTATTACGACTAATGACACAACTGATGAAAAAGGAATCAAATATACACAACGTCGGTTTTCTAATTAGTCCTACCACGCATCTCTTTCCCCTTGCGGGTCAATCGGGAAGTCATGGGGTAAGTAGTATGATTAATTTTGAAATTAAAGTATGGAATAATGAAAAATTATATCAAATTATACAATCCTACATGTCAGTACTAAACTAGAGCAGAGAAAGGGAAAAAAACAAAAAAGTGAAACGGGCGCAGATCCCCCCTAGGGGGATGGGGAGCGGGTTCAAAAGAGCCTACTCAAAAAAAGATTTTATTTTATTATTATTTGTTACAATATCAGAAATCTAAAATATCAGAAACCTCTTGGTCCTTATATGGGATGAAACCAAGATCTTACAACTCTGCAAAATTTTTAAGTTTTAGTGAAAGGGGAGACCCCTGGGGGGATTTGAACGCTCCTGAGGCCACCTTCGAACATTAGATTATTTTATTTTATGTTACACCTGCTAAAAACCAGAAATCATGTTATAATAACATATTCCCATAATCACTTTAAGAGTACCTTTGGATCAGCCTACCTTAACTCAAAAAAGATTAAGTTAAAAGTAGCTAAACAAGTGAAAAAGGAACCAAGGAAAGAAAGCTTTCCTTTGGATCTTGGCTTGCTGTCTGTGAAGCCAATGAAATATGCACTGATTTATGGATTTAATATTTTTAAAACATCAAAGGAAATCTAGAGCATGCAACCTACTGATTTTCTTTAACTTGCCATGCAAAACAGGCGATTTCCTTATGCTAGATCTAGAATGCTTAATGATACTTTTCAGAATTGAGATCTATACTATGAGCTTTGAAATAGCAGATATATGTATATTTTACTTTGATATAACAGATCCAAATGATAACAAAGCTTTAGAACACAGTAACCAGGTAAGAAAATTGATTTTTTTGAAGGATAAAGAGAGAGAAAGAGTGTTGGAAGCCTGGGAATGTTGGGCTTTGGATTCTTCTTTGGTGGAACACCGAGGGACTATTTCATTCAGAATATCTTCAAGATTAGGAATATGCAAACCAGCTCAACCTATTCTACAAGCGAGATCCCCTGCAACTTAGAAATCCTTGCACAAACAAATGGTTAAAACATAGGTGCTGCTGGATGAGATAATTGGAAAGCATGCAATTAAACTTAAAATACATACGACTCCAATAGATATGAAATAGGAAGTAGTAAGAGCATAAATAAAACTAGAATAAACTCTTACCCTAACATGAGGGAGCTCTCTCCTTCAAGGCCAAGAATTAACCAGCAAAAGCAAATGATAAATAACACAGATTATACCTCATAAGCATTTGAAAATCACCATCCACACATGAAGAGCATTACACCATAGATATTGCCTCCAAAGCTTCTTTATTCCAGAATAATAAACAATAACATAGTACAAGAGCAACATCACCTCAATCCGAGTTCTAACTAGCTTGGAAGAGGCAGCCTGAGCTTTATGTATACAAAAAATAGGAGATCCAACCCAGGGGGGCACAAATCCCAAGGAGACAGACCACTACAGCTGAGGGAGAGTCAATCAATGCTGATTTGAATCTGAACTAAGCCTACTTGTCAATCAAGGGGCTAATTGAGTTGACACATCTACCCACAAACTGACACATCAATCCATAGAGCTTCCAGGAGAGCCCACAGGTGTGGAGGAGAAAGAGAGGGAACAATTCCCCATAAAGGATGTTGAAGATCGACTATGGATCTGTCTAGATCACCTCCTTCAGTCAAGGATTTGTCAAATCCAGTCAATCTGGTTTAGATTTGACTAATTTCAATCAAATCAGCTGAGAATCCACTGATATAGGATTTTGGATTTGCTCCACTATTCATCAATTTATTAATTAAAATCATCAATAATTGATTTTTGGGGGTTTTCTGACCTGAGTGATGAAAAATCACTCAAAACCTGAAAAAAGTGGGTCCATGGGTTTACATGGTGCTCTTAGCTTGAAAATGAGCACCTACATGATTGAAACTGATTATTTGGCCCATTTTTATTACAAAACCAAATTTTCCAATTAAACTATTAAAAAATAGCCTAAGTTTTGCAAAAAATAAATTTTAATAAAAAACACTGAAAAAAAATAAAAAATAAAAAATTAAAAAAGTTGAAAAAACCTAGGGGGACTTAGACATGTTCATATGACTCGACCATGATTCCTATCATGTTTATACATTGACACATAGACTCTAATAACCTCAATAGGCCTAAATGCCAAGTCAATCACCTCAACTTTGGAGGTATGGAGTGAAAAAACTCAGAAATTATCAGTCGTTTATTCAACAACCAATAATAACTAGGGTAAAAAAACACCCTGGGATGATAGGATTGACAAATAAAGTCTAATAGACTGAGTCTTTTACATACACTACCATGCTAGAACATTTATTACAATTCCCCTATGGGGTATGAACATGTGATATAACATGAGAAAGTTTCCCAGAAACAAGACTGAAGGTCTTCTGAAGTCCGAACAAGTTATCCTTGTCCGATTCACCAGGATCACTTGATAAAAAACCACTAAGTACAACTTAGGTGGTAACATTCTAGCTCCAACTATGGGACGTGTGCTCGAACTGGTCTTTAAGGCAAGGAGAGGATATGAGAACACCATAATCTCTAGTTTATATACCCTATAAAAACATCTCAACTTGACAAGAAAACCTTAGTAGCACAAGCTTTATATAAAAACCAAATGAACCATTAAGCTGATTTATTTAAACAAAACAAATGTAATTAACTAATGAATTCTTTTTTTTTATTATAGCTAAGTACAAAACATAAATGCAGAAAGTAAATGCTCTCTTTTAGGAGCTTATTTTCCTACTCTAAGCATGATATAAAAAGGTTAGGTGTAATAAAAAATCCAATGTAACCACCTAAGAATTTTATTAACATAAAAAAAATTTTGCTTGTCTTTGGTTACCAGCCAAAGTAAGGATACCTTATTCAAAAATTGCAAACCTGCGTGATGATTCAAAATGGATGGGATGGATGGGAGATCATAGGCATGAATAATGTCATAAAAATTATTCCCCAACTTGTATGTGCTCATGCAGGTTGCTTCTATCCATGACTGGATAGGACTGATATACCAATCAGAATGATGAGGCAGACTGACTACATCATCATACTGATCACCGGCGCTTATCAAATGATAACTCGTTGCACAAGCCCCAAGTAACTCCAAATCATAAGGAACCTCTATATGAAAAAAATGGTTGAGACTGATATTCCACTGACTATATCACATATGACTTTTCACAACACTATTTCTCAATGTCTTCATTACTGATACCCTTGTGCAGCTTTGCATGATATGACTCTGAATGATCACGTGAAAATTCTGAATGCTCCTCTTCCATACTAAGGTTTTCCTCTTCCATACTAAGGTTTTCCCAGGCATCCAGATCAGTGCTCCCCTCTATGGACGTATCGTAGATTGGACTTCCACAGATTTTTGAATAGACACTCCCCTTGCCGGACATACCATGGATGGAATTCTTAATAATATTTTCACAAGTTGGATTATCTATGAAATTCCAATAGTCATCACTCCCATCCATGTCATATGTGATGGATTCCCCATTGCTGATATCAAGTTCTCTTTGTCCTCATTACTGATACTGATATATGGCTCAAACTGATCATATGGATAAACTGCATGCTCCTTTTCCATATCAAAGTTTCCCAAGGCCACAAGGTCCATGCTCTCTCCTTTAGATATGCCATAGACAGGAGAATCAACAAAACCATCAAAAGTTTCTGGTTCATTATTTTCATCTTTATTCATGTCATAGACTGGATTTTCCATGAATGTCTAGGACTCCTCATCAATATCTTTTCCAGAGATAAGGGAGTCTTCATCACTTGTGTCATGCTCCAATTTATACTTGTCCTCATTTTCATACTCATCCTCTTCAGAAAAAAGGTAATAAGCAATAAACCTTCCAGACTGTCATCATTATATGGAGAACAAGGTCTAATGTGATCACACACCATACTAATCTTATCATAAGTTTTTTTATAGGCTTCTATTATGATATCATGAAAAGGATCTTCAATACTATCTTCAATCAAGGAAACTTTTTGAACATATTCAATGGGGTCACTTAGGATGTGTTGCTCAGTGGGTTCCTCTAGAGGGATTTTTGGAAAAATATCAGCATTGCAACACACTTGAGAATACCTCAAATCTTCAATGTTTTCAGATATGGTGACATGAGGAGAGTCTTCAACAATTTTTTCAATCATGGGCTCCTCCTAAAGCTCTTCAATAGGATCATCCTGAGTGTCCTCATCTACAATGGAAGTCATGGGATCCTTTATCTCATTTAGGTAGGTGAGGGTCCTTTCTACAACTGTCATCATATCTCCCTCACCATCATTCCACCTCTCAAAAAACATAGTAAACAAATCTCCATGGGAGGTAATGCATTTATCAGGAATACCACAAAGCCATGTCCAAGCCTTATTTTTCAAAGAATGAGCAAATATTCTCATCACCTTATCCCTATGAAGTATGTTGAGTTCTGTCACAAATGAAAAAACAAATATGATGTGACAAACAACCGAATCACTATTTCCATAAAAATTTGGAGCCTCAGAATATCTTTCATCTTGGAGATATGGTTCATAGTTAGGAAAACCCGAGATGCCCGAGAAATCGAAGGAAGGATATGCATTAAAAATTAGAGCACCATAATCTTCATTGTCCATAATGGCCTATCAGTAGCATATATCAACCATGTATTTTGTATTGAAGCAAAGTTGTCGAATAATGAGCATTTTAAGGTTTTACTATGTCGTATGAGCTCATCTACACACAACAAGTCTCAACAAATTTATGAGAGAGTAGGGTTTTATCCATTCAATGGAGTCACCATGTGAAAAAGAAACATAAGCATTTATAAATCTTTTCATAAAAAATAGTTTTTTCTTTTCTTTGAAAAAATAAAAAACTAAACAAAAGGTCAATGGAGTCACGAGATGAAAATCAAACATCTACTATAAGCATTCATCAAGCAAAGAAAAAACAAAAAGGAAGAAAAAAAAAGTAGTACTCGAGAATAAAAAGATTTATCCTCGGGAATGGTGCCAAAAAGTGCTTCCACCTTTCACACACCTGGGTTACGTGGCAGAAATCTTCAAGCCACTTGGTGTGTCCCTAGGGGCAAGTCTCGAGTCAAGGCTGTCACCTTGTTCTTGACTCCTTCGTTTAGGCTCAACTCCTAATGAAGCCAAGGGGGGTAGACCCTATTAAGTTACTAAGGCTAACTACTTAGTGTGAGGGTGTTATATTGATTAAGTTGTTTAGGAGTTTCGAAATTAACCAGTGGAAACAAAAGATAACAAGATGCAAGATTTAAAGCATATAATCACAGTAATGACACTTAATATATATATAATGGAAATAAATAAATCACCAGTGCCTTAAATGGAGTCAACAGAGAAAATAATGTGCTTGCATGCGCTTGAAATAATGTTTTGCAAATGTATCTTGATAGATTTTAAATTAATGTGGAATGTGAATGAATTAAATTAGGTGAAAAGGGGACTCTAGATATACCTGAAGGGTACTTGGAGTATGTCCAAAAGTGAACTTTCACGGCTACCCGCAAGGTGTTTGTGGGCTGGAATGGAGTCTCAGAGACTATTGTTCATAATGCACCCGTGAGGGTGTGACAAAGATCGGCGCCTCGAGGTCACTTTCCAGTTGTTCCCACTCCTTTGGGTATTTTGCCACCGCTTACAGTTTGTTTGAGGCATTGGATTTTCGCATGATGGTTTGTCAATTTGGAAGATGAAGACTAATTAATCTAGTCACTCAAGTGCTTTTGATGCAACTTGACTGATCGGACGAACCGTAGCCAAGTACAGAGCATACACACTGGAGTCTTCGTTATTTTTAGTAAATTTTAAGATAGGTGTTCTTGTTAAAAAGAAAACCCTCCAGGAACCTCTTTCGATCCAAGTGGATCTCAATAAGGGAATCAAGGAGGGGTTAATTTTATTACAACTAATGACACAATTGATGAAAAAGGAATCAAAGATACAGAATTCCGGTTTTCTAATTAGTCCTACCACGCATCTCTTTCCCCTTGCGGGTCAATCGGGAAGTTGTGGGGTAAGTAGTATTATTAATTTTGAAATTAAAGTATGGAATAATGAAAAATTATATCAAAGTATACAATCCTGTATGTCAGTACTAAACTAGAGCAGAGAAAGAGAAAAAAAGCAAAAAAGTGAAACAGACGTAGATCCCCCTTGGGGGGATGGGGAGCGGGCTCGAAAGAGCCTACTCAAAAAAAGATTTTCTTTTATTGTTATTGGTTACAATATCAGCAAGATGAAATATCAGAAACCTCTTGGTCCTTATACGGGATGAAACCAAGATCTTACTACTCTGCAAAATTTTTAAATTTTAGTGAAAGGGGAGACCCCTCAGGGTATTTGAACGCTCCTGAGGCCACTTTCAAACAGAATATTCTTTTATTTTCTGTTAAATATGATTAAAAAAAAGCAATCATGTTAGAATAACATATTCCCAAAATCACTTTAAGAGTACCTTTGGATCAGCCTACCTTAAGTCAAAAAAGATTAAGTTAAAACTAGCTAAACAGGTGAAAAAGGAACCAAGGAAAGCAAGCTTTCCTTGGGATCTTGGCTTGCTGTTTGTGTAGCCAATGAAATATGCATTGATTGCTGGAATTAATATTTTTAAAACATAAAATGAAATCTAGAGCATGCAACCTACTGATTTTCTTTAACTTGCCATGCAAAACGGATGATTTCCTTATGCTAGATCTAGAATGCTTAATGATACTTTTCAGAATTGAGATCTAGACTATGTGCTTTGAAATAGAAGATCTATGTATATTTTACTTTGATATAACATCTCCAACTGATAACAAATATTTAGAACACAATAACTAGGTAAGAAAATTGATTTTTTTGAAGGAAAAAGAGAGAGAAAGAGTGTTGGAAGCCTGGGAATGTTGGGATTTGGAGTCTTCTTTGGTGGAACACCGAGGGACTATGTCATACAGAAGATCTTGAAGAATTGGAAGATGCAAACCAGCTCAACCTCTTCTATAATCGATATCCCCTGCAACTTAGAAATCCTTGCACAAATAGATGGTTAAAACATAGGTGTTGCTGGAAGAGATAATTGGAAAGCATGCAATTAAACTTAAAATACATACGAATCCAATAGATTTGAAACAAGAAGTAGTAAGAGCATAAATAAAACTAGAATAAACTCTTACCCTAACAGGAGGGATCCCTCTCCTTCAAGGCCAACAATTAACCAGCAAAATAAAATGATAAATAACATAGATTATACCTCATAAGCATTTGACAATCACCATCCACACATGAAGAGCATTACACCATAGATCTTGCCTCCAAAGCTTCTTTATTCTAGAATAATAAACAATAACACAGTACAAGAGAAACAAAACCTCAATCCCAGTTCTAACTAGCTTGGAAGAGGCATCCTGAGCTTTATTTATACAAAAAACAGGAGATCCAACCCAGGGGGCGCAAATCCCAATGAGACAAACCAGTGCAGCTGAGGGAGAGTCAATCAATGCTAATCTGAATCTGAACTGAGCCTACTTGTCAATCGGGGGGCTGATTGAGCTGACACATAAACCCGCAGACAGACACATCAATCCACAGAGCTTCCAGGAGAGCCCACACGTGTGGAGCAGAGAGAGAGGGCGCAATTCCCCATAAAGGATGCTGAAAATCAAATTTGGATCTGTCTAGATCACCTCCTTCAGTCAAGGATTTGTCAGATCCAGTCAATCTGGTTCAGATCTGACTAGTTTCAATCAAATTGACTGAGAATCCACTAATCTAGGATTTTTGATTTGCTCCACTATTCATCAATTTATTAATTAAAATCATCAATAATTGATTTTTTGGGGTTTTCTGACCTGAGTGATGAAAAATCACTCAAAACCTTAAAAAAGTGGGTCCATGGGTTTACATGGTGATCTTAGCTTGAAAATGACCACCTACATGACTGAAACTGATTATTTGTCCCACTTTTATTACAAAACCAAATTTTCCAATTAAACTATTAAAAAATAGCCTAAGATTTGGAAAAATTAAATTTTAATAAAAAACACTAAAACAATTAAAAAATTAAAAAAGTTTTAAAAACCTAGGGGGACTTAGACATGTTCATATGACTCGACCATGATGCCTAGCATGTTTCTACATTGACACATAGACTCTAATAACCTCAATAATCCTAAATTCCAAGCTGACCACCCCAACTTTGGAGGTATGGAGTGAAAAACTCAGAAATTATCAGTCATTTATTCAACAACCAATAATAACCAAGGGAAAAAAACACCCTAGGCTGATTGGATTGACAAATAAATTCTAAGAGACCGAGTCTTTTACAGACACTATCATGCTAGAACATTTATTACAATTCCCCTATGGGGTATTAACATGTGATATAGTACAACAAAGTTTCTCAGAAACAAGATTGAAGGTGTTTTGAAGTTCGAAGAAGTTATCCTTGTCCGGTTCACCAGGCTCACTTGATAAAAAACCACTAAGTACAAGGACGTATCCACTTCAAGGGTGACCACAGAAGAAGATTCTATCCTCAGGGCCCAGCATTTAGATTTGATTTATCCTTAGTCTGAGATCTTGTATGAGATCATACCTGAGGCACCTAGGTCTACCAATAGTGCCGAGAAACCCAAGCCTGGACCCCATGCTGATGGTGTGGTTGGTTTAGTAAGTTCTCCCACTGTAGATTCACTGGCTAAGAAACTCTATGAGCTGACAGTGAAACAATATGTAATGGAGGAATAAAAGGCTTCCACCCCCTCACCTCAAAGTGCATCCATTTTTGCACAGTCTTCTCAGAAGGGAAATCAACAGCTCGGTGGGAAAAAGAAGAAAGGGAAGAAGGGTGAGGGTAATCAAAACAATCAAAAACCCAAGAATAATCCTGATGGGGGTAAGAAATATAATAAGAAGGTAATTTTTTCTTGTAAGTTGTGCCAGGGAGACTGTTAACCCAAAAAATCCCTCAGTAAGCTCCACATGACCTACACCACCCAAAGACATCTACGTATGACCCTCATTTGATCCCCACACCCTAAAAAAGGCTCAAAAATATAAAAAAGAGCTTAAAAACCCCTAAAAAGAGCCAAAATAGTTCTCATAGGGGCTAAAACCCCTCAAAAGATCTTAAAACCCCCAAGCCCCAACCAGGGGCTTAAAACCCTAAAAATTTCAAGAAAAAGTATAAATAGAGGGGTGGGAGTCACTCTCAAATCACTCCTCATCTCCCTATCATTATGCTTTCCGTGTGAGTGCCTTGAGACAATTTGTCTCTCAAGTCATTCACCCTCCCTCTCCTCCATTCCTCCATTGAGCCAAAGCTTCCCATCCATTGAGAGGTGTTCCCCCAAGCTAGGGCATGGTGGCCCATTTCAACCAGAGAAGGTATATGTCTGTTTTTGTTCTTTCATTTTGTAGTTTCTAACATTTTTGCTTGCAAGTTTATTGTTTAATATTTTGTTGTAGGTTTCCATGGACTCCTGGTAGTTATTTCTTTGTTTGATTACAATTTCATGCAGGGTTTTTACTGTTAGTCCCTAACCGTGTTTGCAGGTTTTTATTTTGTTTTCTTTATATTCATTCCATTCTCACAAGAACCCTACCCTTCTGTCCTATAGACAAAAGGTAGTCGTTTCTGCACATAGCCAGGGTTTTCCCTGGGCTACAGATTGGCGACCATAACAGGTCGATCCCATTGGATCCTTGGGTTTTGTTTTTAATATTTTGCTTACTTAGTTTGATATATCTTTGCTTATTTAGGTGGATAGATCTATTTATTTCATTTTTGTTATTTTTTTGGCCACAGTACCAGTTATTGTTGGTCCTTCTTTGATTTGCAAATCGTTCAACTATGCAAAAACGACCGAACCAAATTTCAGAAAATTCGCCTGTGTTCAGGATCGTTTGCTTCCCAAACAGTTGGTCCATTGGCAAATTGGATTATTATTAGGGGTAAAAGGGCCCGTTTCTGAAGTGGGTTTTCAATCGTTTGAGGTAATTCGTCACGGTTTGATCACAATCCACTTCGCAAAAACAAGTCCTCTATAGGTGCACGACCCATTTTTCTTTACTTTGTATGAGGATTTTAACTTTTTGGGCTTTCCTGTTTGCTGCTATTTGGACTATCAGTGTGCCTTAGCCACCTCTGTCCAACATTATGCTTTCATTTTCATACAATTGGTGTAAACCACTGTTAAAATTTAACTGGTTAATGGTTTAATGAATCTACTTAAGGCTTGCATAAAAATACTATAGGTTAAATTTCAGTTCTTAATTGGAAATTAACTCCTTTCCCGACCTTTCCTCCTCTACCCAATCATCACCCTTCGGGGTATTCTAGGATAAGACAAAGGGTGAAGCTCTTATAGTAATAGGCACTTCATCTGTAATTTTTTGAGAACATTAAAAATGGGTGACTTGGAAGGTAGAGGGGGTGGAGACTGATCAAGGGTTTCATTGTGTTTGCGTCCTTCCTGTTGACCGACCTTGCACTCAGAGAGTGACCTGAGGATATATGGATGGGATTAGTCCCATTGTGTTGAGAACCCAACACTCTTTCTTGGTTGAAGAGAAATACAGGTGTAAGGCAGTCACCTAGTCAGGCTACCATAGTTCAGATTCAGGTATGGCATGTATTTAAATTTCTGTTTACAATTTACTGCTTTCATAAACAACTTATCCATGATATAAGTGTTGCAATAAACCAAATAATATCTATGGAATATTCATAAACCATACAAGCATCCACCAAGTATAACAGAAATACAATGGACATGCACACAAATCATACCAAATAAAAACACCAAACTCAGTTCATGACATTGAGCTAGCCATTAAAATTTATAATTTACACTAATTCAAACACTTGCAGTATTTTAGGACATAAGTCCCTGACTGCCTTAATCGTGGGAAGTGCTTGGGCTCAACCCAGAAACTCATTATGAGGAGTACCACAGGAACCCCAAAGTAGTTGGTCGCTGAGAGGAATTTCTAAGCGAAACGGGAAATGACCCCCACTGATTGACTAGCACTCCTCTGAGGAAAAAGCCAAGTGTTGTCTCCTAGCAGTATTGGTGGCCAAGTGACCACCTGAAAGCCTATTGGAATCCATTAAAACTGGGGTCCAAAACATCACTACCATATTTCACCACCTGACATACCAAGCAGACATAATTGATCCCCCACGCTCTTCCTCACGCCTGAGAGGTGATCCACCACAATTTGGGTCCTTGAACCAACATCGTCGAGACCATTTTCGATGACCCTCCACACCATCAAAAGGCCACAAAGCCTCTAATTCAGACTCAGAATCATATCAATCTGAGCCAAATCTACATACTACACCATCTATCCCCATGGGTGGTGCAAACCCATAACCATTTTTCATCTTGGTGATTGGAATTCGACCCATGTCCATACCCCACACCACCACCAACACCCCTACCGGAGGTCCCAGCATGGTCATGCAAACCATCATAAATCAACTACCTCCACCCACACTAACCAGTCAAACTATCCCACCTATCATGCTTTGTTATAGCTGATTTTACCACTCTAGGTGAACCACACTTGTATGGCCTTCCCCTGTCCCTCTGTAGACTCCTTAGACCCCTTGGACCATTTTTTTTCCTTTGATGTTTCCTAGACCATCCCTATAAACATGTGAAAATTGATACATGCGAATTTTAAACCCCTAATCACGTATATACGTCGGTTTGACCCCTAAAACCGTGTACATCAGGATGTGTACACAATCCAAATCCTTTTGGAGTTTTCCTTGACATGGATCCGACTCACTTAACTCCTGGCCTTCCATATGCCTTGAGATCGCTCGGATTTGACCTTTCATTACCCCTTTGAAAATATATATAAGGAACTCTTTGGTACATTGAAGGCATAAGAGAGAATTGAGAGCAAAGAAACTACAGTCCATTGTTGTTGGAACTTGTGCTTGAGTCTGCATCCCTTTGTCCTTTGGAGCACTTTTTTGTTCTTCCCAAGCTTGCCTTTTGCTTGTGAGCTTTCTATCGAGAGATGGAGGATTGAGGTGGTGGAGGCCCAAGTGGGGGATTCAGTTTCTTCGATTCACAGACGTGCCGACAAAGGTTGTATTCATTGTAATCTCTGATTTTATATTAATAGAAATATATTTTCCTGTCCAATAACGTATGTTTGAATGAATATTTTATCCATGGGATGATTTCAAATGTTTATACATTGTTGATTATATATGCTAGAATAGATCTAACACCAATATATATAGTATGCTTGTATTGTTTACTTGTTGTTGAGGAAGTGAATGATCAATTCAAGCTGAAGTTGGAAAGCTCAACGGGGATCTACTTCAACCGTCTGGAATAAGGTATGAGGTCTGATCCTTTAGTGTTAGATATTTAATTTCTATTGCATATTGGAAAGGATTGATTTCTGGAGTCAAGCTGTCTATTGTGGTACCCCAAGACATAGGAATTTCTCTCCGTAACAGAGTTTGGTTGGCATGGGAGGCCAAAAAGTTTGATGGTGGATCGAGTCACTTGTTAACTGAGCCAAGTCAGGCAGGTTGAGGCATGCCATGAAAGGAAGGTTTGACCGAAGGTTTATGTGAGATGGGGCAGCAATGGTGGTGGGGTTTGTAGGGACATGATGCACCTGCACAATTGGGTGTACTTGTGGCACAGTTGTGGACGGGCCACTACCCCCAAGTGTGGTAAATGGAATTGTGTGAGTGGAAGGTCCATTTTCCCCATGTATGAGAGGTGGGGTAGTGTAGGTGGAAGGGCCATTGCCCCTAGGCATGCCCAGTGGGATAGTGTGAGTGGACAGGACACTGCCCCTAAGCATGTTACAGAGAGAAATTCCTATGGATTGGGGTACCACAACAGACAGCTTGACTCTAGAAATCAATCCTTTCCAATATGCAATAGAAATTAAATATCTAACGCTAAAGGATCAGACCTCGTACCTTATTCCGGACGCTTGAAGTAGATCCCCATTGAGCTTTCCAACTTCAACTTGAATTGGTCATTCACTTCCTCAACAACAAGTAAACAATACAATCATACTATATATATTGGTTTTAGATCTATTCTAGCATATATAATCAACAATGTATAAACATTTGAAATCATCCCATGGATAAAAGATTCATTCAAACATACATTATTGGACAGGAAAAGATATTTCTATTAATATAAAATTAGAGATTACAATGAATACAACCTCTATCGGCATGTCTGTGAATCGGAGAAACTGAATCCCCCACTTAGGCCTCCACCACCTCAATCCTCCATCTCTTGATAGCAAGTTCACAAGCAAAAGGCAAGCATGGGAAGAACACAAAAGTGCTCCAAGGGACAAAGGGATGCAAACTCAAGCACAAGTTCCGGCAACAATGGACTATAGTTTCTTTGCTCTCAATTGTCTCTTATGCCTTCAATGTACCAAAGAGTTCCTTATATAGCTTTTCAAAGGGGTAATGAAAGGTCGAATCCGAGTGATCTCAAGGCATATGGAAGGCCAGGAGTCAAGTGAGTCGAATCCATGTCAAGGAAAACTCCAAAAGGATTTGGATTTTGTACACATCCCGATGTACGTGGTTTTAGGGGTCAAACCCATGTATATACGTGACTAGGGGTTTAAAAGTCACGTGTATCAATTTTCACATGTTTATAGGGATGTTCTAGGAAACATCAAAGGACAAAAAATGGTCCAAGGGGTCTAAGGAGTCTGCAGAGGAACAAGGGAAGGCCATACAAGTGTGATTCACCTGGAGTGGTAAAATCAGCTATAACAAACTCCCCTCAAACATTCCCAAGTTTGAAGGGAAGGCAGGGTAGTGCCCCCAAAACCATATCATGACGTTTCACCTATGGTTCTCATCAAATAGTATCGTAGATGATTCAATCAGACTCAGATTGTTACAACGCACCCTCACAGGTGTTGCAGCCAAGTGGTACATTGAGCTACCACAAGCCAAATACCTAGATTTTAAATCCTTGGCTTTCATGTTCCTATAGTATTTCCAACTCCCCATTAGATACGATGAAGGGTTGGAGATCTTGCTATCTTGCCACCAAAATACTGTGACCCACATAAATGACCACATCCATGAGTGGCGGTGATGTCGTAGTTTGTGCAAGATTCAACTTGATGACAGGATCTTCCTGGATTGGTTCCTAAAAACTTTGCTACCACCTATAGTAAAGGACATCGCATCCGAACGTCCCCAATCCAAAGAGGAGGCCATCTTGAAAGCCCAACAGTTTGATATGATCTATGCATAGTCTAGATACCATTACATTGTCATTCCAGATGCTCCCCGTGTAGGTACCTCCTACTAGGATGCATTGGGGGCATCCCATGCCGCAAATGGCATCATATGTTCCATCTCCCACCAACCACAGCACCATACGACACCACCTGCAACACCACCACAACTAAGAAACACCCCAAATGTTGTATACCAAAACCAAACTCCATACTATGCAGGAATGATGTCTCAATCTGGAGCCACAAATTCTTATGCACAACCTGCGCCACCACAGTATGCCCAGGCATTAGCTTGGTCGGCACAACAATATGCGGGACAAATTCCCACATTTGTGGCACCTGCACCCACCCAAGTTTACTATGCACCACCAGTGCAAGTCATTCAATCCCCCACCCCTACTCTGCCAGCACCTTTAGAACAGGTGTTTGCATAGCAAAACCGTCCTAACCAGCCAGCCCCCAATAACCAACAAGGGAAAGCCAGAAATAACCAAGCCTGAAACTAAGGCAACAATCAACCACAGGGAGGTGTTCAACAACCAAACCCTCCCAGCAAAGTCGGGGAAAATTGGCTAGCCCAAAATCCTCAGCAACCAAATGCACCAAGGAACAATGCTCCGTTGTGCACAAACCAGCCATGGAAGTTGTGTGAGGTCTACGAGAACTATACACACAAATTCCCCTTCATGGGTCACGCCAAGAAATCCATTCACAATGAGGTTCAACATGCTACCAATATGGCAGCCGAAGCTCAACCCAACCCAGTACCACTAGGGCCTCCACCCATGGTCCTCCAAAACCCATTACCATTCCAAGGACTGGTAGCAACTGCACCTGCTCCCTAGTCCAATCCCAACGCCCCAGGGGCACCTTCGATAGCAGAAATAGGTGTTCACCACCTGCTAGCCATGACAACTGAAGAGGTCAATTTACAAACCAGACGAAATTAGTATAGAACCAACACCGAACCCACTAACACATCAGCCAATGCACCTCTTAATCTACCCCCTTTTCCTCTGTGCCCCCCCATACAGCAGGTTGCCAACAATTTCACAGCTAGAGCTACTGTAAGATACAACATAGTGGATGATTTGGCCCAAACACCTACCGCCATGTTTGCTCTTGAGGTACTCAAAACTTTCCCAACACAGCGGAAATCCTTACTGGCCGCCCTTGGTGCTATAGACCCCTCCAACTCCAAGTTGATCACATTCGACATGGAGAATGGAGAACTGTGGATGCCATCAACCATTGCCTTCCAAATCCCAGTCTCCATCCAAAATTTGGTTGTGCATCGGTGTATAGTGGATGAGGGGGCATCCATGTGCATTATGTCTACCTTAGTCTGGCAAAATCTTGGATCCCTAATTCTGCAACCATCCTCTACTAATTTATGGGCTTATGATGGCCACCCCACTAAATCCCAAGGAATCCTCCTTCATGTCCCCATCACATTGGCCAGGAAAATAGTACTGATTGACATAGAGGTTGTCAATGCTCAATTGGACTATAACCTTCTCCTTAGAAGAAGTTATATGTATGCCATGAGAGTCGTAGCATCAACTGTTTTCCATCTCATGATGTTCCCCCACGAAGGGAAAATCGTGATGGTTGATCAACTAACTTGTCACAATCCGCAAGGGGTAACGACACCCACCAACATTATCCCTACGATCAACACCATTGATCTGCAAGAGATAATCACACCCACCAATGTTATCCCTGCGATCAACACCATGGTTGACAACATACTAGCCTCCCCATTGTTGAATGTGGGCCCTGGGTTGTTTGTCGATACCACCATGATGGTTTCTTTCCCCTTAGTGTCACCACCACCAACAACAAATGAGACTATGGATTTGTGCATGCTCTCATCCAACACTGTTGCACCCAAACATCAACCGCAGCCACAGTCCCAACTGCAACCAAAACACCATCCGAAGTTGCAACACCATCAACAGTCACAACAACATCAGCAGCCACAGCATCATCCATAGCTGCAGCATTATGCGCAGCCACCACCACAACCTCATCCTAACATACAACCATCAGGGAGTTATCAGGGCTCCTCTCAAGTCCACACAATTCCCTTCCTCTTTCCCCTGCCTGGTGTCATGAGTAAGCTAGTAATGGCTACCTTAAACTTACCCAATTTGACATTGGGGATTCCCATGTGGTACCTTGATCCACCCACCCAACTGCCAATGCCCCAGGTAATCTTAACCCTTGTGCAACCCATTGCGATCGAATCTCATCCTCCACCCAGCCCGTAAAAACCAACCACCACACCCGCACCTGCACCGCCCCACCCAAAAAGGGCCAGGGGAAAAAACATGAAAGCTACCGCTAAACATCTACAAATCCCTCCTTGCGTCGTCTATGAAGAACAGGGCCACCCAACTCAAAAATGCCCTAAGATTCCCATAATCTGTGTGCATTTGGATTCCATGGATGTAATGGAAAACCTCCCCGTGGTTGAAATCCCAAGCAGGCCAATAGTGAGAAACAAGTCGTTGAGAACAAACCATGCTTGTGCCCTTTGCGGATTGTATGGACACTATTCTCGCCACTTCAAGGACTTGGCCGGGTTTTGGACCGCCCTTAGCCAACTTCAGAAACATTCCCTTGAATCTGAAGTCACTGCCATTGAGGAGATACACCCTTTGGTTTCTTCCTCGACCACCACAACCATTTACATGATCTCTATCTCCAATAGTCCCTCCATCTCCTTGCCCATGGAAGATCCACCTAATCTATCCCAATGCCACTATCAGGATGATGGAGAGATCTGTAAAACCACCACCGGTTTTACCCCATTTCCCCTAAACCATGGTGTGGAATCGGTTCTTCCCATCAAAGGCCAGATTTCATCACCCCGCCTTGTGAATGACATTTGTCTTGGCAAGGGATCACATTTCTTTGCTGACTCTGATGGAAAACTCTTGGAGAATCCATGCAATGGGATCTACCTCAATATATTTTACGCTTAACATCACCAACGAGTCGCTTGATTTTCCCTTTTTTTGTTTTTCAACTTTTTTCACCACAAGTCAAGGGAAGCACCATTAGCTGCCAATCCAAAGTCACTCGAAGCATGTTCGAGACATCTCTCACACCTCCAAGCTCAAATTTCCATCCTTTATCTTCTAATGAGACCATCGTCTCATGTTTAACAAGTAATTTTTGGGACCACTTCTCAGATGTTACCTCGATTTACGAGCCACATCATTATGATTTAAGTGTCTCTGGACCTGTACTTGCATTACACTTTCCTACAGCCAATCATGTGGGTTCCCGAGCCACCACTCGAAAGGCATGTCATTTTATTTTAGCATATAACTGTCTAATCCATCCACCGCACCTTATGCGGGTCCTCAGACCATCGTCCAGAGGATGGATCATTTCATTTGCATGCATTTGGAATATAACTTCCACTGGACTTGCACTCACATCACATATAGTCAAGTCCGTCCACCACAACTCACACACAACTATCCTTACCTCTATCCGAGAGCCACCTTTGTTTTCGTGCCTCTACTACAATCTATCCCATGCATGTATTGGTATGTTTAAGAGCCACTTGCTCCATCCATACTGCATGGATGACCTTTGGACCACTGTCCACTGTCCCGACTTGAGGCACCACCTGTACCACCGCAATCGGTTGACCATACCAGAGTTTCTTTTAATCTCTTTTCTGACTCCTAAAAGAATGAAAATATTGTCGAGCGCAACCACTTCCTTTCCTGCTTGTTAAAGTATAGGAACGGGCATCTACATCGTCTTGTTTATCTCCTTTTGCGAACCATGTAGACTACCATATGAAAAGGACCACCTTGGCATATTCAAGCCAAGACCATTCCCCTCTGCATCCTTTTATGCTTTCTTGGGTAGAGGGGTCGAACTCTACGAAAAATATCACCATGGGTTGTCATTAAGCTCTTTTCTAGCCTTGTCATCAAGAAAATATTGCCAAACAAAATTGGTTTCATTCATGCTCGTAAAAGTATCTAAATGACCGTCCAATTAGTATAGGTTTAACCTTTTTCGGCCTGATTGGACTACCAACGGTAAAGAAGTCTCTCATCCCCTACAAGATGGGCGAGCTCTCCTGTGTATACTTTTATCCCTTTTTAGGCACAGGAGACTACCAATGAAAAATATCCCCCACTGGAGTCTTCTTCATGCTTTCAGACTCTCTAAAATTGGAAGCACCATCGAGCATTTACATTCTCGGGCTCGCTAAAAATCCATGAGATCGTACCACAACGGTGTCTCTAGACACCACCTCACAAATAACAATTTGGCAGCATTCCCACTTTGGGTCACCTTTGTTCAGAGTACTCTGCAATGTGTCTTCCTTGGATCCCATCAATACCAAAATTATACCTCCTCCAAGTATTTCCCATATGCAGTTACATTCCCGGTATTACAGCTATGATCCCTTTCCTATGAGTCAGTTTCATTTGCTTCCTAGTCCACCCTGTCATCATACTCTGATCAAAGGAAGTTTGAGTCCACCATGAATTCCTACCCCTGTTCAACTCCTCCCCCCCCCATTCAGTGGGTCAGTCCTCAGATTGACTCACATCTTTTAGTTATCTCCCTCGCGCTTCTGGTCAAGGAAACACCATTGCCTTGGCTAGTTGCAGGTCTCCCTCTGTTGATGACAACACATGTATTCCAGAGGATAGACCCAGAGGTCCCTGTATCATGGTTTCATAAACCTCATTGATGAGTTCCTTGGACCACTTGAGATGAGTCCTTAGTGCCTCTTGGGATGGTTGTTTCTCACGTGCTCGACTCCGGCTACATCATCGCACCATTGAGATTCGTATAGGGTATCAGTCCTAGCAGTATTTGGTCAAATGCCCCAGATTTCACCTGACTCTAGCACATTGATGAGTCTATGAAAGGGACCCCAACAGGTTCATGTCCCTTGTTATTTCTGGGTTGCATTGGAGACAGTGTTCAGAAGCCCCAGTAGTGCTTCTATATAGATTTATGATTGATGCAACATATTTGTACCATAGAGACTCTGACTCTCCATCATTGGGTCCCTACAACTATGTACCGTTCCAGATCCAGCAGACTATCAGCCATGAATATATAGCATTCCATGAGAATGACATGGGTCCAATGTGGCAGTTCTTCAGATCAGTATTGTATTCAGCCTCTTCTTGAGGCAACCACTATGTATCATCAGTTGTACACGATCGACTCTTGCATTATAGAGCTTGGATAACATTATTCATTTGACATCGTTACGAGCATGGGGATGCCTGCCTCATCCATATACATGTCACACATTATTTGTATCTCACCGATTGATGGGAACCATATTAATACAAAAACCAAAAGCCACGATGCCCCAGCCCTGGAAGCACCACCTCTCCCCAGAAAATGCTATGATGTCCATTGACCATACGATGAGCTCTTGTCCTCACACATCAGGGGGAATTAACCCAAAAAATACCTCAGTAATCTCTCATTAGAGGAAATTTGAGGTCCAAAATGGGCCTTGTAAGGAAAATAATAAAATATTAGATAAAATAATAAAATAATAGTTATTAATTTTGGAGGAAGAATGAAAAAAACTACTTTTTGTGTTCGCATTTTCGACATATCTCCTTGTGTTTTTACTCAAATTATGAGTGGAAGAGCTCATTGGATGTAGAATTTAATTCCACATCTAACAAGTACCCACACTACATACTTTTGACGGACCCTGCTACCCCAAAAACAAGAAATACCTGAAAAAACGTGATGCTAACATCATCATCACATTTTTTCATGTATTTCTTGTTTTTGGGGTAGTGGGGTCCATCAAAAGTATGTAGTGTAGGTACTCGTTGGATGTAGAATTAAATTTTGCATCCAACGAGCTCTGCATCTTGAAATTTGAGAAAAAACACATGGAGATATATTGAAAATACAAACAAAAAAGTAGTTTTCTTTTATGACAAATATGTCAATTCAACCATTATGGTTGACTCATTTTATTGAAATTCTATTGGTTCTTGAATTCCAACTCACAAAATTTATGATTGGCACATTGTCTTATAAGGCCCATTTTAGACCCCAAATTTCCTCTAATGACATGACCTACACCACCCAAAGACATCTACGTATGACCCTCATTTGACCCCCACACCCTAAAAAAGGCTCAAATATATATAAAAAAAGGGCTTAAAAAACCCTAAAAAGAGCCAAAATAACTCTCATAGGGGCTAAAACCCCTCAAAGGAGCTTAAAACCCCCAAAGGAGCTAAAGATTGGGTGAAAGGGGCTAAAATCCCCAAAAAAGGGCTAAAGCCCCAACCAGGGGCTTAAAACCCTAAAAATATCAAGAAAAAGTCTAAATAGAGGGGTGGGGGTCACTCTCAAATCTTTCCTCATCTCCCTATGGTTACACTTCCCATGTGAGTGCCTTGAGACCCTTTTCCTCTCAAGTCATTCACCCTCCCTCTCCTCCATTCCTCCATTGAGCTAAAGCTTCCCATCCATTGAGAGGTGCTCCCCCAAGCTAGGGCATGGTGGCCCATTTCAACCAGAGAAGGTATATGTCTATTTGTGTTCTTTCATGTTGTAGTTTCTAACATTTTTGCTTGCAGGTTTATTGTTTAATATTTTGTTGCAAGTTTCCATGGACTCCTAGTAGTTATTTCTTTGTTTTCTTACAGTTTCATGCAAGGTTTTTACTGTTAGGCCCTAACCGTGTTTGCAGGGTTTTATTTCTTTTTCTTTCTATTCATTCCATTCTCACAGGAACCCTACCCTTCCGTCCTATAGATGGAAGGTATCTGTTTCTACACATAGCCAGGGTTTTCCCTGAGCTATAGAGACTACCTAACTCATCAATTCCCTCTTATAGTTCAAGATCAGAAGTTGCTGAAAAATCAACATCCGACTGTCCTAAAGGATCCATTTCCCCAAGGACAGAATGCATCTTTTGTTTCTAATGTAGCTAGGGGGAATTCTAGTGCTCACCCTAATTAAAACTATATCAATATGTTACGATCTAGCAACTTACTCTAGACAAGAAACAAGAATTATGAATCAGAGGCCTCAGAGAAGGGTAAGTCAACTGCTGGAACTTATAACCCTCTCATTATCGAGAAACCTATTGATCTAATTCCTAAGATATCGAAAGGTGTCTTTAAAAAAGAATTTCACAATCCTAAATCTAGGGTTGCTTCTAACTACTCTGTGGTTGAATATTTTACTCAAACTCCTTGTGCATTGTCATCATTGGAAGTGTTATAGAGTTTTCCTTCTTAGCGGGATGCCCTGTTAGCAACTTTAGGCAGCATGGATTCGTCGACTTTGTTAGCGAAGTTTAATCTGTCAGATGTTAATATTCTCCTTTTGTATCATGTGGTTTTTCCAATAGATGTTGTTCATGGCAGAAAAAACATTGGACGTACAGTTTTTTACAAAGGTGCTTCCACGTGCGTAATGCCAATGTCTTGCTGGAAGGTTTAGGTTCCGCGAAGCTAGTTCCGTCAAACACTTTAATTACTGCTTTCCACAGAAGGTCTTTCCGTCCACATGGTATCCTACCATCTTTTTAGATTAAGTTGATAGTGAAAGCAGTGGATGTTGAATTAGAGGTGATTGATGCTCCTTTGGATTATAACTTCTTTTAGGGAGAAGTTGGACTTAAGCCATGTGTGTGATTTCCTCGGTCGTTCTTCGCATGGCGGTTTTTCCACATGAAGGGAAGTTGGTTATTGTTGACCAACTCAGTTTCATTCAGAAGGGTCGTTTGGAAACTAATGAGTCCATTGTACCTTTGATTGATCAAACTAAACCAAATAATGAGACATTGGGGGTTGGAATGTATTCGTCGTGGATGGGCACTTTTGATATCCCAGCCCCAATAAATTATCTAGGTTCTACGAGTGTAGGGAATTCTATCACAAAGGTTGTCGATACAAATGATTCTTGGTTCCTTCTTTCCAGTCCTGAAACTTAGGTGCCATTATATTTAGTGGAAGTGGCCTATCAAGCTATTGTTGATACCACTACAAATTCTATCGCGACTTCTTCTACAGTCTTAGAAGAGTCAGGAGAAGTTTATATTCCTTCTTGGGAAGATAACTCTTTATATTCATATAACTTCTTAGACATGGTTTCTCCTTAGGATGAATCCATTGTGGAAGCTATGAGTGGGTGAGATAATATTTGTGAATATATTCACCATAGGTCCTACTTTCTTCCAGAATTGAGTAGAATTGAAAACCAAGAGTTCCATGTGAGACTAGAAAAAGATGTTGATTTACCGATTAATCCTTTTCCAAAGGAGGGAATATTTGTTGTGGGGAATATAAAAAATATCTATGTTACCATTCCTATCAACATCTCTAAAACCCCAACGTCGTCGAAAATGTGCATATCAGTGAAAACTGCTCTTCGGAGGAGATTTATATATATACTTCCTTATTTAAGGAATTTCAAGATGTGTTTTCCTGGTCATATGAAGAGATGCCAGGAATTGATCCATCGATTGTGGAACATGAAATATGAACCTACCCCGGCGCTAAAATGGTTTGACAAAAGCTTCAACATGTTAATCCACGTAAAGAGGTAGTTGTTCAGGCTGAGGTGGAAAAGTTGCTGAAAGTTGGGTTTATCTACCCAATGGCCCTAACAAAATGGGAATCCAATCCCGTTCCTGTTGATAAGAAACAAGGGAAAATATGCGTGTGCACTAATTTTTGTGACATAAATAAAGCGTGTCCCAAGGACAACTATCCCACACCCTTTATAGATCAAATTATTGGTGCTTGTGCGGGTACCAATTTTTTTTTCGTTTATGGATGGTTTTTCTGGATACAATCAAATCCAAATCAATCTGAAAGACCAACACAAAATGAATTTTATTTGTCCATGCGGTAACTTCGCGTACAAGAAAATTCCCTTTGGTTTGAAAAATATTGAGGCTACCTTTCAGTAGGAAATGAACTTTTCCTTCCATGACATTAAGAATATTATCGAGCCGTACTTAGATGATCTTCATTCCCATTCTCACAAGAGGAGGGACCATCCAGATCACCTTCGCTTAATTTTTGAACGATGTAGACATTATAAAACATGCTTGAATCCCCACAAGTGTGTTTTCTGGGTTGATTCGGGAAGACTACTCGGGTTTATTGTGTCAAACAAAGGAATTCAGCTTGATCCTTTGAAATTTGAGGTTATTGTAAATCTGCCTCCTCCTCATTCTATCATGCAACTTCAAATCTTGCAAAGGAAATCTAATTTCCTTCAACATTTTATAGTTAAATATGCCAAGATAACTAAGGGTTTCATGCACTTGCTTAAGCATCACATTCCATTTGTATTGGATGAAACCGCACAACTTGCATTCAAGGCATTGAAAAAGGATTTGATGTCGACTCCTTTATTACGTCCACTAGATTACTCTAAAGACTTTATATTGTATCTAGCTACGTCAGAGTCGACCATTGGGGTAGTATTGGTTCAGGAGGACAACAAGCTCTAAGAGCATGTTGTCTATTATCTCATTCGTGAATTAGATAGTCCTGAACTCAGATACCTCCACATCGAGAAGTTAGCATTAGCAGTTCTCTATGTTGTTCAGAGGATGCATCACTACATTTTAATGAGGACAACCACGGTGGTGGAAGATGTAAATCCTTTTCAATATGTTTTGTCCCAACGCATAATTGGGGAAAAAATCAATAAATGGATAGTCATCCTCCAGGAGTTTGACTTGGATTTCCAATCTGCTAAATCCAAAAGGTCCTTAGTTTTTGTAGAGCTTATCTTAGAATTTCCTACATAAGAGAATGTAGTGGTGGAAGATAACTCATTCCCAGATGAGTATATCTTTCTGATTTCCACCTCTGATCCCTAGTATAGAGATATCCTTATATATATCTAGACTTTGAAGTGTCGTGTGTCCTTCTTGAGGGAAGAGCAACGTAAATTGCATGTGAATGCGAAAAAATACCTGATTATTGGTAATACTTTATATCGTAGAGGGGTAGATTCTATTTTGCATCGGTTCCTCACCCATGAGGAGGCTGAGCGTGTCCTAAATGATTCCCATAGACGAGCGTGTGGGGGTCATTTATCTGATTTAGCAACGTCCTAGAATATTTTACAAGCTATTTATTTCTGACCCACGATCTTTAAAGATTGAGTGGAGGTTGTGAAGCATTGTCATCCATGTCACCTCTATACCAGGAAAATGTGGTCGTATCATGCTCCATTGTTTCTCGTCATTGCGTGGGCCCCTTCACTAAGTGGGGGGGTGGATTATGTGATGTGCAACCTAGTTTTGGCAGGGGGGCACAAATATATCATTGTTGTTGTCGATTACTTCACCAAGTAGGCAGAGGAAATGCCTGCCTTCAAAGTAGATGGTGAAACAACAGCTTACTTCATTTTTAACCAGATCATTACTTGTTTCAGTATTCCAAAGGAGATTGTCACTGACCATGGCAGTCACTCTCAGAATAGTATGATGACTAAGATGATTACTATGCTAGGTTTCAAGCAATATCACTCATATTCATTCTACCCACAAGTGAGTGGGAAAGTAGAGGCAGCAAATAAGACATTGAATACGATTCTAACGCATACCATTAATGCAAGCTGGTCAAATTGGCACATCATGATATATCCTACACTTTGGGTATACCTGACTAATGTCAAGAATGCTACAGGTTTTTCACCTTTCCAACTCATTCATGGGGTGGAAGTAGTCACTCCGGTCGAATGAAAAATTCCATCTCTTAAGATAGCCATTCATGTACTCCTTGACACTGTGGAACTAGAAGACCGTTTGTTGAACTTAGAAAATATGGATGAACAACGCAGAGATGCATTGACAGCAAAAGAAGCTCATAATAATAGGGTAAAAAACCAATATGACAAAGCAGTTAAGCCAAGAGTTTTCTATGAAGGGGAACTTGTTTTGCTCTGGGATCAAGATAAATAACCCCTGGGGGAAGGGAAATTCAAGTCTATTTCATTAGGTCCCTATGTTGTGTCAAAGGTCTTGAAAAAAGGAGCATATGAGTTAACGTATTTTTATGGAAATAAGTTTCCTGAGCTTATAAATGGGCTCTACCTGAAGAAGTATTATGTCTAGGCATGGTGCTTGTTCTTGTATTTTATTGTATGTATTTTTATGTGCAATAGTTAGTTGGTTAGTGTTTCTTATACAATATGTTGGTTGTTAAATGTTTTATTTGAGTGGTTCGTAGGTTTTGTGGATGGCGCTAGCCTCCATACTTATAACCTGGATTCTACCGCATGGGTCATCTATTCACCCTCAGGACAGTTAGTTGCCTATGGAGGCGCTTTTTTAGGTCCTGCTACTAATAATGTGGCTGAGTATAGGGTTTTTATTGAGTTGTTATGGGATGCCACATCACGTGGCATTACCTGTTTGGAGGTCAGACTTGACTCTCAACTCATGGTTTCCCAACTGAATGGATATTATCAGGTGCATGTTGGAGTATCGGGTACCTCCGCATGGTATAACCGCCATACCTTTGGGAATATAAAAACAAGTGGACTAACCGCCACTCCTGGTGATAGGGCCTTGTGCCAGGTTTCAAATGTTCATCAACATTTACAGGTTTTGGTGTAACGACAAACCTTACATGGTATCAAATCTCATGGTGGGACGAAGCCCAGATCTCTCAAAAACAAGGTTTTTGACAGATCTTGCATGAAAAATTGAGCGAAAGCTCAAAATTCCAGCACTGCACTAGAAGCCAAGGCTTACCACTTAATACCCCAACAAAAGAAATAGTTGATCAAGCTTTCTTGATCAATTATTCTAGGTGTGATGAAAGCCTAAAATGTGCAGGATGTCCGACCTTATGGTGCCCCTTTTGTTGTGATTTGCAGGTTTTAACAGGTGAAAGCATTTGCTCTAGTAGTTTGAAATGGCTTCTTCAGTAGAACTCTTGACTCTGTTCAATTTCCATTCATGGAAAGGAAACATGGAGATCCAGTTATTTGCTAGAGGACTCTATAGGGTCACTATGGACACTGAAGAAGAGCCTGCTTATGTGACCGACAAATCTAGACTCTTCAATAAGAAATATGAAGCATTCGGATTCTTGTGCCTCTCTGTTTCCCAGGATCTTCTTTTCCATCTCTCGAGATTGAAGACTCCAAAGGAAATTTGGGACAAATTGGAAACCCTGTATGGAAAACGGGATTATTTGAGAGTACACCAGCTTGAAAACGAGTTGATGTCTCTCCAACCTTCCAATTTCGAGACCTTAAATGATTTTTTCACAAAGTTCAAGCACATTGTCTTACTGTTGAAGCAATGTAAGGTGGAGAAGGAGGATGATCAGCTCATCCTCACCATACTCTCCAAAATTGGAGCTGATTATTTGGTGTTTGTCTCTACATTCTATGTGGGCAAGCTCACAACCCATGGATGTAAGATTCCTTCACTCAATGCCTTCATTGAGTCCCTAACAAGTGAACATGATAAGCTTATACATATGGGGATCATCAGATCCTCCCATGATCAAGATCTCTATGTCTTGGGGCCCAAATATATGAAGGGTAAAGGAAAGCAGCAAAAGAACCCAAAAACCAAATTCGAAGCTCCTATGCCTAAAGTTGAAAACCAACATCATGTAGGGCCTTCCGGCTCGAAGAAGAACAAAATAAAAGTGCATCATGGGAAGGAAAAAGTCAAGTGTTCATACTGCAGGAAGGGATTCCACCCTAAACATGCTTGCATGAAAAAGAAACTTTATGAAGCTACTTCTCTTCTTGAGAAAAATCACATCAATCTTTCAGAAAGCTTTCGGAGGAGAGATCAGCAAGATTCGGAAGTGGCAGCATGAAAGAGGTCATGCCCTCATGGCAAGCACTTCGAAGTCCAAAGAAATATTGATAGATTCTGGAGCTTTGAACCACATGATAGCTGAAAGATACTCCTTCTCATCTTTGGAGATCGGAAAATCCATTCCCATCCACATGGGAGATGACTCCACAATCATATCCAAAGGACAAGGTACTATAGATCTTGAGCATGGCTATTTTTCCAATGTTCTGTATGTACCATCTCTTGCATCAAACATCCTAAGTGTTTATCAAATGACACATACAGGAGTGCCCAAGAGAGTCTTATTTAGCCCAAATGATGTAGATATCATAGAACTTCCATCCAGAAAACTTGTAGCAAAAGGCCTTGCAAACCATCATGCAAAAGCCTACGCGTTCTCCCATTTTGTGGCGGATGCAAAGCCAAACACATTACTGACTCATGGAAATGAAGTGATTAGACTATGGCATGAGAGGTTCGGCCATATGAACTTCAAATACTTGGATAAATTACAGAAGAATTATATGGTTGAAGGCCTCCCGGTCATCAAAGCTACCACTAGAATTTGCAAAGGTTGTGTTGTTGGAAAGCACCCTGAGCATAAGTTCGATCGGGGGAAGGCATGTTGAGAATCATGCATCTCAGGAATGATACATTTTGATATCAGTGGTCCCATGCCTATCACATGCATGAATGTATCAAGGTACATTCTAACTTTCATTGATGACTTTTCCAAATACACATGGGTATTTTTTATCAAAAAGAAGTCGGAAGTCTTGGAAAAATTCACTGAATTGAAGGCCTTGATTGAGAATGCATCTGGCCAAAAGATGAATATCTTGAGATCTGATAATGGCAGGGAGTATTTCAGTAATTATTTACTTCATATATGTTCCCAAATTGGTATTCAGATCCATCATTTAGTCCCCTACACTCCCCAACAGAATGGTATAGCGGAGAGGAAGAATTGGTCTCTCAAGGAGATGACCACCTATATGTTGGAATCAAAGAAGTTGGATGAAAATTTGTTGGATGAAGCCATACATGCTGTAGAATATATTCATAACAAATTTCCACACTCATTCATGAAAGGGAATACCCCTTTCAAATCATACTTCGGACACAAGCTGGATGTGTCGAATCTGCGGGTGTTTGGGTCCACTGCATGGGCCTGAATTCCACTTGATAAAAGAATGGGTTTGCAACCGCAAAGCATAGAATGTATGTTTATTGGATATCCTAATGAATAAAAAGGTTTCAATCTTATGTATATCGAAACAAAACATATCATCATTGAAATGAGTGTCAAGTTCAATGAGCCTCTTCAGGAGGTAGAACTAGTGAAGGAGAAAACTGCTAAATTTCCTTCTTATTCTACTGAATATTTGGATGATGTAATTGGGGGTGATGACACTGATTTGGATACTATGATTTATGATATCATTGTATAGAAAATATGAGATTCTGAATCATAACCTGAAGTACAAAATCATCTCCCAACTTGGGCTCTATAGACACTCTCCTCCGCAGGAGATAACATTGGAAATCCGGATGATCCAAGGAGAACACGATCCGATTTTCAAAGAGCAGGTATTGTGCTCTCTTGTCCTGATTATTTTTTGTCTGAATATTGTTATTTTATGATAATTTCAGACCCTAACTCATACTACCATTCTTGGAAGGATTCGAGATGGCAAGTTGCCATGGATGAAGAGATGAATTCTCTTGAAAAAAACACCACTTGGGAGCTAGTTTCTCTTGTCCAGGGAGGAAATTTGTTCAATGCAAGTGGGTGTTTCAGACTAAGGTTTCTGCTGATGGAAGAAATTGAAAATATAAGTCAATTCTGGTAGCAAAAGGCTTCTCCCAGGTCCAAGGTGTGGACTACCATGAGACTTTTGCACCGGTTGCAAAAATGGACTCCATCCGCCTAATTTTGGCAATTTCTGCATCAAAGCACTAGGAAGTGCATCATATGGATGTTAAGTCTATCTTTTTGCTTGGAGATATTCATGAGGAGATATACATGAAGCAGCCTGAGGGATAAATTTCTGATCCATCTTTGGTTTGCAAGCTAAATAAGTCACTATACGGGTTAAAATAGGCCCCAAGAGAGTAATATTCCAAGATGGATGCTTTCCTTCTCTTGCAAAACTTCCAAAGATGTAAATAAGATCCAAATGTGTATATACAGAATTCTGATGTTCATTTAATTATTATTTTTTTATATTTTTATGACTAATTGATTATAGGTAGCACAGTTACTTCTATTTCAGTCATCAAAACTGCTCTCCACAATGCATTTGAAATGAGTGATTTGGGGCTCTTGAAGCAATTTCTGGGGCTCGAAATTGAGCAAAATTTTGATGGGATAATGGTCACTCAGTCCAAATACATATCAGACCTATTATTCAATTTTAACATGGCTGAATGTAAGGTTTCTCCATTCCCTTTCCTTTCAGGGATCATCCTTGAAGAAGGAAAAAGCACACCTCCCATGGACTACACTATTTATCGATAGCTGATAGATAGATTGATCTACTTGGCTCATTCTCGGCCTGATATATTCTATGCCATGAATTATATGTCAATATACATGCAGTATCCTCATGATATTCATTGGAAGGAAACCAAGAGGATCCTTCAGTATATTTAGGGAACCAGGACCTACGGCATTCACTATGTTGCAGAATCCGAGCTAGAGCTGGTTGGTTACACAGATTCCGATTGGGTGGGTGATTCTATTGATAAAAATTCTACTTCCAGATATGTCTTCATGTTTGGTGGTGGCCCCATTTACTGTTCTAGCAAAAAGCAGGTCGCCATAGCATTGTCTTTAGCAGAGGCCGAGTACCGAGGAGTGGTAAATGCTTGCATCCAAGTTGTTTGGTTGCAAGGAATTCTTTCATAGTTTTATATTCATAGTACTTTGTCCACTATCCTCTTTTGTGACAATCAAAGTAATATTAATATATCCACAGATCCAGTTACTAGGCAGAGGACCAAGCATGTAGAGATACACATGCACTATATCAGGGAATTAGTGCATGAGAGGACCATCATTCTGCAATACTGCCCCCGATTGATGAGCAGATTGTAGACATATTCACCAAGAGCTTTTCAGAAAAGAAGTTCACTTACCTTCGTTCATTGTTGGGGGTGAGTTCATCAGGGTGATCAGACTACTTTCAGTGTTCAGCTTGAGGGGGGTTTTTTCCCACGGGGTTTTCCTTCTTTTCCTCACTTAGATTTATTTTTTAGCATTGTTTGAGTTACATTATTGTATAGGGTTCCCTATGGCCTTAATTTCCAGGTTCCTAGCATTTCATGCACTTTATGTTTCTACTTCTCCTGAGTATAGCTTAAAGGGGGGTGTTGGAGACATTTACCCACCATGCACACTTAATTTGGTCAATTTGGCCTTATTAAACCACTATCCTAAGTTTTATTGACTTAATTGGCATTAGAGGAGCACTGTATGACATCAGCATGAGCACACCCATGCCTACCTTCAGTCAAGGAGGCCAACTAAGCCTTCTCCTTCATTTGGGGAGGCCAACTGGAGCACTCTAGGAGTGATCTTAGTGTCATAAATGCACCTAATTGCTAACTGATGGTTACAATTAGTTAAGTTGAGTGGTGAAGGCACCTCCATTCATTATATTGATTATTTTATTAATATTTAATGAACTGGAGTCAACAGGGGCGCCTCCAACCACCTCTGATGGCCAGTTTGACTTCAGTTAACCTCATCGGGGTTCATTGGAGTTAATGATGCACTACCACTTGTTGGTTGGCATGCAGTGACATGTGTCTGAGCTACTTTCAGTTAGACTCAGTCATTCATTGAACTCTGAATTCAGTTAGGACTCAATTGAGTCAATCAACACTTGATCAATTGGTTAACTAGTTTGTTTACTGTGGCTTACATTCAATTAAGCTACACCCACTCATTCAATTCAAATGACCTCCTTGGGAATTCAAATTGTATTGGAATTCATGCATCTTGCATGATCATTGTATTGTATTATTCATTATTCATTTGATTATACAGAGCTGCTACTCCCATTGCAGCACCATTTTTCCAATTTTATGTTTAATTGTCTGAATTCTTTGTGAGACTGTGTTTTCAGTTCCTAGACCACTGTGACAAATTAACATGGTATCAGAGCATAGGTCTCAGGTTCAATTCCCCTGAGCTACACTGAAGGTGGGGTGTTGGAGTATTGGGTACCTCCACATGGTATAACCGTCGCACCTTTGGGAATATAAAAACAAGTGGACTAACCGCCACTCCTGGTGATAGGACCTTGTGCTGGGCTTCAAATGTTCATCAACATCTATAGGTTTTGGTGTAACTACAAACCTTACAGTGTGAAACCCTACTTTGTTATACCATTTTTTGCATATTAGATTACTTGAAATAAACTTCGAATATATTTCATTTAACCACATTCCAAGAAATGAAAATACAATCACTGATACTTATGTGAACTACATACTATATTGGAACTTAACACATATTTTGTAAAATAAACATAACGGATACATTTAATACGAATGTAAATAACCAAACAAAATATATATATGTAAAATTTGTCCATAGATAGATCGAGTCTTGATCCGAAGATCCTGTCATAACTGTATAAATATACAAAAAATAGGATCGTAATCCATAAATATACCTATATATCTAAGCTTGATCCTTAGCCTCCTTGGCTGTAGATTCCTCCTCGTCCTCCCGATAATGTATAACGGCCTTGTCTACCCTCCTTAGAAGGAATTTCTAGGCAGTCAGAATCCCTACTACATACTCCTGCATCACAATGGGAATCCACTCGATCTGCGTGGTAGGGATCCCTTGTTTTAGCCTAGCTAGCTCCCTATTGAGAACTCGAATTATACTCTCGTCCCCACCCTAGGTAGGCTGCAAAAACGTCCTAGGGTGCCCATCAAGGCGTACAAGTTCAACATCTTCATTTTAAAACATTTAAAAATGGATTAAAAATCTTATACATATGTATATAACTTTATGATTAAAATTCCTAAAAAGAGAAAAAACATAAAAAGGAAAAATACCTAGCTCTCCCCATGACTCCCCTGGCAGGAGGACAAGATCATTATATCTTCGAAAGTCTAGTCTGGTGTACAGAAATTGCCTGAGATTTGGTACTTTTCGCTCGCACCATAGATAGAAGTCATCATCATAGACACTTTGGAATGATCCTCTTCCACCTTGATGGAGAAATACCTCCCCCCATCTGGTAAGTCTAGGCTACCAAGGGGAAGGTGGTGGTAGTGCTACTGTGGGGCTAATAGTAGGCACTCTATCAAAGAAGAATGCCACTAAAATACTTATGTATCCAAATTTCTTCCTATGACCTCTTTTTTAGTCAAAGATTAGTTTCCTCATAATCGGGATCATACCCGAGCACCAGTAAAATACTATACCCTGCATGCACTCCACTACAATCCGCATCTGAGTCCAAGTAGCTATATGCAATGAAGAAAATCTGACAATTCTTACTAGAGTGCTTACCACTACCTGTAGTGGAAATATAGTTATGTGAACAATAGGGAAACATGTCCCCTTCTTATGCGTTCTTGGTGGGTAGTAAGTGTTAATGTAGTCCTAGACACTTATAGGGTCACCACCCCTTCATGTACCCTCAAGGTTCACGGAAATACCTCTGCAGGAAATCCCGGAAATAAAATACATGTCTTTTATTGTAACCTCCAATATCTCTCCTTGAAGATCAAAGACACTAAGGTCATGATCCCAGTAACTGATTAGTTTCTCTAGTAAATGGATATTGGCCCTAATGCCGAAAGTGCAGTAGAAATTCAACAAACCGCATTGTTGTAAAGCTTGTAAAGTTAGGGAATCTTGTACGTCTTCTTAATCCATTTCTTCATGCTCTCTTTCCCTCCATTCTATAACCATTGTGTACCTTCCCATTGACCATTATTAACCATTAGAACCCATCATTGTTTATTAATTTTGGCCATTTTTGCAAGTTTTGCTAGGTCGCGCAATATACGCGACTATGCTTTAAGCACGTCATGTATCATATGCAGGTTTATTTAGAGAAAGTCACATATGAAACATGTATTTGTGAGTGCTATAGCGGCAAATCCATGTATGATGCGTGACCCTTTTAGGGCTGGCAGAAAACCATAAATTTTTACATAAAAAAAAAATTAGAATGGATGAAAATAAGGAGAAGGGAGAGTCTACTAACCTCCAATTTGCGAATTTTGATTTGGTCCAATGGTTTATCCTCGATGAGAAGTTGAAGTCAGAGGTAAAAAATTGATAAATTTGGTAAACTATCAAGTGGTATGTTTTATTTTTGCTTTTGAAATATTTATAGAAAAATTTCAAATTTTTGGACCCATGGTCTATAGTTTAAAAATCAATTTTTATAAATGGAATAATACCATGACTTTTTACTCAATGCAATAGGTTTGATATCTTTAAGTTGTTATCCGTTGCATATAGGGTAGGATTTGGTCCTCAATATGTACTTTTTCATTTATACCTTATCCGTTATTTAAACCTAGGATTACCTCTTTGACCATGGACTATGGTATTAAACCATTTTTACCTGGTCTGCATCATTGTTCCTCTGCGGATAGGGCCTCCTTCTCATGGGTAACCTAGTTTAGAACACTTTATCATCTTTTGATACTTGTTCCATAGTTGTTCTAGGTTTATGGGAGCCTACTTAGTAGTTTTTCATGACGAAATGAGCCTTCATTTTGCATCTTTTTGCAAGCTATACAAGTTTATTAGGATCCCCGCACTTATGGAGTTTCTTTAGGCCCAGGTATGACTCCTCAAAATAGACTTGATAACTGAGTAAACTTGTTCATTTAGACTCGTTAAGAATAATTGAATGTGCATCCACATTGATGGTAGTTTATCGATTTTTTGGACCATGTGGAATATTTACGAAAAAGGAGCACTCTCTTTTCTTCGGAATCAAGAAGAGTATTCTCATGTATAGATTTATCACTTTTCTATACCCAAACATGAAAAATATTTTGAGCGTACTTTATGAGCTTAGTTTTCTCTTTTTCGTGCTATGGACCCAAACTGCATGAAAAATATTCTGAGCGTACTTTATGTATTTTTCATGCTTCCAAAACTTAAATAACAAAGCATCAAGTTTCTTGTTGTAATCCTCATTTCTCAAAATCAAATGTATCTTTCCGAGTGATATTTCCTTCCTTCACACTCATTAAATTTAGGATACCTGTCACTTCTGAAGGTGCATCGGTCTAGTATTAGTTTACCCCTTTTTCAGACCTTTCCGACTAATTACAAAAAAGGTATACCTTAGTCCTTCGGGAGCTAAGAGAGTTCTTATCTCGATTGTTTTATACTTTTCTGGCCTCGAGAGACTAAATTGTACAAAAAAGAACACCCCTAGAGTCTTCTTCAGAGATTTCAAACTCTCAAAACATGAAAATACCGATGAGAATGTACAAGTTTGGGCTCATAAAATCCACAAATAAGTAACGTTATAAATCATTATTCTCTCCCCTCTTCAATCTTGTAAAAAATGAAGAGAGACTCGAGTTGACTTTCCTGGACTTGTTAAAATTTAACAAGAAGGATAAGGAAGAATTATTCTCTTTGGGTTATAAATAGTGGAAGCATGTCATCCTTGAACAAAGAACTCTCGAAACTTTATGATACTCATGTTTCAATTTACACTTTCATCCCAGCTATTAATTCAATTTTTACTCCTCCACTTGTCCTTTATACATGGGTAATCTGATCATGTCTCCTACATGACAGATGAGTCTAGTTTTCCTATTTACAAGTCAAAAGATTCCTTGGGTCATCTCTATGTCATTCTCACTGTTCAAGGACTTGTACCTTCATCTTATTATTATCTTGATTCCCATCATTGTCCTATTTGAGAATTACTTGTGTCTACCTTGCCATGTCCAATTCCTAGTCACTCTTGTGATCTGTTAGAGGATTCATTTCCTTCCTCATCACATTATGATTTCTCATCAACATATCTTGAAGACGAAGGCCTAGATTTTTTACGATGGTACCTTAGGATTCACTACCATTATTGGTAAACTCCTTTGCTTCAGTTGTTAGCATTGCTCATTTATTGACGTTCTATTGAGTTCCTTCCATGTTTGACTTCAAACCATCTATTCACATGGTAGGGATTGTACTAGTTCCTTTGGATTTCGACAAAGACCTTAGGTTCACATCTATAACCTAAGTTTCACAAGATTATGTTATGTTTAACTACACAGCTTCCATATTTTGAAGACTCGTCATTGTATATTGTGGCTTCAATCCACCTTTGTAATATATGTGGTCTTGTTACCCGTATTATATGATGTAATCAACTATTGTAAAGGAACTAGTGTTCCACTTTATTGAAAATGGCATCCTCATATATGATTTTGTATATGACTTTGATATGTATATGTTTAGGTACCTCCTTTATTTCCTTGGTAACTGAGTTCTCCAAGATAAGAATATTGTAATTTATTTTGGTCATCGCTTCCCTATGACCTCACACATTAGGGGGAAACTCTTATCATGTAAAATGGCACTTCTCCATCCGAGTATTGACACCCAATGTGTCGACACACAAAAGGAAAAATTGGATCGAAGTAGCCAAAACACTATAGACAGGCATGACCTTTGATACATCATCACCTTACCAGCTGAATATATTTTTGTTTTGACAATAGGGTTGAATACATGACTATTTGCATAGAAACCCATGTATCATATGCGAGTATGTGCATTGCAACTCACGTATATATTTTTAGGGCTTACACCTGCGGGTTTCCTTAAAGTAAGTTGCGTATCGTACGCGACTTTACAGTGTCAATAGTCGCATATTCCTCAATTCAAAGTTAAAAAATATAAACATGATTTGTTGAGGACATTTGGGCCCTTAATCATAACTATCCCAACTTCCTCAACCATCTCAACCTTTGAAACCTCTCTTTTTCCTCATGTATAAATATAGGGTAGGGATTGAGGCTAATCAATCATACTTAGTAGAGAAAAGTTATGTTGGTGGTTTGCCTTTAGATATCTTGGACCAGTAGAACTCAGTGTCCCTGGTTTGTAGAGGAACACATGTCTCAGATGTTGGGTTGTAATCTCACCACACTTGTTTATCAATAAAGAAAGTTCTTCTTCCAATATTGTGCACTCTAGTATATTGTGATTTCTGAATTATCTTATTGTTTCATTATGAATATGTTATTTCATTAACCATTGATATAATATATAAGATATTTCAGGAAGATCTTGTTCTTTGCGGGTGATTGGAGATAACCTGGAAGATGTAGAAGCAACTTGAAGAGAAGAAGAAAATCTAGGATCGATCATCATAAATAAGGTATGTCCTCTTTCTTCCTATTTCTACTTCAAATTGTGAAATTCTTGATTGTCTACAAGTTAGTTTAGTAAGTTGGTAACCCCATAGGCCCTAGTTTATAAGGGTGTGTTTTCTTGAACAACACTACCCCCCCAAAAAAAGTGAATTTTAGGGGTGGTTCTAACCCCCCCCCAAATAAGTGAATTTTAGGGGTGGTTCTAAACCCCCCCCCCCCCCCAAAGTGACTTTTTTGGGAAGTTCTACCCCCCACCCCCCAAAAGTGATTTTTAAGGGCAGTTATAAACCCCCATCATAGAAACCTATGTGGGTGGTTCCAAACACCCATAATAAACACCTATGGGAGTGGTTCCAAACCCCCCCAAAATTCCTTATTACAAACCTTTGGGTGCGGTTACAAACCCCCCTCATAGGTACCTGCGAGGGCGGTTTCAAACCCCCCTCATAGGTACCTACGGGGGAGGTTCAACCCCACCCTTAAAAGTATCTATTAAAATTTTTTTGGGGAGGTTATAAACCCCCCTCACAGGTACCTATGGAGGCGGTTTGAAATCCCCCATAAAAATATTTACAAACCATTAGGGGCAGTTGTAAACCCCCCTCATAGGTACCTATGGGGGCAGTTCAAAACAGCCCTTAAAAGTATTCATTCCAAAACTTTAGGGGCAATTATAAACCCCCCTCATAGGTACCTATGGAGGAGGTACAAATCCCCCCCTAAAACTCTTTACAAACCTTTGGGGGTGGTTATAAAACCCTCTCATAGGTACTTACGAAGGTAGTTTGAAACCCCCCTAAAACTCTTTACAAACCTTTGGGGGTGGTTATAAACCCCCCTTATAGGTACCTATGGAGGTAATTCAAAAACTCCCCTAAAAATCTTTACAAACCTTTGGTGGCAGTTATGAAACCCCCTAATATAAACGTACAGGGGGTTTTGAGCCCCCCTCCTTGTAACGTACAAGGGAAGTTTTGAACCCGCCTCATTATGACATATGAAGTCAGTTTAGAACCCCCCTAGTAGCCATAATAAATCATAATAAAATATATTTTATTTAAAATATCAATATTGCAATATCATTAGGGAACAAAGGAATCAAACCTCCAACCTCTCGCTTATAAAGAAGATGATCTTACATTGAGCTATAACCCTTTATGAATTGGGGAAAGGGGCAATATTAACACAAATATTGCATCATTTGTAATTCTAAGAAAATACTAATAATCCAAACATTGTTTATAACTCGAGATACCAAAGAAAGTAGTATAAATGGCTTTAACCTTAATAATAATCTATTTTAAGGTCACCTCCAAGAGAGACACCAATTTGGTGTATGAGACCCCCTTGTTTATGGGACAAGAGACCCCCCTCCGCGTAGTGATTTAATTGCTAAAGTCTATAGAGGTGTACATACACTACCCCCTCTGGATTTGAACATGTGACTTCCTAAGAGGAAACACATGCTCTTAACCATTAGGCCCACTCATGTTGTACTAACCACTTCAAATTATATTCTAACCACTTTAGATTCTATGTCTCTGGCCTTCTTTAGATATATTCTAACCACTTCAAATCCTATGATGTAATCAAGATAATGCGGATGTATGCTAGGAATTTCACATTTAGACTTTGAAACATATAATTATGCATCCAATTGACCTCAAGTTGGCATTTAAAAAGAATAATATTATGCCACCTAGGAATACACTCAGTTTGCTTGATTATGATCATTCCACTGTACAACACACAAAGTAACAACAAATAAATGTGTTTTGGAGCTCTGTGAATTTGTTGAATCTATAGATTTAATATTTATTTAAATTTTAAATATATATTTCAATAAATTCAAAATTATTAAACACTAAATTCAAAGACATTAAGATACTAAATAGTAAAATAATATTGTTTAAAAATATATAAGAGTAAAAAAGACTCAATCAAGGAGTTTTCGAGTTTTGTGAGAGGCATCCAGGAGTTTCAGAGTTTCGTGAGGGACATCAGGAATTCCCCTCCAATTTTTCCCATTAATATATGAGGTTCGCAGTAGGGGGAAACATTTATTCCTACCTTTCTCTAAGATTCACCCAAAGATAAACACAAAAAAAATTCTCCCACTGTTCCTCTGTCTCAGGGGATGCACGAAAGGTGAGAAAAACATTCCCAACCCTTGGGGACATGTCCCCATGGATCAATGCTAATATCTCAAGAAATTAGTCATATATCACTAATACTCTGAAATAATCCAACTAAATTAGTAAAAAAAGGGCAGGTTCCCAAAGAATTTATGTAAAGGTCAAGCATGATTAGTTACTTGGATGCAGGATTTTATTAGAATAGTTTTAGAAAATCCATCAGAATCCATCCACTACATGGATTTTCTACCACATGAATCATACAATTAAAACTTGACAACATATGAGCTAGCAAGATGAACATTAAAATAAGGAAGAAACCCAATTAGAAGAATTATATTTACATGTGGGGTCTGGACATTCATTGCATGGAGCAAGATATTATATTGTCAAAACAGGGTTTTGATGATTGTAACATAATGGCCAAAACATTATAGTGGCTATTATGTAATATATTTCTTATCATTTCTATCATTTAGATTGAAGTCAACAGAAACGTACTTGCACACCTTCCAATCATGCACCCATCCAACAGACACTAAGATGTGAATGGTGATCCAAATTATTATGAGGTGGTCAAATTTCAGATTTACTGCATTGAACATTATGAAATTGGACCCAATATTTCAGAAAGGGTATTCACCAAAGTAATGGAAATAAATAAATCACTCCATGAGAATTGAAAAATAAGATGAGCTCCATGTGACTTTATCAAATGTATCATAAATAAGAGATTTAATATTTTGGAACATAATTTGTAGTGAAACTATGCCTTCTCTAATTCAATACAACGAGAATATTTTACATCTTGAGAATCAACATTAGAAGAATACCATGGAGTGCTTTCTATTTTCTATAAAATAATAAGCTAAATACCTGTTAGCTATAAAGTACACATAGCCCAGCTACAAAGTACACATAGCCCAAGAGGTTAGCCCATCCAGTTCTCAGTGGTCACCAATGTATGTTATTTGGAATTTGGCTAGTCCCATGTCATTAGGTTCCTAGTTTGAATCCCCTTGGGTGAGGAGCACTAATCTATTTGTACTGGCTTGATATGTATTACATCCTTAAAAGTGGTAAAACATCCATTGGGTTCGCTACGAGGATTTCCTTGGAAAAAAAAGGTACAAAATACATTAAATGTTTCAAATGATACAACTATATCATAACCAGCATAGATCCATCTTAACTTCAGATCTATTTGGCACCGAGAGGGATCATAAAACGAAACTGCAAATCTCTCTTTGGTTAAACGATCTGAAATTAAGATGGATCTATGTTGGTGTGCTTACACACACATTTCATATGCCTTCTAATAAAATTGATTTCAATTCCTCTTCTTTCAATGTGTGACATGTCAGAAGCTCTTATTAATGATCTTCATTAGTTTGGAATATTATTTCTGAAAGAGGTAGCAATTCCTAATGGATATAATGCATCATCTCAAAATTGGAAATCACAAAAAGCATTTAACCTTCAAGGAAAAAATGTAAAGGTCATAATTAAATGGTCTAAAAATAAAGAAACATGTGAGTATACAACCAAACTGGGATACTCATCAAGGGTGGAGGAATTGCAGTCAAAAGAAATAGTTTGGTGATGTAAAATTGTTAGGAATTTGGAAAGTCCTCCCAAATCAAGGATTTTTCTTTGGCTTTCATGGGACAATGGACAAAAAAGGAATTTGAATAGTATTGGGCCCCTGGTAGGTGCATCTTGTGTAAATGTAGTGAGGTAACGAAGTATCATGTATTGGACTATTGTCCTTTACCTAAGGCTGCCTAGATTGAATTATTACAACTATTTTTGGAACAAACAAATGGGATCAGTCAAATTTGGTTGATTGTTTTTTCCTATGGCTATCTAATAAATCTAAAAAAGATTTCAAGTTATTCCCTTGATTTGTGGCTTTTGAAAAAGTAGTATGATTTTTCAAGGAACATAACTAAATACAAACTAGGAAGCCCATAAAATCTAGGTCTCCTTTAAAGGCAGTTGAAATCCTTTAAGAGAAAAATATTAGAGAATTATAGAGAAACCAAATCTAGTATTGATTGTTGGAATATATTAAACCCACTCACAACTTAGGATAAAATAATTAATCATTATTTGATTAATTATTCACCCACTAGCTTAATTAGTTGGCATCCACTTGCACCTTAAAGTCAATGCATGCCATCTATATCCTAGGAATGATTTATTTCTGATTCTGGGTTGATCTAGAATTAGTATACAGGACCTTACAATAGATTTTGCTTTTTTATGCTTTTTCTACTTTTTCTGCTTTTTACTGCTTTTCTATGGATAAGATAAAAGCTAGTCAACTAGGAAACTGGGAGCTTTTGTTTCCAACCCATCCTCAATTATTTTTTCTCCATTTTCTAGGATTAGCATGTTATTTCCATCTCCTTGAAAAATCACTCATGCTTTTTCCAACTCGTGAGGTCCTTGATAGATTTAGCAAGTGCTTTATCCACCTATGGGGGTTTGCTATATTTTGGTAAGTCAGCCTTTTTGAGCTTTATGAGTTGTTTCCATACAATTCGACTTTCCTATGAGGGAAGCACTATTTATGTACACTATTATTCATAATTATTCAATGGAAGGATACTCACCAATATTCATCTCTTCATTCATGTGATTCAGTCTCTTTTCTTCTCTCTATTTTTCCTGTGTATGCTTGTGAGAATTCTTAGTAGAAAGATCTATTTTCTGTGCTTCTTCTTAGCATCATTGCTCATAGGATTGATCTATTATTTCTACATGGTATCAGAGCTACAAGTTTGATCAAGTTCTACAAATTTGAGGAGCGCTTCCAGTCTCCTATCCCTCTTTGAAGAAGAGCTTGTCTAGCTTACAAGATTTTCTCCTAGTTTGTTTTGCAGGTTGTAGAGAGTATCTCTTAGAGCATATCAACAACTTCAATATGGATTCAAAATTTCCTCTGCTATCTCCTTTCAACTATGTCGATTGGAAGCCAAAGATGAGTGCATACTTGAAGAGGCAATGTCTCTTTGATGTCTCCATTGGTGCATTGAGTGAACCTGAGTCTTATGAAGAGAAGATTGATTGGCTAAATAATTGTGATAGAGATTATGGAATTATGTGTTTGGGAATGTCTCCAAATATATATCATCTCATATATTCTGCTGAATTTCCATTTGAGCTTTGGAAAATTTTGGACAAAGCTTTTGGTTTGCAGGAAATTGAAGATCAAGCATGGAGCGAACCTAGCATCTCCTCTTGTTCTCTCTCTCAAGATTTCTTGGCCTCTACATTCTCTGATGAAGAATTTTCTCATACAGTTCATGTTGCTGCTGCCCTCTTTCATTCAAATGCTTCCTCCTTCAATGAAGAAGCAAATATTGAAGAGCCATCTTTTTCTGTGTCTCTTGAAGGTGATTTTTCTTCTTGTGATACTATTAATGAAAAATAAGTAACATATGGAGCTGCTTCTGATATTGATTATGATCCTATAACCCATTCATTGTTCTCCCAATCTCCTATCTTAGATTCTGAGATCTATGTGCCAGATTCTTTACACCTCTTGCATGCCTCTCTCATTGACAGTGCGCAACCCAGTGACTTACAGGATGTTTGCTTAGCCACATAAAGATTTATTTGTGTCATACCACTTACCTTACTTGATCTCATGTGCTTCAGCATATCCTCCTTTGTTCTTGTCATCAATACTCAGAGCCTTCTTGAAGATTGTGAACATCTCATTCTTTCCTCCTTTCATACAGAGGATTCATTACCAGTGCATTCCCATGAGTCTATTGATATCCTTATATGTGATCCTTTGGATTCTGATTTAGAAGCATATTTGCAGGTTTATACACATACAATACCACCATCCATACCATCTACCATACCTCTGAATAATCCAAAGACTATACAAATCCCAAGATCACTACTTGATTCCTCATTGGTCTCTTATGCAATGATATTTATCTTACATGGTTTGAAGTCTTTCCTAACTTTCAGTGGCATGTTATCCATGTCCTTAGTCATATATGGACTGATATTAAACATGTTTGGATCTGTTCTAAATATTTATGATTCAGATCTTATGCCCATCCATCATTCAGAATTTTACACCTATCAGTTTTCCCCAGTTGCTCATAAATTTCCTAGTCTAGCCCTATATCCTCATGGAGTCATTGAACCCTTTGTCCTTGATGTTCCATATGTTAATATTTATGATATATCAGAGTTTTATCAGCCTCATATCAGAACTATACAGGTGATACATCAGATTGGAAGATTGACATGTGATTCACATCACAATTTTGCAGCTATTTAGGGAATTGGGTGTGAAATAAATTGCCTTATTTTTTGTACTCTTTGGAAATGAGTATGCACAGATCTCTTTTCCATTTCAGATTATGTTTGCAGATCATATTTTGACAGCAGAAAGAAGCATTTAGATAATTCTCCTACTTTATCAGTTGATGAGATACAAGGAGTCTCTCCTCTTCCTTCTTGCAGGTTCTACACTCTAGCGCATGATCATGGAGTTCATGATTTCTTCAGCAAGTCCTTCATCCAGAAGCAGTTCAGTCAGCTCATTAAAGTGAATATGAAGATATGTTGAAGACATATTTCAAATTTTGTGCCTTGTCCTATCTTGAGGGAGGATTTTCCCCATGTGGTTTTGCCTCTTTCCTCACTTTTCTGGACATAATAATTGTTAAAGGGTGACCATAGCCTTGTTGCTGGGCCCTATATGCATCCATATGCATCCATATTTTTTGTCATACCATCATAAATTCAGAATTATAGGGGGGTGTGGGAATATATTAAACCCACTCACAACTTAGGATAAAATAATTAATCATTATTTGATTAATTATTCACCCACTAGCTTAATTAGTTGTCATCCACTTGCACCTTAAAGTCAATGCATGCCATCTATATCCTAGGAATGATTTATTTCTGATTCTGGGTTGATCTAGAATTAGTATACAGAACCTTACAGCAGATTCTGCTTTTTTCTGTTTTTCTGCTTTTTCTGCTTTTCTATGGATAAGATAAAAGCTAGTCAACTAGGAAACTGGGAGCTTTTGTTTCCAACCCATCCTCAATTAGTTTTTCTCCGTTTTCTAGGATTAGCATGTTATTTCCATCTCCTTGACAACTTACTCATGCTTTTTCCAACTCGTGAGATCCTTGATAGATTTAGCAAGTGCTTTATCCACCTATGGGGGTTTGCTATATTTTGGTAAGTCAGCCTTTTTGAGCTTTATGAGTTGTTTCCATACAATTCAACTTTCCTATGAGGGAAGCACTATTTATGTACACTATTATTCATAATTATTCAATGGAAGGATACACACCAATATTCATCTCTTCATTCATGTGATTCAGTCTCTTTTCTTCTCTCTATTTTTCCTGTGTATTGTGAGAATTCTTAGTAGCAAGATCTATTTCCTGTGCTTCTTCTTAGCATCATTTCTCACAGCATTGATCTATTATTTCTACATTGATCATGAAAAATATTTGGGTTTCTACAATAAATATTGTCAAGGAACTCCACAAATGTGTGTGGCAGGGTACATTCTGCACATTAATTCTTCTTATTATTTTCTTTTGAAGTATGTAGGAGAACAAGGGACAAACAATAGAGATGCATTTTGTGGTCTTTGAATTTTGATGAAGGTAGAAAAGGAAAAAGAATGTAAACATTTGTAGGTCTATAGAGATTCCAAGTTTCTGATGGACTCCGCACATAGCAAATGCAGATTTGAGAATATTCTATTATAGCTCCAAAATTGAATCTGGTGTTGGAGATTAAACAATATTTTGATGATAATTCCTTTGTCAATAATAAATATATAAATATAACTCAATACAAGAGTTGATAATATATAAAGAGGATGTGCCAATGCAGGAGGGTTCCCTAACTATTCAAGAATTCTGAGAGGGGGCTTAGATTTCCAGTATGGATTTGTCTCTTTATTAGTTATTTTCAGTGTAGAAATTTGACACTGGAATCTTAGTAGCTTCTTGATTTTTGGTTTTTGTAATAGAAGTGGATCTAAAATGATGTTTTATGAGAAGAAAGGATGTTTCAAAGGACCCTAGGGGAATGTGCATAATTGCACATAGGACAGATGAAGTTATTTTCAGAGCTGCATTTTTTGTACAAGGACCAAAATACATGCTACAAGTCCTTTCCAGGGATATTGATGTATATTTTGATTTCAGTTGAAATATCGAATATAAATATTTAATTCTTGGGAAAAAAATATTTGAGAAAGATTTTTTGTTAATCAACATTAAATTTATTACCAATTTATTAATCATTTTGTATTAAATATTGTTGCGGTTTTTTCTACTATCTTAAATACACTGAATATTTAATTATCAACCGGGGTTGGTAAGCTTAGAGTTTATACAAAATATATGCAAAGGTAAAAAGGCTCCTAGGTTGTCATGGATATATTCTAATAAACAAAAGATTGAAAGATTTTTCAAAAGGAAAAACTGAGTCACACTAACTCATACTTAAAAGAAATTATAACAACTGAATTTACAAATAATCAACTAACTATCCTTAAGTAGAAGGCTAGGGTAAAAAGACAACTTATCTTATAAAGAATAGAAAACTTAATAAAGATATTTAAACTCTATTCTTCAATAAACAAATAAAAACAAGAATGATTCCTATGATTACAAATAACTTAACTTTAAACTATATATGCAAACAAACAACTTAATCTATATTTAATTTAAAAAGAAAATAAAATAAGAATAATAAAACTTTAATCAATAACCTAAAACAATTAAACTTTAATTGAAATGATTAAATAAAATTGCCAACTACAAACATAATCCAAATATGGACAAAACAAAACTAGAAACAATCTAAAAATAAATAAAAACAATTAAAAACAGAACCAAGGGTTACATGACACACTAAACAATAGGTATGTAAAAGGTGACTGAATGGCAGACTAGACACACAATCCGAATGGCAGTCCATACAATAAAAATGGTAAAAAATAACCTAAATGAACTAATTCTCCAGCTGAAGTTATGCAGATCTAAACCTAATGCATAGAATCAATAAATAAACCTATTTAATCAACAAATTAACTTCAAACTAACTCTTAAATGAAAAAATAAAACATTGCATATTAAACAAATTAATAAACTAGAAGTTAATTTAAACAAACTAGAAATTAACTTAAACAAATTCATTACAAAAAAAAAAATAAACAAAACTAAATTTAAATGAAAGCAAACTATTTTATATAAATAAATTAATAACAGGAAATAAATAAACAAGACTACATTGAAATGAAAACAAACTATTCTACTTAAACCAATTCATAACTAACCAAAACTAAATTTAAATGGAAATAAACTATTCCACTTGTCTGAAACTAAAAACTGAAAGCAATACTGGAATGAGATGACTAACTAAAAGCAACTAACTAAGAACAAAAGACTGGAAGCAAATGACTGAAAGTAAATCTATGGGCGCATCTACTTATTTAATCACTGAAATAAAATTAAACTAATGCAATACATGAAATAAAATACTTGTTTAACTACTGAAAGAAAACTAAGTTATTACAATACAGGAAATAAAATAGCATCTAATGAAAACAAACTGGAAATTAAACTAGATTAACTAAAACAGAAAAGAAAGAACTGAATTAAAACTAAGCTAATGAATCTCTGGTTGATGAGGGGCCCTCTCAACAATCAGGGTGAAGTTTGTTAACTCCTACTCAAACACAATCTTCAACAACAATGCATACATCTCTTTATTCAACTTCAGAAACAGAATTACAACGCTTATAAAAACTATGACTAACTGACTTTTGACTCTGGCTAACTTTGCTTTGTATTCAGAGACTAATATATATAGTTTACATGAGAAATGAGCAAGTCGACTTCTCTCTAATTTTAGACAATATTTAAAGCACATAATTTATTTGCAACCAACGCATGGTCTGCCTCTTCTTTCAGTGTGACCGTGGCATAATGTGACGAGTCTGCTCCTTCTTTAGCATGAATAGGATTCTACAGCGTGCTTGATGTGGTGTGATATTCTTCCTTCGTGTGGGCAGGCCCTCTTAATCATGGTGTGAATCCCTTCCTTGGCGTGGAGGATGGATTGGTGTTGAGCGCAGGTTTGTACACAGCAGCAGGTTCTAGAACGTAGGTCCCTCATCAGCATGAGCGTGCATATTGGTGGTGTTGTGGAGAGTAGGGGCAGTGACACAGTCGGTCGTCTAGAACGCAGACCATTCTATCCATTAAACACACAGGCTTATGATAGTTGAGTATTAAAACAGAGGCGGTCGTGAGTTAACAGAAAATGTCCATCCCTTTGAATGCATGGATGGTGAACAGCTAGGTGGGGATCCTTCCAGAGGATGAGCTAAGCGGCATTGGTCCAACACAGAGATAGTTGGCGTTATGGCGACCTAAGGAGATTTACAAACTGTTTCATGTTTAAATGCCCAAAACAGATTATGGACAACGCGCAGGCTGATGAGCAAGCTGAACAACGAACTAAAAGGAACATTGAACTATGAGCTGGATGTATAGTGCATCAATCTAGGGCACACATGGAAAACAATTAGCGTATTTCACACGATGGCTGGATGATGAGCTGAACACCAGGCTATACCGTGAGCTAAATGTGTTATGCAAAAGGAAGGCTGAATGTGTTTTGTTGTTAATTTTCCCAAACGAACTATAAAATCTACAAACAAATATACATATCAAATAATACATTAAATATGCTTTAAATAATATGATTTTGAGTCAACAAAATCATAAAAATGATATTAATAACCAAAGTGGAAATAACATCATATTTGTTCTTACCTTATGTTGAAATAACAATCTGCATGACATAAAACATACTAAAGATAATAAAATATGTTATTTAATCGCGAAAAATGATAACAAAATGAGGCTCAGCATTCCCCCAAACTAGAGAAATGCCAGGTCCCACTGAGAAAACAGAAAATAATTAAGGAAGAAGGCAAAGTTGCGCTAGTAACTACCTTCTACTTGGCGAATGAAAGAAATAATTCAAACTTTAATCATGATAAAGGAATATTTATTTTATGTCAAAATAGAAAAAAATGATGATGGGATAGTAGAAGGTTTAGATTTCTTAGGAGACCATACTATTATAGCAGAATTCAAGATATGTATCTTTTAACAAGCATATGCATTTGATGAATAAATTTATAAAGTTTATAACAAGTTCAACCATGTCCAAAGTAAAACTTTTGATAGCTTGAACATATATCGCAAATGCATAAATGACATTCAAGAAAAATATTTTTCATGTTTATTTACATAAAAAGATGCTAACAGTAAATGATAAAAAAAAAAATTTGAAAACCAAAGCATCCATACAAAAATAAAAATATATTCAAGAACAAAAATTTGGTTGACAAATTTTAATCATCCATGTTATAATACCACAATATCTCATTCAGACCATTATCTGAACCATTAGTCAAATCCTTCGTAAAGTCTTCCATCAAATTATTCATATTGATTGATTTATTTATTTGTTGTAAGAACATGCTTCATGCTATAACCTGAAAGCACTTTAACATTTGTCAGAGATAATAAATTTTATCATAAAAATATAAAAGCAGACAAATATTTTGTTATGAATCTTCCTAACCCAATCCTAATCCTCCCCCAAACCAAGGATTTGGCATGTCCTCATGCAAAGGAGAAGAATAGTTTATTTTAGATAAAGAAAAGTGCAAGTATGCTATCATTATTTTATAAAGAAAAGAAAAATTAACTAGTGAAGGAAAGTGATTCAGATATGTATATTTATGAAAAATAATAGTGCGGAGAAAGACCATAGAAAGAGATAATAATATAATCGAAAGAATTCCATAGGAAAATCTAGGCATATATGCCTCATTGTAAAGATATATTGTCATCATCAAATACTCTAAGTTTACCCTAGAGTGTGTGAGAGATGTAACTATGGGTCCCATTTCAAGGATAATAACATCCTAGGTATTGATTGAATTAGATGGCCAGGTCCAATCCCAACGTACAACGATTCTCAAGTGACAGTAAAGAGAATGGGCCTTAAAATTTTATTTATAATAATTTCAAAAAATTTCTGTATATGATCATTATTTTACAAATCATGTGCATAGTAGTGCATTAACCACACCTCTTTACCTGATATTGCCCCGCTAACAGCAAGCCTATTCAGTACCCTGACGGGTTTATCTTGGTACCATGCAAGTATAGTCCTACTGCCAGGGAGCTTGTTTAGTTCCCCGACGGGTTTACTTACATTTATTGAGCTTCCTGTTTTTGAATTTTTACTTAGCATTGACTCACTACCAGTATGCATGTTCAGTACCCCGGCAGGTTTTTCTTGTATATAATGATATTAAATATATGGAAGTCGATTGGTACTAGAGCGTGCTAATCCCTGCTAAAATACATAATTCAATTTTATAGAAATAAACTTACAAATAGCTTTTCATACTGGCCTTAATCATAAATAATGTCAAAAGAGAATAACTTAAAGTTGTTCTTTAACCTTAGAATCCATCCTTTTCAGAAGAGATAAGTAATTTTCCCCACAGGTAAAAAAAAATTCCACCTACTCTCAAGTTATCACAAAGAGATATTTGAGAGACAAGTTTTGACAATAAGTATAGGATGAACTAGTAATCCATAGGCACAAGATGAATGATAATAAAAATAGGTCTTATCAAGCACTATTCTAAATAAAAAATCATAAATATATATGTCTGAATCAAGATATCAGAAACTAACTTAATCATAAAAGGAGCGGTTAAGAATGATATGCAAGGATTTATTTTTAATTGTTCCTACAAAATGCAAATTAGTAAAAATTAAGATACCTTATGAGCGTAATTACCTTTTCCAGATAATACTTCATGAGTTGTTTATAGAGATAAAGTATCCATGATTAAATTGCAAAACCACTTGTTAGATGATTCAATTTATTCATATAAACATAGAAAGCAAAAGAGTCGCATATAATTTATTTTATCAAAAGTGACTCTAAGTGATGATAACGCAAAATGATTTCATAGATCAGGAGGAGGAGGAATAACTTCTTCCTCAATCAATTCTATTTATCTTTGCTGTAAAACATTTTGTATGAAATCTTGTCTAGATGTTGGTTGATGATAAAGCCTAAGTCTATGTCCATTCACTATAAAGGAAAATTATGAGCCATCACTTGGTTTAATTTTTACTGATCCATTGTCAAAAGCTGTAACTACCTCATAAGAGCCCAACCAATGGGTAGTTAATTTTCCTTTAAAGTTTTTGAACCGTGAATCGAATAGTAATGCCCAATCTCTAGTATTAACTTGCTTTTGCTTGATAAATTTATCATTCCATTGCTTTCACTGACTCTATATTAGCATGGTTCTTTGGAGTGCATCCCGTCTAATTTCATCTAATTCATTAATCTGTAGGATTCATTGTTTCTACGCTTCATCCAAATCCATACCTAATTGTGCTTCCATACGAAAGATTTTAACTTGAAATTCAATAGGTAAAAGGACTTGTTTTCCATATACTAACTCATAGGGGGTATGTCCGGTAGTATTTCTCCATGTTATCCTATAGGCCCATAAAGCCTCTAGAAGTCTATCTACCCAATCCTTATGATGTAAGTGAATGGTCTTGACTAAAATAGCTTCTAATACTTTATTGGTTGATTCTACCTAGCCATTAGCTTGAGGATGGTAATGTGAGGACTTACAATGCCGGATACCATAATTCGTATTGAGCTCTTGCATTAATTTGGAAGTGAATTGAGTACCTTGATCTGTGACAATTTCTTTGGGTACACCAAATCGGGTAAATATTTCTTCATATATGAATTCTACTACATATTTCTCTATAGCCCTAAACAAAGCTTTAGCTTCTACCCATTTGGTAACATAATCTATGCAAACCAAGATATATTTCTTTTTACAAGACATGGGAGAGATTGGTCCTACAAAATCAAGAGCCCATTTTTTGAAACGCTCAATCATGACCTGTGGCTGTAAAGGCATTTGGTCTGATGTTGTGGGTCTACCCATTCTTTGACAACTATCACATCCTTTGACATACTTGGAAACATTCTTAAAAATGCTTGGCCAGTAATAACCAGAGTGCAGTACTTTATATGCTGTCTGTTTATCCGAAAAGTGGCCTCCACATGGTCCATCATGGCATGCTCGGAGGATATCTGTCATTTCATCTTCATGCACACACCTTCTAATAATAAGATCCAGGCCAGTGTGAAAGAGTTCATTATCAACCCAGTAACAGTTAGAACTTTATACTATTATGCGGTGTTTCTCGTATGCAGCCAAATGGTGTGGTACTTTTCCAGTCGCTAGATAGTTTGGAATATCAACAAACCAAGGGGTTTGAATAGATACAAAGAATAGATGTTCATCAAGAAAAGTATCATCAATATGTTTATTGTCATTATCGTGTTGTATACAAGAAATAAAATATGCTACTAAGTTTTCTTTACTAGGTCGATCAATGACGGTAATATTAAATTCTTTCAATAGGAGAAGCCACCGAGTAACTCTACCATTGGTGAATGGTTTATTCATTAAGAATCTAAAGGCAGAGTGATCGGTGTGCAAAAAAACTTCATACCCTGTAATATAATGACGGAATTTATTAATAGCATAAACTACTGCCAAAAATTCTTTCTCAATAACGGTATAGTTTAATTCGGCAGGAGAAATATTTTTGCTAATAAAATAGATGGGATAAGGTGATTGTCCTTCTTTTTGGCCTAGGAATCTTCCTATGGCTGTATCGGAAGCATCGGTAGATATATGAAAGGGAAGGGTCTAGTCAGGGTCTCTAAGTATTGGTGCTACTGATAGTTTAGATTTTAAAATCTAAAAAGCATTTTGACAAGATTCTGTCCATTGGAACTCTACATATTTTATGAGAAATTTAAACATTGGTGCAGCTATCTTTGTAAATTTTTCAATAAATTGACGATAATAGCCTGCATGACCCAAAAATCTTCTTACCTCCTTTTGGTTTTTTGGAGACAAAGGCCAACTATTACTTCAATCTTAGTAGGGTCTACCTTAAATCCTTGAGAAGAAATATGGTGTCCTAGAACTATACATTTTGTCAGTAACATTATACACTTTTCATGACTAAGAGCTAAGTTTGTCTCTTGAAATCGGATCAAAACTTTCTCAAGGTTGTCAAGAGCTTCTTGAAAAGTATTACCATAGGCTGTAAAATCATCCATGTATACCTCAACACAGTCATGAATAAGATCAGAAAAAATGCCTAAGACTGCTCGCTGAAAAGTAGCGGGTGCATTACATAATCCAAATGGAAAAACTCGATAAGGAAATGTCCCCCAAGGACATGTAAAAGTGGTCTTATCCTGCTATTCAGGTGCTATTAGGATCTGATTGTATCCACTATATCCATCAAGAAAGGAAAAATACTACTTACCTGACAAGGTATCTAATACTTGGTCAATAAAGGGAAAATAAAAGGAGTCTTTAAGAGTGGCTTTGTTCAGTTCCCTAAAATCAACACAAATATGCCATTTCCTTGTAACTTTCTTTGGAACTACTACTAGAGGAGACACCCATTTTCTATCGTAAACAGGATAGATGAAACTAGCAGTAAGGAGTTTTTGTAATTCTTCTTTTACTACCTCCTTCAAAGTAGGATTCATCCTCCTCTAAGGCTGTCTTACAGGTGGTATATTTGGATCCATATAAATGTGGTGAATACAAGTGTCAGGGTGTATACCCTTCATATCAGTGTATTCCCATGCAAATGCTCCGGCTTGTTTTTTAAGAACCTTAAGTAGTTGAGCTTGTTGATTTTCACTTAATCCTGCATTTATGTGCATAAATTTTTCATGGCTAACTTCACAAGGTATGGTGAAAGGTCTTGTATGATCTTCGATGGTGAAGACACAAGGTGCTTCTATAAATATTGAGAGAGCCATAGTTTCCTGAAACTCATCTCCAAATATTTGATCAAATTTAGCAAACGACTGAGGAAAATCTATACTAGTGGTGGAGGAAATAAACTGATTCAATACATTCTTAGTAGTCTTATCCTACAATACCCAGGAGAAATCACTAGGAAAGGAAAGGTCATCAAAATATTCATCACCAAAAGAACAATTTAACCACCATGAATTTTTAGTTATTGGTTGCGTTGGGGGATATAAAATAAGTCTTTGGGTAGACAACCCATTGGAAATGGTCATCTCCCCATCCCTACATCCTATAAAATCATTGGCAGTAGCTAACCATGGTCCTCCCAATATGATAGGATGCCCTTTAGAATGATCCTTTGATTCTATGACCATGCAGTTGATGGGGTATTACCATGAAGCTGCTGATACAATAATGTCATCCAGGACTCCAGTAGGCTTTACCATAGTACAGTCTTCTAGTTCCAAGATGGAAGGGGTAGGTCGAAGAAATTGTCCCAACTGTAAAAATTATAAAACTGCGGTGGTCATGATATTGATGGTTGATCCTAAATCGATTAATGTGTTACCTATGGTGGTATTATGTATGATTACAGTCACTACTGGGGCTCCTGGATTTGTATATTTTGCAATCTAGGATTGATCTGTCATATATTCATACATCTCTCCTATGACATGAATTGTAAGGGGGTCTTTTTGTTTCTTCCCTAGACGTTTAATGCATAATTCCTTTATCACCTTACTATAATATACCATGTCTTTAATATCTTGTAATAATGGGATTTTGATACAGATATGCTTTAATTAATTCAAGATATCATACTCAGACTGAAATACGGGTTTTTATATTACTAGTATTGCAGGAAATGGAGGAATTTTTTGTTCCTGAATAAGTTCTTGGGGAGGAAGGGTAGGTACTGGAACTTTTGAAATATTCACATCCTCCAAAATGGCATCATTCACGTGTTCATTTGAATCTTCTTCGTCGTCATTTTTCTCATGAATGATGACTGATGTTCTGGGTTTATCATTAACAACTCTTCTAGACCGTAATTGAATCTCATGTATAGGTACAGTCGAAACAAGGTAGGATGGAAGAGTTTACAACTAAATATTGTTAAGAGCTTGAGTTGGCTTATTATTAGGGTTAAGTATCGGTTGGACAGGTAATAATGTCGGTCATGGAGGATTTGTATTCTGGAAGTGATGAGGTTGTTGTGTAATGCGAGGAACTAGAGGTACGAATCCATGCAAATGCTGCTGGAAATTCGATTGATGATGAGGATAAGGATGACTAGGTAGATGGATAGGTTATGACTGGGGATATGGCTGTCCTCTCCACCCTTGTGACCAATACTATTTCTGTGCAAATTGAGGAGGAGGATACTGAGGTGGCCAACTCTGTCAACTAGAATTTTTCCATTGTTGGGGTTGTTGGTATGGAGAGTAATAGGGTGGGTATTGTGGTGGAAAATTCTGGTATATTGGTTGATCTCTAGATTTCCAAGGAGGCCTCCTAGATGTTTCACCTACATCCCCACTCTTATATATGGCTTGCAATCTAGGAAAGGATGGACAATTATCTATCAAATGTTCCTCTGTATAGATGTGACATACAGAAATGTTGTTTAACAGACATTCCCTTTGGGGATGTTTTTTTCTACACCTTGGATAGAAAATACTCATTGTTTCCCGTTCTTCATCTTTCCTTTTCTTGTCTTGTAAACCATCTAATTGACAACCCATGGATCCTAAGATGTCAGTCTTAAAATTCTCCAATAGGTTACCTAATTCCATCCTTGTAACTCCTCCTGAACTAGGAACATTTCCTCTTATATTTCTACTATAAGGCTCTCAAAAAAATTTCCCAACTTTCCCCCTACTTCTAGAATAATTTTTACACATCTCACCGATCTGTGTAGAAGTATTATGAGAAATATCTCCAACTTCCATGAGATTAAGACTCTCTAGCAAGTCTTCAGAGATTCTTTTGAGAAAAAGTGTACGTACTGCATCTTCTTGAAGGTCATGATACTTTGATTTATGAAGTGTATAAATGAACCTTTCGAGATAATCCTCTAGGATTTCGTCTTCAAGTTGTTGTATCTTGAATATATCATTTCAAGAATCTTTAAGTTTGTAGTATTCTTGATACTTTCACAAGAATAAGGTTCTCATGTCGTCCCAAGTTGTGATAGTGGATTCACCTAATCCCATGAACAATCGCAAGGTGCAATCTTTCAATGTAGCAGGAAAGAGTTTTAGTTTGTGAGCATCTTGTAGGTAATTATAGATCCTATAGAGAATATCAAACTCGAACAAGAATGTGTCCAGGTCCTCATTACTTTTTCCATAAAAAGTAGGTAAAGGAGAAGGAGGGATGTTTTTCATATTTACATCCAGTACAATATCTAGGATAGGAAACTCAAACGTAGCCTCAGTTTGATTTTCTCCTTTTCCTTCATTATTTCTAACTTCATTACGATATCCGTTCTCTCCCGGTACCTCCGTATAGGCTGGTTTTTTAATATAAATATACCTAGGAAGCTCCTTTCGAGGTGATGATGAAGCGTCCCAACGCTCTATTTCGAGAGATATCTTCCTCTAGTCAACCATTTTATTATTGAACCCTAGAGGGAGAGTAGGTTCTACTATGGATGTCTCAATTTGTGAGATGACTGTATCTGTGGGGTTTCCAAAGAGGGCTTTTACCTACTCAGGCTCAACAAGGTCAACAAAGTTCGGACTCCCTACTAGTGAAAAGGTTGTATCCTTTGGTTCTGACTAGTGGAGAAATAGAGATTACTAGTGGTTGATCCTTCTGAATTTATTATGAAATGAGGCTGTCAGGACCTCTGGTCAAGGTTCCTTCTCCTTCTATGGTTCCCTTAGTAAGATCTCTTGAAAGAGTTTCTTTAGGTTTCCAAGCAGAATTACTCCCTTCAAGTTTTTTTCGATACCTTTCTGGTGAATTAGTAGTTGGGGTATTACACCCCATAGAAGAGTTAGTAATAATTTTGATAGCTTTTCCTGTCTTAATAAATCCACCGTGAGGATCTCTAAGTCTGTTCATGAAAAGAAAACTAAATTAAAGGAAAATTATGCTATTATTATTGTTGTTGGGTTTTGGGGTGCCTGCTATAACAACTGCATCTATTCTAAAACAAGAAAAACAATTATGTGACAAATGCAGAAAATAACACACTTACAAAAACAACAAAGGAACAATAAGGCTTTGGGGCACCCCACTATAGTGGATGCATCTGGCTGTTACACCATGAAATTTCTGTAGTGAAGTCATCTTTGCATCTTACTGTTATCCCCTCCCTCTTGCTGTGTAATATAAAATTAAGATATCTATCTATCTAAACTTCATAAAGGAACCCTATTTATTCTACCTTATAAAACAACTCTTCGACAACGGCACCAAAATGTTGTAGTGTTTTCTACTATCTTAAATACACCGAATATTTAATTATCAACCGGGGTTGGTAAGATTAGAGTTGATACAAAATATATGCAAAGGTAAAAAGGCTCCTAGGGTATCATGGAGATATTCTAATAAAAAAAAGATTGAAATATCTTTCAAAATGAAAAACCGAGTCAAACTCCTAAGACTATCTAAATAATTGGATTGGACTAGAATATCAGATTCTAAACAGCTAATGAAAAGAAAGACATAAATAATAATACTTATAACTTCAAACACTAACGCATACATAAAAGAAATTATAACAACTGAATTGGCAAATAGCCAACTAACTATTCCTTAAGCAGAAGGCTCGGGTAAAACGACAACTTATCTTATAAAGAATAGAAAACTTAATAAAGATGTTTAAACTCTATTCTTCAATAAACACATAAAAACAAGAATGATTCCTATGATTAAAATAACTTAACCTTAAACTCTATATGCAAACAAAGACATAAAACAACAGTAAAGCGAAATTAGGAAATAAGAACAACTTAATCCATATTTAATTTAAAAAGAAGATAAAAGAAGAATAATAAAAATTTAATCAATAACCTAAAACTATCAAACTTTAATTGAAATGATTAAATAAAATTGCCAACTACAAACATAACTCAAATATTGACAAAACAAAACTAGAAACAATATGAAAATACATAAAAGAATTAAAAATAGAACCAAGGGTTACATGACATACTGAACAATAGGTCTGTAAAAGGTGACTGAATGCCAGACTAGACAGATAGTCTGAATGGCGGTCTGTATAGTACGAATGGTAAAAACTAACCTAAATGAACTACTTCTCTAGCTGAAGTTATTCAAATATAAACCTAATACATAGAATCAATAAATAAACCTATTTGATCAACAAATTAACTTCAAACTAACTCTTAAACAAGGAAAAACAAAACATTGCATATTAAACTAATTAATAAACTGGAAGTTAATTTAAACAAACTCAAAATTAACTTAAACAAATTCGTGACAGAAAAATAAATAAACAAAACTTAATTTAAATGAAAGCAAACTATTTTATATAAATAAATTAATAACCTGAAATAAAAAAACAAGACTACTTTGAAACGAAAACAAACTATTCTACTCAAACCAATTCATAACTAACCAAAACTAAATTCAAATGGACATAAACTATTCTACTTGTCTGAAACTAAAAACTGAAAGCAATACTGGAATGAAATGACTAACTAAAAGCAACTAACTAAGAACAAAATATTGAAAGCAAATGAGTGAAAGTAAAGCTATGCGCGCATCTACTTATTTAATTACTGAAATAAAACTAAGCTAATGCAATACAGGAAATAAAATACTTGTTTAACTACTGAAAGAAAACTAAGTTAATACAATACAGGAAATAGAATAGCATCTAATGAAAACAAACTAGAAATTAAACTAGATTAACTAAAACAGAAAAGAAAGAACTGAATTAAAACTAAGCTAATGAACCTCTGGTTGATGAGGGGCCCTCTCAACAATCAAGGGTGAAGTATGCTAACTCCTACTCAAACGCAATCTTCAACAACAATGCATACAACTCTTTATTCAACTTCATAAATAGAATTACAAAACTTATAAAAACTATGACTAACTGACTTTTGACTCTGGCTAACTTTGCTCTGTATTCATAGATTGATATATATATTTTACATGAGAGATGAGCAAGTTGACCCTAAAGGTTGATTGCTCTCTAATTTTAGGAAATATTTAAAGCACATAATTGATTTTCAACCAACGCATGGTCTGGCTCTTATTTCCGCGTGATCGTGGCATAACGTGACCAGTCTACTCCTTCTTTAGCATGAAAAGTCTTCTACAACATGCTTGATGTGGCGTGATATCCTTCCTTCACATGGGCAGACCCTCTTCATCGTGGTGTGAATCCATTCCTTGGCATGGAGGATGGATTGGTGTTGAGCACAGGTTTGTACACAGCAGCAGGTTCTAGAATGCAGGTAACTCATCAGTGCGAGTTTGCAGACTGGTGGTGTTGTGGAGAGCAGGGGTGACGACACAGTCGGTCTTCTGGAACATAGGTCGTTCTATCCCTTAAATGCATAGGATTATGATAGTTCAGTATTAAAACAGAGGAGACCATAAGTTAACAAAAAATTTCCATCCCTTTGAACGCGTGGATGATGAATAGCTAGGTGTAGATCCTTCCAGAGGATGAGTTAAATGCATTGTTCCAGCACAGATATAGTTGGCGTGATGGAGAGCTAAGGATATTTACAATCTATTTCATGTTTAAATGTCCAAAACCTATTATGGACAGCGTGTAGGCTAATGAGTGAGCTGAACGGCGAACTAAACGGAACACTGAACTGTGAGCTGGATGTATAGTGCATCAATCTAGGGCACACATGGCAAATGATCAGTGTATTTTGCATGATGGCTAGATGACGAGATGAACGCCAAGCTGGATCATGAGATAAATGTGTTATGCAAAAGGAAGGATGAATGCGTTTTGTTGTTAATTTTCCCAAACGAACTATAAAATCTGCAAACAAATATACATATCAAATAATACATTAAATATTCTTTAAATAATATGATTTTGAGTCAATAAAATCAAAAAATGATATTAATAACCAAAGTGGAAATAACATCAAATTTGTTCTTACCTTGTCCTGAAATAACGATCTGCATGACATAAAACACACTAAAGATAATAAAATATGTGTTAAAATGTGTTATTTAATCACAAAAAATGATAAGAAAATGAGGCTCGACAAATATTATATTCAACCAAATCGGATGGAAAAATGGGACAACATTACAATCTCTTCAATGCTACGCAGTTGAATGCACCTATCTTCTCTCAGTTAAAAAAATTAGCGAAAACTCAGGATGGGACTGAGTTTCCTACATTCCTAATAGTCCAGAGATTTGAAAATGTGAGGTTCTGTCTCAAAATTATATAAGTGGCACCAACATATAGCGGATGGATGGACATTTGTTATAGATTATTTTATCACACCTAGTATCTCACATCTTTATGGCCTTCCATATCCCTCTGCAGACTCCTTAGACCCCCTTTGTTCAAATTATACTTTGATGCCCAAAGAAAGTCCCCAAAAAACACATGTTTATGTGTATACACAACTTTTAAATCAATACCCATGTGTACACGCATATTTTGAGCCAATACCCACATACATCAGGAAATGTGCATAAAAACAAAAAAAATTGGAGTTTTCCTCATAGATTCCTGAATAACTTGACTTTTGGCCTTCCATATGCCTTGAGAACGCTAATAATCGACCCTCCATTGTCTATTGGAGGGCTATATATTGAGCCTCTTTGATGCATTGAAGGAGGAGAATTTGAAGAGCAAGGAAACTATAGTTCATTGTTGCCTCACTTGTTTATGCTTGAGTCTGCATCCATTTTTCCCTTTGGAGCACACATTGCTTCTCTTCCCAAGCTTTCCTTTGCTTTGTAAGCTTTCCATTGAGATGGAGGATTCAAGTGGTGGAGGCCTAGGTGGAGGACTTGGTTTCTCTGGTTCGAAGAAGTGCCGACAGAGTTATTCACTGTTCTATCTATGTTTTTATTAATAGAAATATCCATTTCATATCCAATACATGTGCATAACTATCAATATTTTTTCCATGGATGTAGTTATTTGCTTATACATGATGGTTTATATATTCTAGAGTAGGCCTAACACTTTGATATATAGTATGCTTGTCTTGTTTGCTATTGTTGAGAGTGAATTGTGAATGCAAGCGTGTTGGAAAATATCAACGAGGATCTAAATCAATCATCAGGAATAAGGTACGCTTGATATCCCTTAGTGTTAGATGCATTTATTTCTCTTGCATATTGGAATGGATTTAGTTCTATTGTCATTCAATATTTTCTGGTCTACCCCAAGCCATAGGAAGTTTCTCTCTATAACAGAATTGGAAACTCCGGTGGGGAAGTTCCTTGTTTTTATTTAGGGATTGGGGGCACAATGCGCTTGACTTTCTCTATGTTTCTCCTCATTTCTGTGTCGGATTTAGTAGTATGTTCATCCATTGACACTCCCCTAGATTGGTTTGACCCTTGGTCTTATTTTTACCACTTTATTCTCTGTATACGCAGGTTTTTGGAAAAAAGTCACGTACACATGCAAGTTGTTTGCTAAAAGTTACGTACATACACTACTGTTCTTTGAACAGTCACATACATGCTCCATTTTGGTTGAGTTTTTTATGTGGGAATTTTTTGGGTGGGTTGTGACTGTGGTTGGGTCTTCCTGGGTACTGATGATGTCTAGTGACTACTTCTTTTGTGACCAGAGACCACTTTTTCATTGATTTTTCTTTGAAAGTAATTCTAGTCATTTATCTCCTTTTTTGTTTTTCCATTAGTGCATTAGTCTTTTTGTCTCGATGTCTTTCTTGGCTTGTGTTTGATTCTTGTTGCAGATACTGAGAATTTTAATGACTTTTATTGCATTTTCATTCTTCTATATTGAAAATACAAAATAATTATATAGTTGTATTCTTACTTGCATCTCACATATGGATTTAAGGAGGTACTTGCATTGGATTTCTTGGATGAGATTTTTGTTTAGGATTTCATATAGGAAGGAGTACATTGGAATTAAGAAAGGAGTGAATATTTTTGCATTTCATGTAGTGGCATACCCCTTTCTTAATATTTAAAGACAGAATTGCACTTGGCATGTTTGTTAGGTGTACATATTTACTTTCACTGCTGAGTCATAACATCATTGATTGCACGGTCATTTCCTTTGAGTAATCACAACCCCTAAAATCAATGCTTAATTTAAAATGAATTACACATTTTTCTTTGATAGGTTACATAAACAAGCTTAATTTTTAGAGTCTTGGAATAGATGATTGTGAGTAAATTCTCCAAGAACACTAAACAAAACAAGCAGGTGTCTGTCTAGGTGAGAGAGTGAAATCCTTGGTATAATTAGTGTTTTAAGGAGGTTCCTCTTACACAAGAGTTAAGCATGAGGAAGTGTACATGTTTGTGGTGTGGATATCCCCTTGCCACTTTATGTGAGCGTCAGAGATATTTTCAAGATCTTATTCGTACTTGGGGGATTTTGAGGTACCTTTTGATGCTTTCGAGCTTTGGGCTTCGCTACCCTACCCATATGGTAGATCTCGCCTGCAACTTTCCACTTGAGAATTGGTTATATTGGGGTGACCTTATTTTTCTTACCTATGTATTGCAGGGGGTACTTGCAGAGGTTATTCTGTGAGTGTCTTGGCCGAGTAGGGGTCAGACAACAGAGTCGCTTTACGCGTTGAAGCTGAGGGCCACTATAATTGGTTACACACCTCCACTTATAGTGTATGGAAGTTGCATGCCTCTCCTAGGAGAGACATACCTACTACATTCGGGAGCTCATTTATCCTCCCTTTGGATTTTCTGCATCTGGATGTAGATTTTATTAGGATTATTCTCTTTATGTGATACTTGGATTGAGGGATCATGGTTACTTGAGTATATTTATGTTCTCTTGAGTTCAGGTCATTTTATGTTCGGCATGCCTGATATCACTACTAGTATCCCGTCACCCACTCTAGTTCCTAGTGATGACCCTGGTGTTGGACTGGGGAGCACCACAACCCCTTACCTTGCTCATAGATTTGAGAGTGGTAATATTCCATCCTCTACTCCATTTGCGGAGGATTTTCACTCCCTTTGCCTGATCTTAACATCAGTACTCATTTTCATGAGGGTGGTAGTGGATACATGAACGGTGGGTCTCCACCTTATATTCGTTCTTATGTCCCATCATCCACCACACTATTTGCTTTGAATATAATTTCCATGACCAATCCTCCCTATATCCTATAGTTTGGACTCTTTACTGCTTGTTTCTAGTTGTTTTAGATTAATATTATTGTCATGTAGGGTCCATTTTTTGTACACTCTGTCGGAGGCTTTAACCTATTCGTTCCCATGACAGGTATATTTTTGAACTGGCATATAGGTTTGGATCACATTTTCTCTTGCATTATGCATCACCTTATGACCATGTTGCCTTGAATATACGTACGAACCAACTTTGTAATGTCACAAAACCTTCATATTGCTATTAGAGGTGGTATTATGTAAGTGGTAGAGCCTTCCTATTCATGGGTTCCCTAGATAGATCCCACTTTTCTATTTGGTACCCATGATGTGAGTCCTCCCTTAGGTTTGGGAGTCCCTTATAGTCCTTCCATGTCCTTGTGCAAGAGCTTCATATCCTTCTTGAAATTTATGCTGGCCACCTCCCACATGGACTCCATTGTATATCAAATTGTAATTGCATTTCATGTGTCTTGACTTCCTTGTTGAGCTTTATGTCGTCTCCCTGCTTCATATTTATAATCCATGCAACCCTAGCTTGTCTTAATCCTAGCCAAGCAGAGCCTTTTATATATCCTTTGTAGCTTGATCATCCCTCACCGGGAGGAGACCTTCCCCTGAGTGTCCTTATCCTACACATGCTTCCTTGCATTGAGCATAGGTATGTTCCACTGCTTGTAACTAGTTTGCTTCCCATGACACTTGTCTCCTCCTAGTTGTATACTATAAGCACTTTTATTCTTTTTCAAGTTTTATAATCTGAAAAAGTAAAAAGAAAATCAAAAAACATAAAAAAACGGATGGGAAATGATATTACTTTTGGAAGTTGTCCAGTCATGTCACCTTCGAACAGAGCATTGTATACCACATCCATTGGTTGGGTTATTAGTACAAATTTAGGAGCTGCGCTTGTTATTATGAGTTTTTTCCATCGACTGGTTATGCTTCCAGTCCATATGGAGCCTCTTTTGATGCCTCCTATGTCGCAGAGATGTCCTATTTTGCATTTCTAGTCTATGGTGCTTAGTTAAGTCACCATTTTCATTATTCTCATGTTCGAAGGAAGTTTATCCTGAGTCATCCATTCCTCAGTTATCTTGAATTTGCATGTCGTTCATTCCTGATACAGTTAATGGTCGATGCGCATCTTGTTCATTCAAGTTCTTTCACATTATCCACTATTGTTGAGTGCCTCGTGTTCGTTGATGGGGGATGCCATAATTCTCTCCTTCCAGTGGATTCCATTCCATCAAATTCATGTCATTTATTTTGGAATAGGAGTCTAGAGTCATTTCGAGTTCCTTGAGACTTACAGTCATCAGTGGTAGGTTATCTCTCCATCAACAGTTTTGGGAATACATCAATGTCCCCTGATCGATGGATTATTCCAAATGTTTGACCTCAAAACATCTATTCACACTTGTTAGATTGCACTATGTACCTTGATTCCCATTATAATCATCGATGGGATATATCACATCTGTTAACGGTATACATTAATGACCGGTAATCAGACAATGGACCTTCATGTTCGACCTTGACACCTTTATTCACGTGATGGGACATGTACTTGTAGTGGTTTGTGTAGAAGACCTCCGAGATTGGTTGCATTCCACATATTCTATCTCCTTGATTGTTCCAGTATTTATGAGATGTTAGATCTCATGACCAGATCCTAGTATATTACCAGATATCTTCATCCATTATGGAGACCTTGTTCATTACATATTGTACGTGGCGATGAACACACATGAAATTTGTATATCATGCCTATTCATGGCCATTGTACTCTTATGTATTCGGTACTGCTACATGTATATTTACAGTTACATGCAGAGATTTATCATTGTATTGTACTGATGAGTGGATCATTCTTCCACCTTGCTCTTCATTACTCCACTTATGGGATGGATATAATGTATTTTGGCCATCATGTTACCCCTCTGACCTTACACATTATGGGGCATCTGTTATAGATGATTTTACCACACCTGGTAGATCACATATTTATGGCATTCCATATCCCTCTGCAGACTCCTTGGACCCCCTTTGCTCAAATTATACTTTTATGTCCCAAGAAAGTCCCCAAAAAACACATTTGTATGTGTAAACACGACTTTTAAACCAACTATGTGTACACGCATATTTTGAGACAATACCCGTGCACATGGAGAAATGTGCATAAAAACAAAAAAAATTGGATTTTTCCTCATAGAATCCCAAATAACTTGACTCTTGGCCTTCCATATGCCTTGAGACCACTCGGACTCAACCCTCCATTGCCTATTGGAGGGCTACATATTGAGCCTATTGGATGCATTGAAGGAGGATATTTTGGAGAGCAAGGAAACTATAATTCATTGTTTCCTCACTTTTTTATGCTTGATTCTGCATCCCTTTGTCCCTTTGGAGCACACATTGTTGCTCTTCACAGGATTGCATTTTCTTTGTAAGATTTCCATTGAGATGGAGGATTGAAGTGGTGGAAGCCTAGGTGGAGGACTCGATTTCTCTGGTTAGAAGAAGTGCCAACAGAGTTTTTCATTTCTCTATCTCTATTTTTATTAATAGAAATATCCATTACCTGTCCAATACATGTGCATAACTATGAATATTTTGTCCATGGATGTAGTTATTTGCTTATACATGATGGTTTATATATGCTATAGTAGGCCTAACACTTTGATATATAGCATGCTTGTCTTGTTTGTTGTTTTTGAGAGAGAATTGTGAATACAAGCGTGTTGGAAAAGCTCAATGGGGATCTACATCAACCGTCTAAAATAAGGTATGCTTCACATCCTGTAGTCTTAGCTGCATTTATTTCTCTTGCATATTGGAATGGATTGATTTATGGTGACATTTAGTCTGTTGTGGTATACCCCAATCCATAGGAAGTTTCTCTCTGTAACAACATCCCCACTGCCATCTTCATTCGTACCTAAATAAATAAAAAATAGACCCTTAGAAAGCCACTAGCCCCAATTTAACCAAATCATCCCAATAATCAAGCTAAAAAAATAATCTAACTCAAGCCTCTAACCCAACCAATTAAGAAGATCAAAACAAAAAATCCCTCACACATAAACAAACAAAAAGAACAGAAGTTTGAAAAAATATTTCAACAAAAAAGGATAGAATTTGAGCAAGAGGAAAATGATATCTATCATCTAGAGGGATCCTGCTTTGGCCTCTAAATTAATACAAGTCATCATGCAGAATAGGTGGCATAGTTTCACCTAGATCCTAATATTATAGAGTGGTTCAAGAAAAACACATTATAGATATTAAAATGTGAGTGTAATCATGTAGCCTTTATATGTTTTTTTGTGCCCAGTCAATCCAAGACAATCAATTCCAAGGAGGATAGGTAAATCCCATGGCCAACAAGATACCATTATATAGTAGAGAATGGAAGGGGATACTATTCATCTTGTTGAAGACACCAGTTTGGTCTTTTGATATAGTATCCACATCCATATGTAAGAGGTTTCAAGTTCTAACTAAAGATACATTGACAAATAAGTCACTATGAATGCATAAATGATCCACATGAAAGATATTCATTCTTCACTCTATTGCTTGAAAATTTTCATCATTAATTTTCCAAAAGAAAAAAAACCACAATAAGCAAAAATAAATGAGTTGCTTGTTTACCATACTGGAAAATAACAGATATCAAGATTACCTCACCAAAAATGCTATATTGTGCACAGTCAATAGAATGATGCGATGCTCTGCCAATAATTTCCTTTGTCCTTGACAGCGTCTCTAGCATTCCTTCAAAAGTGTCCCTGGAAATTGTTGCTTCTATATCCCCACTAAGTGTTCCTCCAACCGATTTTCACTTTGAGCTTATTTTACCTTCTTCACTTGATTCCGGATCCATTGTATTTAGCAGGCCCCGCTGCTGCACATTAAGTCTATGACTTCTTGATTCTGTATGGGAATGGCATCCTTTGTATCCTCAGTAGCCTCATCGTCTAAGTGAAGTTGGGGTGGTGAACTATGATCTGAGCTACTCCATCGGATTGGTGAAGGACTGGAAATAAACAGAATAGAATTCTCAGGTTCTTCAATTGAAAAAAAATGTGGTAGAGTTGCAGAACGCACGTATTCTCACTTAGCTTGTGTGGCTACTATAAAATGCTTCATAGATGTAAATGGGGTAAATTGATTAGCTAATTTCCCATGGTTAAACTTCTCTACGGCAAAATTCCCAAGATGTTTCTTAGGGCCTTTGTTATTTTTCTTTGATGGGTTTGCACAATATTTATTCACCCTGATGCCCTTTGACTTGTATTCATATTGCTTAGCCTCACCCTTTTTGTGCAACATAATCCTTGATAGGAGGTGTGCTGATTGAATTGTCTTTCCTTGATGCTAAATTTGAAACATCTTTCTTCTTTGGAGAAGGAAACATTGGTGCAGTCACGCTCTGTATCTTTTTTTCTTCCATTTTTGGATCAGTCAATGATTCAATACACATTTTATCATGTGCACTCCTCTCATCCTTATCTCAAAACTTCCATTTATCCATATTCTTAGAGTACATTGAATATTCAAACCATGGATCCATCTACTTCTCCTCTACCCATTTAGCAGGTTTTGAAGAAAACCTTATAAATGATTGATATGAATTTGAAGACACCACAAGTTTCTTACTACCTCTTGTTTATGTTGCTTATTTTTTTATCAATGTGTCTACTTTGACACATTCCTCATTTCCCTTAACTAAATTCTTGTCATTATCAAAGAATTTAGTATAAAATTTTTCATCTACAGAAATATTGTATGCATCATCCTGTCTAGTCACTCTAGTTGCCACTAGCTCCACTAAAGTAGTTGCAGCCTCTACAACACATGCAAACATAGCTTCCCAATCTCAGTGACGTTGTTTCAAGGGAGGAAAGGAAGATTCATCACTCAGTAGGATACTTATCAAATGATTTTTATCATCCTTTGGTGGCAAACACATAGGTCTTTCCATAAAAATTGAAGACATATTCCCATGTGGCAAATCACCTTCAATTTCAAGTCTCTTATAACTTAAGATATTATTAGTTCTCAAATGGAATTCATTTAACACACAAGCATTATCTGATGCCATATTTTATAAATTATTGTCATTGGCACTTGCTATGCATTCTTTATTTGAGCCTTCTACAATTTTCTTGGTTTCATCTTCAGCTTCAATTCTTGCCCTTTTTACTGAATGAAAATGTTCATCAAAGTTAAGTTTATGTTTCCTTGCCTTGATTTGTTTCCTTTCCTTTCGGTGATCTACTACAGATAATACTTCAAGGACATTTTCTTCTTCCATGCCAATATTAATATTTATTTGATTATCTGATCTCTCTTGTAGAGTTGATAACCCTGAATTATGTTTCTTCAAGAGCATTCTTTTCTTCTTCAGAATGGAATTCATATGCAAAGAAGTTTTTGGAACTACTCTAACTTCATTGTATTTAGTCACAAATGTAGAAAGCACATGATCTTTGACATTAGGAACAGAATTTTCATGAATATTTTCAAAATATTTTTCACCCTTCAAATTCTCTTTACAATTTGAAGCACGAATTCTCTCTTCAGTGTTTCCATGTTTAAAATATTCAAAATTGCTAACAATGTTATCTGTCACTATTTTTCTGTGATCTAGGAAATCACTTTCAGGCACTAATCGAGAACCTCTAATTTCTTTTTCCATGATTTTCCTTTTCTAGCCAAACTCCTTTTCACTCATGGTTTGCTCTAAAATAATGCCTGTATCTGGTGAATATCCTAATTTCTTGAAGATAAGAAGAAAATTTCAAAATATTGTCTCCATCATTATGAATATTTCTTTCACTCTCTGATGACATTTTAAAATCACTTTTTGTTGTCTTCAACTCTAACTCAGTTATTAAAGATATTGCACCAGAAACATCAGACCTCGAATGGTTCTCAAAAAGGCTTGTAGGCACTGCACCAGCAACATCAGACCTCAAATGTCCTCAAAATGGCTTGTAGGATTGTTTATCTTTAGTATGGACCTCATATTGTCGGATTTAGATGTTGATAATGAACTGTTCTTTTTAAGCCAAACCTAAACTGAATTGAGCATCTTCCTGCATTTCTTATCAGATGATATTAGGGATATAGCAGGATTTTTTTATTCTCACCTACCCCATGTGTCTTTTGCTAGTTTTCTTGCCTATGTACTTCCCTCTTAATATCATGTTTCTTGTCAAAAGTCTCATAATGCATTTGATTAGATGTATATTTTTGCATTTTCAACATTTCCTCTGACTCATCAATTACTTCTTGTATTTGTTGGGCCAAGAAAAGTATGCAAGGAAGAATCTGACGCGCAAGCGTAGGAGGAAAAGTGTGTGCACGAAAGGGAAAAGGCAGGTTAAAAACGGAATGAAAGAACCGACACAAGAAAGGAAAAACATGCGCGTGGAAGAGACATGATAAGGATGGAAAGGAAGCACAAAGCAGAGGATTGGTGACACGAGGAAAACTACATCCAAAGTCAGTGGAAGAGGCAAGTAGAAGAGTTAAAGCTAGACAAGAGAAGGTCAAGGAAGACTGCAGAAGGATGAGCAAGTACAATACTAAAGGACAAGTTTTGTGTCTAGTCATGACCTACACAGATAGGCTGAAAGACACTTTCACGGCTAGTTATGGTTGTGGTTAATGTAATATAGGACTTTTGCAGCCAGTAGGACCTCGCATTAATGTAACAGATATATTTTGTAGCTACTTGTGTCTATAATAACTTATCTATACTCAGTCAACCCTGTGCAGTCTTGTAAATACTATAAATAGGAGGAACCCATTCTGTATAAGGGTTAGCTTGGAGAGGTAGCTTCAAGAAGTAGATTCAGTTAGCTTCATTAAGAGTATAGTAGAAGTAAAAGGTTGTTCAGCCACGAATCTGCAGCTAAGTGTGCAGACCGTCTAGTAGAAGACTTGATCTAGGATGTGTGCAGATCAGTAGGAGTAGATAGAATAAATAAACCAGGGATCATGAGAGTAAGAAGAGTTTGAGTCCATTAGATATATCTCAAAACAGTTTGCAAGTTGCAGACTGAAAGGTGATACCTATATTTCTCATGCTAGATGAAGAGTACCTTGGTGGTTTTTCCCAGATGGGTTTCCACATTATTTCTTGTGTCAAATGGGTGAATGTTGTTGAATGTTGAATATTTATGTGAATGCTTGCTTACTTTTAATTATTACAGTTACTGTGGGATGTATTTCGCAATATTACCCATCATTATATGAATGAATGAATGTTTAAGGCATGGTCAACATGTTATGTATGATTTCACGGTTAAGATGCTAACTTGCAATATAAGTCGCACACTATCAATTTAGAAGTAAGGAATCAGCTGCGTCGCACAGTTGTTCCAGTTGTTGAGTTTGAAGGACAAGGTTGTGTCATGTGCAGATTGTGACACATAGTTGCACCTCCATCGCATAGTAGTAAGAATCCATCCCTTCATCCTTTTCGAGTGCCTTGGACGTCCGCCAAGGGACTATAGTCCCTCACCAACTGGGGAAACATGGTTCTGGCAGTTACACATTAAGATATCTCAGGTGAGACTGCACCTGCCTCGTGGGTGTTTCCGATTGAGCTTGCTCTGTCGGGCCGATGTATTTTCATGTCTTGTTGGTATTGTGTTGTTCTTGAACCTTGGGTCACATAAGTAAGGAGATAAAGGCCAACAAATGGTTTCCTGGTTGGTACCCGTAATCATTTGAGTTGAGAGAAATGTTGTGGCATCCAAAAAGGAACAAGATAAAGGACTGGATGGAGTCTAAGACAATATCATTTGTGCAAGAAGAGAGTGCAGGATCACGGTTGAGCGTAGAAAACTAGTTGGACTAGTACATATATTCTGATATTCACGAGATCTTCTTTGCAGAGTTTCCCATTGTGCTGCATGAGTTGTTGTCAAGGTTGGCAACTTGGCAGACAAATTTCTAGAGAAGAGAAGCGCTCGAGTGGAGTGATCAATTGGTTCATGAGATAAACAGTGTAAGTAACACCATCTCTAGAGTTGTTGATTTTTGGGTAGATATTATTTTGCAAGTGTATATTACTAAGTTTGCAGTAGAGACTATAACCTCATATAGTGAGGCTGAGAGAAATTTATTCCAAGGACCACGAAGAAGGTATTTGTTATCTATTAGCACATGGATAAAGATGCTAGTTTATGAGAAAGGTAGCTTGCAGTTGAGTAGTTAAGCCACACATCCAAGGAGAGGGGATATGTCACGGGCGATCTATAGAGAAAATGGGAAAAGATGAAATTTGTTGTTCCCAGGAAGTACAAAACCTGAATTAGAATATGGAGTCCTAAGAAGTGGAAGGATATTTAGATTGGGGAAAAGATGAAAGACAGAGGGAGGTCGATGAACTCCTATTTTGTTCTAAGAAAGTGACGACAAACTTTAGTTGCGGCTGGACGAAGGGTATTGCGATGAAGAGGAGAACTATAGCCTGATTTCAGAAGTAGTAGAAGAATGAAAATATTCTATGGAGACACCCAGATCAGTGCGTGACTACATCACACTAGGAATATCACTAGAGGTAAGGTCTAGAGCCTCATATCTTGAAATATTTGTTAATATTGATAGCGCTAGTACTATGACTAGCGCGTGGGAGGGTACACCTACATTAAATTATTCATCAGATAACCCCGATGCCAACTCAATGGTTGGGTATGATATTAGGTTACCCACATTCAATGGGAATGGAGCAAAAGATCCAGAGTAGCACTGGTTCCTCTATGAATTCGTTTGGATGGTTCGCTTAGTTCACAAAGTGGACCTAAATAAAGCACACATGATCGAAACTCTGAGGGGTCATGCGCTGGATTGGTTTATGAAGTTTTTTGTAGTACCATCAGGAGCACCACAGAAAACCCTTGAAGAGATATGTCTCGTGATGATTTGTGAGTTTAGAAAACCTAAATCTAAGTCACAGTGCATCACCGAAATCAAGGAGATGAAGCAATCAATAGCAGAATCTGTATGGGATTTTGACCATCGATTTAAAACTTTGATGGAAAAAGTAAGTTTCCAAATGTTGGATGTACATCATAAAGAGTGGTTTATTGTTGCGCTATTACCACACATATGAGTCCTGCTAATGCAACAAAAGATTGAATCACGGACAAAAGCGCTAGAATTGGCAATTAAGCTAGAAGCCTCGCCAATCGGAGATGGTGCCGCAAGAATGGCGCAGATTCAATCACAACTTGTTAATATGATGATACAGCTTCAGGACATCAAGAAGGGAAAGGAAGAACAAGAAGAATTATGGTGTACAAAATACATAATGGATGGACACACCAAGGATAATATCTCGACCTACATGAACTATATCTCATCGGGTGTGCCAAACCTGTTAGGTGCCCATGGACTACCCTGGTGCCACATATGCTAGACTAGAAGACATCGCAACGAAGACTACCTATACTTACAAAAGGTGTAAGTACCCTAACAAAACTTTTCTATGAATTTTGTAAGTTAGTAGGGCATGAAGAGAAGGATTGTAGAGCATACCAACTCTTGAAGGAAAATACATTGGACACCTACTTAATGAAGAATGATGGGCATCCTTAGGCTGAACCGATGCAAGCATCCTATCAGCCTACACAGTTCCCACTCAATCAGTATCAGAACCTGTATCACCATTAGTATGCACCTCAGAATCAGTATGCACCACAAAATCAATACCAGCAGAATCACTACACACCGCAACAACCACACCCTCAGGGACTACAAGCACTGATAGAAGAAACCCCATAAGAGTCGCAACCAGAAAGGAGAGTTAACCAGGTTAAAAAGAAGTTTAAAACTGGGAGTGAGTTAATAATGACTACATAGATAGGAGACTACAACATGGATTACATTAATTTAGACCTGGGCTCAGACGTCAATATTTTGACGCGAAAGACCTGGAAAAACATGGGAAAGTTGTGCTTGGACTGGTCTCCTATCCAGTTGTGACTTGCAAATCAGGAAAAGGTCATTCCAACTGGTAGGTTGAGTCAAGTCCCTGTCAACATTGAGGGGTCGCACACATTTGTGGAAATTGAAGTTATTAACATTGTCGATGACACAAATCCATATCATGTGTTACTGGGGATATATTTGGCCATAGATAATCATACCATTATCAATTTCAAGAAAAGGATACTCTCATTCGAGGATAATGAGATGAGGGTAGTGTCACCCATTGATCCATTAGAGGGGAAGAGATATGGCGAGCCTATCTACAATGAGTGACAGGGTGATTATCTTGACCAGATATACAATGTCACTTCCCTACAAGAAGATTATATCAATCCGACATCAGATGGAAACCTGAGCTGGAGGAGTTCTAGTTCATGCACATTTGACTCGGGAGAGGCCTTGGAGAATTGGAAAAACCGATTGCATGAGGTCTCTATGAGGAGGTGTGCCAGAATCACAAGGTCTATGTGATGGGTAGAGAATGGGTTACCAGAACTACCCACCTATGAGGGTTTTCCTAACCTTGAAACCTTCCTACATGAGTTTGAAGGACTCGTCACAGAGTCATAGCTCTTGTCTATGCTAGACCATGTACTAAAGGCTACGCCTGCTAGATGGTGCGGTACACATAAGAAATCCATATCAGAATGGCCACAGTGAAGAAGGTTGATGGAAGCCAGATTCAATGAAGAAGTCACCACTGTGAGTCACAAGTACAGAGGGTTGTCAAACCCTGTCGAGCACATAAATCAGTGTCGCACCACATTTGTAGAATACACATGTTAGGAATGGGTCCATCATTTCATTCACACATTGGAAATGAAACCCCGAAGCTGGTATACATCTATGGAGTTGCAACAAAGAACTCAGGATTGGGAAGAGGTATCTAAACAGTTTGCACACACATTTGAATTTGATGATGAGAAACCTATAGTTGATGTTGCACTTCAAACGATAAGGCACAAGATATTTGCTTAAATCCCTGTCAAAGAGGAAAATTCCAACCAATGCAGTGCGACCATCTAACAATGGATGGCCTACAATAATATATATGGAGACCCAGATGATGATACGATTAACATAAACATACCAGAATTAGAGGGTACATGCGCAGTAGAAGGAAGTGGTATTTCAAGAGACCAGTTCCTCAAGTCGCTGAAAATCAAGAAATTAAACATTGGGTCACCAGAGAACCTGAATTTCACCAATATAGGAGATTATTTGGATGATGAGATAGTCGTGAAGATCATAGACTTGCTGCATGAGTTTCAGGATCTATTTCCTACCAACTTTTCAAAGATGAAGGGGATAGTAGGAGACTTGGGGGAGATAAAAATACCTCTGAAGCCAGACACTAAGCCAGTCAAACAGCGACCTTATAGGTTGAATCTGAGGTATAAAGAAAAGGTAAAAACAGAATTGGATCGCATGCTCAATGCAAGAATCATTGAACCTATTTAGGAATCAGAGTGGATCAGCCCTATAGTGATCCAAGATGATAAAACCATAAGTGAAGTCAAGATCTGTGTCGACCTAAGGAAGTTGAACGATGCATGCCTGCATGATCCATTCCCAACACCATTTACAGATGAAGTATTGGAAAGCGTAGGAGGATAAGAGATGTATTCATTCATAGATGGCTTTTATGGCTATCATCAAGTCAAAATTGCGAAGGAAGATCACCATAAAATGACCTTCATCACAGAATGGGGATGCTACTAGTATACGGTAATGCCCTTTGGACTCAAGAATGCACCTACTATTTTTTCTAGACTAGTAGTTTTTTCTTTCAAAGATTTCATTCATAAGTTTCTTGAGGTCTACTTTGATGATTGGACTGTGTTTGGTCTAGTAAGAGACCATATTGAGAGTTTGTTCATGATGTTAGGTTGTTGTCACCAGTATCAAACTATGCTTAATTCCAAGAAACGTATTTTTTTGTGCACCATTTGGTGTGTTGTTGGGTCACATTGTATGTCATGATGGAATTTTGGTCGACTCTGCAAAATTTGTGATTATCCTTGACTTACCACCACCCACATCAGTCATGCAACTCATATCAGTGTTAGGACATACAGGCTACTACAGGAAATTCATCAGAGGATATGTAGAGATAACTGCACCTATGGAGAAGTTATTGAAGAAACATGCAAAGTTTCAGTGGATGGAACCCTACCAAGAAATCTTGGATAAATTAAATAACAAGATGGCCACTATGCCAATACTGGTATTCTTAGTCTAGAAGAAGGAGTTCCATGTTCACATTGACGCGTCGTCTGTCATGATCGGCATAGTCTTGATGCGACCAGGAGAGGGTGCAATTGACCACCCCATTTCTTTTGCTAGCAAGAAACTATTGACGACAGAGAAAAAATACATTAAAATAGAAAGAGAAAGACTCGCCATGGTATACGCGCTGCAGAAATTCCAAAATTACTTATTGGATGGACATTTCAAAATGTACATTGATCATTTGGATTTAAAGTACCTGGTCAATGAGCCAATGTTGGGGGAAATATCTGTCGATGGATCCTCCTGTTTCAAGAATTTGACTTTGAAGTCGTTGTTAAACATGGTCGACTGAATGTCAGACCTGACCACCTATCAAGAATAGAAAGCAGTGAAGAACCAGCCCGTATGGAGGATAACTTTCCAGATGTGCAGTTGTTCACAATCACCATGATGGATGATCAGAATAAAGAATTTAATGCCATCATCCACTTCCTAAGAAAATGCTATGCACCTGAAGGTTTCTCCACTAACCAAGAGAAACATTTGGTTGTCAGAGCTGCTAATTATATGTTTATCATGGGACATTTATATAAGTTGGGAACGTACTAAATATTGTGATGCTGTGTCTTTGACCATGAGCGACAGTTGGTAATGAGTGAAGCACATGCCGATGTTGCAGGAGGACACTATGTTGGAAAGGAAACTATGTGCAAGATACTGTAAGGAGGACTATGGTGGCCAACCATACATATGGATACTAAGATTTTATGTTGGCATGATATCTTCCAGAGAATAGGAAAACCATCACACCATGACGAGATGTCGCTTGCACCGCAAATAACACTTAAAGAATTTGACAAATGGGATGTTGATTTCGTTGGACCGATCAATCCACCAGGGAAGAGGAATGGCATGCACTACATTATCACTGTGATAGACTACTTGACTAGATGGGTTGAAGCCACACCTATTAAATATTGTACCACTACCATTGTGGCAAAGTTTTTATTTGAAAATGTGGTGACCAGATTTGGTTGTCAAAAAATTCTACTCAGTGACCAAGGTACACAATTTGTTAAAAAAATGATTGTTGAGCTTACTGCAGAATTCTAGATCCAGCACAAGAAGATGACATCTTATCATCCTCAAGTGAATGGTATGGTTGAAGCCTTCAACAAGATTCTAGAGAATGCATTAACCAAAGTATGCAACATGCGCTGAGATGACTGGGATCAGAAAGTATCAGCTGTGCTATGGGTGTACCGCTCAAATTGTAAGTGAATGACAATGCACACCCCATTTAGACTGGTGTGTGGACATGAAGTTGTTGTGCCAATGGAGTACATTGCACCAAGCCTGCGGATTGCTGCATTGACAGAAATGACCAATGGAGATGATGTTGAGAAAATGTTGTTGCAACTCGTTCATATGGAAGAGGAATGCTTTGTCACAGGATTCCATCAAAACATCAAGAAGCAAAGGTAGAAATCATGGCATGATCTCCGTATCTGAATTAAGCCATTCGAAGTCAGAGGACTTGTGTTGCTATATGACAGCAAATTTTTCAAACACCTAGGGAAATTAAAAAAGCATTGGCTAGTATTTGATTGTGCACATTAATGACGTGGGTGCTGTAAAACTACAGAAACTAGATGGAACATATGTCGCAGGAATGGTGAATGGCAGTCACCTAAAACCTTACTACAATGGCCATGACATACTTGGATAAGTTCGTGTTATGTGTGAAAAAAAAATGGTTATGTCACACGTCTGCGACAAAACCATGCAAATCGCAGTAAAGCACAAGAATGACAGGTAGGAAGACATTAAAGTGAGAATATCCAGAAAATATTGAGGCCGTTATGATAGTGAGACATCATTAATTTGGTGAGCCCGAGGAAAACGACAATGTGCTTTATGGTTTTTTCATTCATTTCTGCCATAACTACCATAAATATCCTGACATGTACAACTCAAAACTTGAGTAGCTGAATTGATGAGGAATACGTCGACTGAGACACCCATGTGATTGACAAGACCTTGACCTCCCATTGAATGATGACTACAAGGAGTGTGACCACCTATAAATCTGAGCTTCATCGACAAGTTTCAGTTTACTTGCACCCAGTGAAGATGAGAGAACCAAAGCTGAGAGTTGACAGAGCCCAACCCTGTAATAGAGAGCTAGTTGAACTCCATGGCCAAATAATTTTCTAGTGCCAGTGAACCATCAGACGTAACTATCTCGTCACCATGTCTAATTGAAGAGGAAATTGAATCACCAGAGGTATAGAAGCTTGAACAAGAACCCAAAGAAATGGCATGAACAAGAAAGCAACCAGTTCCTATAGCCAGTTTGGCCCCTATTCCACCTTCTAGTTCATGCCCTGTGTCAAACCCTACACCAAATCCACCCATTGCAAATCCATGACTAGGAGTTCCACCGATGAACACTCCTGAATCGTCCGGGCTGAAGTTGTCAAAGAAACACAAGGCTAAGGCCATTGCGGATATACCCCTAGAGGATATGCCGAAGGACGAACCAGACTCGCCACCCCGCAGAGACACTAGTGCCGCTGTGGAAGAGGGGAACTTTCCACACTACATTCATCCGAGGAGAGTTGATGCACAGAAAGTGACACTTCCAAAGAAAGCGTAATCCTCCCTAGTGACACCCCACATCCCCGCTGATGTACCACTATTGATGGAAATACTGTCGAAGCTGGACAAGCTACAGTTTAACAATGTCGACACCCGCAAGTAGGTCAGTTTGGAAAGGAAGAATTACATGGTGACGTTTTCAGTCGTGCCACTTGAGCCCCAACTCATAATGCCAATGGATTGGGTCAACGGTGTTAACTGTGCAGGACTATTGAACTTGTTGCTCATGTCACACTTCGGTCACAGCACATAAGTCACTATATATCTGAAACAGCTCTTCGTCTGTTTCCATAAAGGATGTTTATGGCTCGATCGACCCTATCTAGTTAATGTTGAGCTCATCTCATCAATAATAGGTTTGCTAAAGACAGGAGGATCCCTTCGCCATACCTATGACCAAGCAGAGATACGACCAAGATGAAGCAGAAGTATAATATTCAGCGTGCAGGAAGGGGATTCTTCATTGCCCCTATGAGGATAACATGGTCAAGTTCACGGCAGAAATCCTATCTTACAAGCTATTGTGCAAGATCATATCCACTGAGTGCACCTCCGACGTGGTAGAAGTTGCAGAACAGTGCGCAGAGGGCGTAATCTTCAACTTGTCGCACACCTATTGAATGAGCTCATAAAGGATGTGGAGCAGGCACAGGAGGACCCTAAGGCTAAATTCCACTACTCATGGCTACTCATTCTGATCTCTTTCATTATGTGGTTAAACCCATTAGACTACCATCCAATGGATGTCCTATTCTTTTCCAAGGCACAAAGTATCAGAACCTCTAGGAGGACAAAGAGGAAAAGATTTGCCAAACCGATAATAACTTCAAGTCCTTTCTACATGGTGAGGCCCTACGCAATGTTATAAGGAACTCCCATAGAGTAAGGGCTACAACGATGCAGAGATACATGACATTTATAAACTTCCAAGCTGGTGTCCACAATGTCATTTTAGAGCCAAGGAAGGACTCGACCAAGCAAGCGCACTAGGAAGGATTTATGATTACTAATGAAGATGTTGACACAGTTGTCCAAGACTAGCCGGAAAAATGGCGCGGCCTGGTCAACGAGCAGGTAGACCAAGGAGGAAACCAGGGAGGATATGGCCAAGGACAGGTCTGGGGTAAGGGCCAATAGAATGGCCAAGGGAATGGTCAGGGTCATGACCAACAGGATGCACAAAAAATGACAATGGCAACAAACAAGACAATCAGTCATCAAGCTCTGATGATGATGATACTAAGCGAAGTAAAGATGATGGTGATGATGAGGATGAATCTGAAGGCACACCTACTGATGAGTATAAGTAGAAGTCCCACAAAAAGTTGCATAGTGCAGAGTAGCATCCGTGTAAGAAGCGCAAAGCAAAAAAATCGGCTAACATGATCAACTTAGCCGAAGAGGACATACCCCTGTTGTCTGATGCCATTGCAGAGGTTACCAAGTCCAACCTGAAGGGACTAAAAAGGAAACAACTATGACTGACCAACCAACTCACTGAGCATATCAACCAGCTGACAGAGGCCATCAACAAAGTGAAAGCCACCTTCGAGGCTGAAACTTGTGGCATAGATCCTAGTACCCCAGTAGTAACACCAGAACTGGTGCCGCTAATAAAATTAGAAATCCAAGATCAAGTAAGGGAGATAAGGATGCCTGAGTTTGAAAATGTTATCCACGGGTTTGAGACATTGTAAATGGAATTCTATAAACTCACCCTAGTTGAAGTCTCTGTTGTGCAACAGGAGGCTATGACTGAGGTATGGCTCAGAGAAAATGCGGTGTCATATCAGGCGACCAAGGTAAAAAAGAAAGGCAACAGCGTGCAAGACCCTTCTTGGAGAAAATGAGTAGGAAATTGAGGCAAGAGAGTAGAGTGGGCTTGCACTCATTGAAGCCATCAAAATCACATTCACGTAGTTCCCAATAGAAGCAGTTCAAGAAGATGAAGACTTAGTCACTAGAGTTGGATGCCAATATCATGGTGGAACTCAAGAAGCAAGCATACGAGATTTAGGAAAAGAAGGTACCTGTTGTAATCTCACAGATCACATAAGGTTACCAATAGAACATACTAAAACATAACTATAAATAAGAGACAAGAGACAAGAACAGATAGGAAAACAGATTATATTAATGTCATGAGTTCATACAAGGCAGAGAACTGAACTTAGTTCTTGCTTGGCTCAACAGCCTAATATATACAAGTTACAAACAGTTACAAAATAACTACATGTCGGTTCGGTGAACCGACACGACTGTTAGTTAGCCTACTAATATTTCTTGTTAGTCGGCCGATCGACTTAGTCGGCTGATCGACTAAGTCGGCCCATCGACTTAGTCGGTTGATCGACTAAGTCGGTCTTCGTTCAAGTCGACTTCGTCGACTTGCTCCTTCTACATCTCCCCCACGAACAAAACGTTTCTTCGCCCCAAAGAAACAAGGAGGTACAAAAAATGAACTCTTTGTCGAACCATTCAAACTTGCTCTTGCTGTGGACTGTGCAGACGGATGGTCGGTCTCCTCTGGACGCAGACTTCGACAATAGCTGGAGCTGTGATGGCAAGATGATGCTGAAAGTCGGTCCAACTCTGCAATTCCTTCTGGATATCAATTGTTAAGGTAGTGAGACTTGAAAGGATCGACATCTTTTCGGACATGGGCATTTCTGCAATATTCTCCATGTTGGGACCCAACAATTGGCTTTGCTCTTCTGCAGCATTGATGAGTCATTTCATCTGTGGGAAGATGATGTCGACTTTCTCTAAGTTGGGAAGGTCCTATTGAACCCACTGATGTGCCTCTCGTTCTAGCTTCTGCAGTTTGTTGGTCTCCATCACAATTTGTTCTTCAATGGTCAGGATACTCGGCTCTCACCTGAGAGACCCGGGTTCAGGTCCCGGCAACGGAACCAATGTTGTAATCTCACAGATCACATAAGGTTACCAATAATACATACTAAAACATAACTATAAATAAGAGACAAGAGACAAGAACAGATAGGAAAACATATTATATTAATGTAATGAGTTCATACAAGGCAGAGAACTGAACTTAGTTCTTGCTTGGCTCAACAGCCTAATATATACAAGTTACAAATAGTTACAAAATAACTACCTGTCGATTCGGTGAACCAACACGGCTGTTAGTTAGCCGACTAATCTTTCTAGTTAGTCGGCCGACCGACTTAGTCAGCTGATCGACTAAGTCGGCCCATCGACTTAGTCGGTTGATCGACTAAGTCGGTCTTCGTTCAAGTCAACTTCGTCGACTTGCTCCTTCTATAGTACCAAGCGAACCTCCTGAGGTACTTGAAGAGGGTAGAAAAGAATCATCTGAGGCTGTGTCGAGGATAAGCAATGGAGAAAAAATCTAAGACTGTAGAAAAGATCAAGGAAAATGCGTAGCAGGCTGATGAGAAAATCATTGCAGTAAAGGAAGAGATGTTGAAAGTTGCCGCTTAAGGAAAATGTTACAAAGACCACCGAGGTAAAGAAGCTCCAGCAGGAATTTCAAGCCCTCTGCGAACAAGAGCAGACTAGGAATGAGGAAGTAGCAGCACGAGTTACATGACTTATTCATCTTGTAAAGCAGAAGCTTCAGCACATCCCGCAATCATTAGAAGTAGGACCATCGAAACATATAAGTTTCGATCGTGTGGATTAGTTGGCTAAGAAAGCTAAGGAGGTCAGCATGTATGTTTCTTGGGTGCAACAAATTTTGAAGGAATTTCAGGACAAGGTTGGTCCTGTGGTGCAGGCAGCGCCAGAAGTTTGAATTTTGTGGATACTCATTTTTTTCTCAATTTTGCTTTGTGGATCAGGACGATCCACATGTGAGTGTTGGGGGCCTATTGGGCCAAGAAAAGTATGCAAGGAAGAATCCAACGTGCAAGCACAGGAGGAAAAGTGTTTGTGTGATAGGGAAAAGGCAGGTTAAGAACGGAATGAAAGAACCAACGCAAGAAAGGAAAAACATTCGCACGACAGAGACAGGATAACGATGGAAAGGAAGCGCAAAGTAGAGGATTGGTGCAACGAGTAAAAGCACATCTAAAGTCGGTGGAAGAGGTAGGTAGAAGAGTTAAAGCTGGACAAGAGAAATTCAAGGAAGACTGCAAAAGGATGAGCAAGTAGAAGACTAAAAGACAAGTTTTACGGCTAGTCATGACCTATACAGACAGGCTGAAAGACGTTTTTGTGACTAGTTATGGATGTGGTTCATGTAATACAGGAATTTTGTAGCTAGTAGGGCCTGGAATTAATGTAATAGAGATATTGTGTAACTAATTTTGTCTGTAATAACTGAGTTGCACTTAGTTGACCTTGCACAGTCTTGTAAATACTATAAGTAGGAGGAACCCGTTTTGTATAAGGGTTATCTTGGAGAGGTAGCTTCAAGAAGTAGATTCAGTTAGCTTCATTAAGAGTCTAGTAGAAGTAGAAGGATGTTGAGCCGTAGATCTGAAGCTGAGTGCACAGACCATCTAGTAAAAGAGTCAATCCAGGCTGTGTGTAGATCAGTAGGAGTAGATAGAAGTAATAAACTAGAGAGAATGAGAGAAAGAAGAGTCTTAGTCCATTAGATATATCTCAGAACAGTTTGTAAGTTGAATACTGTAAGGTGCTACCTATATTTATCATGCCAGATGAAGAGCACCTTAGTGGTTTTTCCCAGATGGGTTTCCACATTATTTCTTGTGTCAAATGGGTGAATGTTGTTGAATGTTGAATATTTATGTGAATGCTTGCTTACATTGCATTATTACAGTTACTATGGGATGTATGTCACAATATTACCCATCAGTATATGAATGAATGAATGTTTAATACATGGTCAACGTGTTATGTATGATTTCATGGTTAATATGCTAAGTTACAATATAAGTCATACACTGTCAATTTAGAAGTAAGGAATCAGCTGCGCCACACAGTTGTGCTAGTTGTTGAGTTTGATAGACAAGGTTGTGTTGCGCATGGATTGTGACACATAGTTGCACCTTCATCGCATATTAGTAAGACTCCATCCCTCCATCCCTGTCGAGTGCCTTGGCCATGCACCAGGGGACTATAGTCCCTCTCCAACTACAAAAACATGGTTCTGGAAGTTACACATTAAGATATCTCGGCTGAGACTCCACCTTCCTCGTGGGTGTTTCCAACTGAGCTTGCTCTGTCAGGATGATGTCTTTTGGTGTCTTGTTGGTATTGTGTTTTTGTTTAACCTTGGGTTGCTTAATTAAGGAGATAGAGGCCAACAATATTTTGTCATTTTTTGTAAACTGTACTTTTTATGCAGAATCCTTTAATCTTTCATCAATACATGATCTAGATTTCCTGTCATTAATGTCCAGTATAAAGTCCTCTTTCTCTGTACCTTTATCATCGTACTCCTCACATATATCTTTCATTACCCAGGTAAAGTCAATTTCAGCTTTTCCTCGACATTTGGATGACAACTTATTTTTCAACTCAAAGATGAATGCATGAATGTTAGTAGGAGCACAAAAACCACTGCAAAAGAAGCAATAAAAAATGAAATCAATAAACCAAAACCTACATCTACTTGTAAAATCAAAACCAAATCCTATATTTTGAAGGCCAAGGTGACCAAGTTAACATGCTAGAGACCACATATAAGCTTATCTGATCAGAGTATAACCAAAGGCAATTATCCAACAACTAATAAGGTTTGAGGAGAAACAGGTATCAAAAACACACCCAAAGCTCATTTTTCATTTTGAATATCCAAATCCTAAGTTTACAGCATAGTATATCAAATATTTATCTAGAAATCAATTACACTAAACGTGTTTCAACTTTCAACATTACTAAAAACACTAGCACCAATCTACCCAATATAATTTCTAAGCATTATTCTCAAAATTAATTGTTAGAAAGAGTCATTTTGATGGCTTACCAATTGCGGGGATTCCTTTGACCCATAGATTGACCAATGGAAAATAAAAAAAATGGAAATCATTGTGATGGTGTTTCACCTCGTAATATGAAACAGGTCACAGAACCAACTCTTGAGGGCTTTCTTCAGAGGAATTGGAAAAAGAAACTTCATCGAGCATCAACTGTTATTTCTGATAAACGTGTATGTACTATGATGTTAACCAATCACAAGGCTTCTTCTCCAGGGACAAAAATGGGGAGACAGTTGATCCCAAAAAGAACACCGAGCAAAAGATGTAGCCAATTGGATAATTTTTCTGTTAAGAATAGAAAAAGGAAAAATGAACATGTTGCAAATGCAACAAACTTGGGAGCTTCGGAGGCCTTGATTGGAGTGGAGGGAAAGCATAAAAAGAGTTTGATATCTAGATCCTCCGTGCATTCCTGTGATAGAATTAACACTAAAACTTCAAAGGCTCATAATGAAGTGGTTAATCCATGTATTATTGCTTTGAATATGAAATCAGATATTCAAACAGATATATCGAAATCATTTCTAAAAAGAAAGAAAGAGAGCATAAATAATATGTCATATGAAACAAATAATCAAGAGGGATATGGAACAGTCGAAGTTGTACCTTCAGGAGAAAAAGAATTCACAATTACCATCCCCCATGTGGATTGCATTGGCCAAAGTTTAGTTGAAGGTAGTGATAGTTTTGTTCAAGGAAAATCAACTTTCAGTGCTTTGAAACTAATTGCATAGAATTATGTGCTGCAAGCACTATATCTTCAAGGTGATCATAATTGGAAACATGAAGTTCTCCTTACAAATATTCATGAATCACTAAATATTAGCAATGAGGAACATTCTACTGAGTTGAGACACATAACACTAGGTCATTTTGATTGAACAATCATTTTTTTTATTAAACAGGAACTATAGAGAACACAACTTTTCTAAATTTGGGCTAGTTTTAATGTTGTGAAGGCAGTTGACTGACTATAAAGGTTATCTCTACCTATGCAATTTTGTATTATGTATGTATAGATGTATGGTTTTGTCTTTTACTGCTTTTCTCAATGGAGCTATGTAAATTCTGCGAGTGTTATTATATATATGTAGTGCAACACTCATGTTTTAATATATTTAACTTTGGAAACAAGTGGATTGCATTCAGCGTCAGATAACATATTGTGTTTTGAATCTGTAAACATATCAAGGGAGGATATTTTGTCTTCATCATTGACATTGCCTAACATTTGGACTTGCTTCTCAACAAGCAAACACAATTCCTGAAGTGCTTTTGAAAGTTCCTCCAATATAATTTTCAAAGTTAGAGTAGATAGTATATATTCAATGGAAACTCTCTACATTTTGTTTCTCCTATATGCAAACCAGGATTGAATGGAAACTTTATTGTCACATTGGGGTCTATGTTATTCAAAGATGTCTTTGTTTTCAATTTTGATCATTGTAAGGGTATTAACTATTTACAAGTCATTGCTTTCAACTTTGATCAGTGTATCAATGATTCCTATTTGTATGTCCTTTACTGTTGTAAAAATCATCCCTCCTATTCATGAGAGATTTCAATTTTGATCATTGCAATGTCATTTACTGTTTCTAAGCAATTGTTTTCGATTTTGATCACTGTTTCAATGTTTCTTGTTCCCAACTCATTTATTGTTTTAATAGTTATCCCTTGTATTCATGATAGAACTGAATGCATTTACAAGGGAATGTATCAAAGATTCATGGCTTTATACTTGTTCATTTCAATTGGCATTTTGTGTTTAAGTTTATGGTTTATATGATTGGATTTGAATCTTTGATTTGTTTCTACTGTAGTTAAACAAGAGTATCCAGTGAGTTTTCTTATTAACTGTGGGTTTGTGCAGAAAATTATGAGAAACTCTTGAAAACTTGATTACTAATCAAGTGGGTGACTGGATTGATGTTTCCCTGTTACCTTGATTTTAACGGAAGGTTGAAAATGATATTGCTAGAAGTCCACAATTTTATGCAAAGTTGTGTACATCTCTCTTAATCGTTTATTGATTAAGAACTACATTTTCATTTTCATGCTTAAGAACTACATTTTCATGTGAGACAGTCATGAAATTGTATTAGGAGATCATGATTACGATATCCTGACTAGGATGTCATGAATCATAATTAGTTTGGGTTTGAAGTAGTAGTCTTGTTGAAGGTGCTGTATGATCCTAATATTAAGAGAAATATGATTAACACATCACTATGTTATGATTGTACATGTCATAGGAATTGCAATCCATTAACCATATAACTCCTCGCAAGAGTATAGAACATAGCAACACTTAAACAACTACAAAATTGCATGTGAGGAACAGAAAGTAACAACAACAATCACACCATGAGAACCGAAAAAGGCATGAATGCCACATTGTTAGATGATAAGAAGAAACAATATAGTAGCCTATAAGAAAATCTAGCTCTCATCCATGCTCATACCAGAAAATGAATACAATCTAATGCGTCTTCCCAAAGATTAATCAAAACCTGCATATAATGGTATCACATATTAACCTTGATGGTGGAGGTCTTTTAGAAGTTTTAAACATCATTTCTTTCACATAAAAACATTTACGATTTTAGTGTGTTCCCCATGGGGAGGCTGCCAGATTTTCACTAGAGGTTTGATCACATAAAATATGGTGTAGACATCCTTAATGAAATACCATTGTGCTAGAATATCCTGACTGGGATGTCATGAATCATAATTAATTTGGTTTTGAAGCAGTAGTATTGTTGAAGGTGCTGTAAAGATCCTAAAGTTAAGATAAATATGATTAACAAATCACTATGTTATGATTGTACATGTCATAGGAATCGCAATCCATTAACCATATAACTCCTCGCAAGAGTATAGAACATTGTTACGGAGTGAAATTCCTATGGCTTGGGGTACCACAACAGACAGCTTGACTCCAAAAATCAATCCTTTCCAATATGCAATAGAAATTAAATGTCTAACACTAAAGGATCAGACCTCGTACCTTATTCCGGACGGTTGAAGTAGATCCCCGTTGAGATTTCTAACTTTAGCTTGAATTGATAGATTACTTCCTCAACAACAAGTAAACAATACAAGCATTCTATATATCATGGTGTTAGATCTATTCTAGCATATATAATCAATAATGTATAAGCATTTGACATAATCCAATGGATAAAATATTCATTCAAACACACATTATTGGACAGGAAAAGATTACAAGATACAACCTCTGCCGGCCCGTCTGCGAACCGGAGAAACTGAATACCCCACTTGGGCCTCCACCACTTCAATCCTCTATCTATAGATAGCAAGCTCACAAGAAAAAGGCAAGCTTGGGAAGAACACAAAACTACTCCAAGGGACAAAGGGATGCAGACTCAAGCATAAGTTCCGGCAACAATGGACTATAGTTTCTTTGCTCTCAATTCTCTCTTATGCCTTCAATGTACCAAGGAGTTCCTTATATAGATTTTCAAAGGGGTAATGAAAGGTCGAATCCGAGCGATCTCAAGGCATATGGAAGGCCAGGAGTCAAATGAGTTGGATCCATGTCAAGGAAAACTCCAAAAAGTTTTGGATTTTGTACACATCCCGATGTACGCGGTTTTAGTGGTCAAACCCGCGTATATACGTGCTTATAGGTTTAAAAGTCACGTGTATCATTTTTCTCATGTTTTTAGGGATGGTCAAGGAAACATCAAAGGACAAAAAATGGTCCATGGGGTCTAAGGAGTCTGCAATGGGACAAAGGAAGGCCATACAAGGTGTGATTCACCTGGAGTGGTGAAATCAGTTGTAACAGATGCCCCCTAATGTGTGAGGTCAGAGGGGTCATACGATGGCCGAAATACATTATAAGTCCATCCCAAAAGTGGAGTGATGAAGGATCCCAAATGGAAGACCAGCCACCCAATCAACATAGTACAATAATACAACTCTGCACATAATTGCAAATACATATAGAAGTCCCGGATACATAAGAGTACAATAGCCATGAATAGGCATGATACAAGATATCACATAAGTGGTCATCGCCACGTACAATATACATAGATCAGAATCTCCATGATGAAGATATAAAAAGGACCATGATCTCCATAATGGCTGAAGATATATAATAGATCAAGATCTCCATAGTGGCTAGAAATATCTGACATATACTGGAATCAAGTCACTAGAGCTGAAATCTCATGAACACGGGCACGATCAAGGAGGTAGCATATAAAAGATGCCACCAATCTAGAAAGTCTCTACACAAACCGCTACGAGTACATGTCCTACTATGCGAATAGAGGTGTCGAGGTCAAACATAGTAGTCCATCGTCTGATTACCGGTCATTAATGTATACCGTTAACAGACACGAGATCACCCATCGATGATGAAAATGGGAATCAAGGTACTAGAGTGAAAACTAACAAGTGTGAATAAATGTGTTGAGGTCAAACACTTGAGAGAATCCATCGATCAGGGAACATTGATGTATTCCCAAAAACTGTCGATGGTGAGAGAACCTGCCACTGATGACTGCAAGTCTCAAGGCACTCAAAATGACTCTAGATTCCAATCCCGGAATAAATGATCTGGAGTCGATGGGATGAAATCCGTTGGAAGGAGGGAATTAAGGCATCCCCCATCATCCAACATGAGGTACTCAGCAAATTTGTATAATGTGGAAGGACTCGGTCATAAGGTGCACGAACCAGTAACTGTACCAGGAATGGCCGACATGCAAAGTCAAGAGAACTGAGGAATGGGCGACTCAGGCTTCAACTTCCTTCGAACAAGAGCATAACGGAATATGGTGACTGAATAAAGGCAGCATAGACTCAATATACAAACTGGGACATCTCTGCGACATAGGAGGCATCGACAGAGGCTCCATAGGGATTGGAAGCTTAACCAGTCGGTGGAGATAAACTCAGATAAACGAGTACAGCTCCTAAAGTCAAACTATAACCCAACCAATGGATGTGATATATAGTGCTCTGTTCGAAGGTGACACGACTCGACAGCTACCAAAGATAACATCTTTCCTTGTCCAGATTTTTGGTTTTTTTATTTTTTTTGGACTTTTTCAATTGTTTAAAAAGCTTGAAAAAGAATAAAATGGATTTATAGTTACAGACTAGGAGGAGATGAGTGCCATAAGGGAAAAAATACTAGTTCCAAGTAGTGGAACATACCTATGCTCAATGCAAGGATACATGTGTAGGATATCGACACTCGGGGGAAAATATCCTCCTAGTTAAAAAGGGAAACAAGCTACGAAGGATATATAAAAAAAAAGGCTCTACATGGCTAGACATGAGACAAGCTCGGGCTCTATGGATGAAACGCAATGTCAGGGGAGCTGGCATAAAGCTCAATAAGGCAGGCAATGCTCATGATAATGCATTCACAACTTGACATGAGGGAGTACTGAGGGAAATAGGCCAACAAAAGATCAAGAGGAGTATAAGGCTCTTGCGAAATGTCATGGTAGTACTATACAACGGACTCCCACACCCTAAAAGAGAAAACATCAGCATGGGAACCAAATGAAAATAAGGCGCTAACTAGGGTACCCATGTAAGGTGAAGCTCTACCACTCATATCATGCCACTTCTAAAATAGCAATAAGGTTATGTGACATAACAAATTGGGTTCGTACCTAAGGTCATGATGAGATGGTCATAAGGTTATGAAAAATGCAAATGGTGATAAAACCTAACCTAAATGCCAGTTTAGATATGATACCTGAGATCGGCTCGAACGGGTCAATCCAACGGCTGAAATGGCACTGAAAAAGGTCCTCTACATCATGAATTATGTCAAAAACAGTCCAAAATGGTTAGAAAATGTCGAAACTATAGGAAAGGGGGTAAAAATTTTCAAATATTTGAAAATTTTCTATAAATAGTAAACAATTCAAAATATTATAAAACATTTGAAACTTTTACCCATTTGAGCTCTAATTTTCAACAGCGAATTCCAGGAGATCCAACCGGTGGAATCCACTACCGTTTCTTCCAGGTATTTACCCATGCTCTTCTCTTTCATTTTGATGCAATTTTTACGAAATTCCATGGTCAATTAAGCTTTCTAGGCCAACCTAAAATGGGCAATGTGGCCCACGTGGAAATCAAGGTTTTTTCCGCGTATAGGGCTGGATATACGCGGAAAATGACCTCAAACCCGTGTACATACGTGGCTGTTTTGAAAACAGTCGCGTATGAGGTTGTGCATAAGGTTTTTTCAATAATCTAATGGGAAAATTTGCAATTTATTTTGCAGGATGGTCCTAGAGTGGAGAGAGCATGAACATGGTGAGGTAGAGGAAGCAGTAAGGGCTGATCTAATAGCTCAACAAGCTCTATGTGCATGCGGACTCTACAAGTTTTGGTGTCTTGGTGGTTTGAGGGCCAAAACAAGACTATTATAGATGCTGGTGGTTTACTGGGATCTAGACTCAAAATCCTTCCATATAGATGGGATTTCCCTCACCATAGAGGTGGAGGACATATACATCATTACTGGGGTTTCTAGATGAGGGGAAGTGGTGAACCTTCGTTCTCGTGGTGGGCCAGGAGGTGGCCTAACTATTGACAAGTACATTGCGGTGTACTACTATCCAGACACAGAGAAGGTGGGGAGTCAAGTCCCTACCAACACTATACAGGTGCTGGGCCTAAAGGCCATACTATTGACATTGGGTAGGATAGTAGGCTTGGCATCACTCCACCAGGCCTCGCGGCCTCTGATGTTTTATGCAGTGGAGTGTATGAGACCCACGATTTATGACTGGAGCACTACACTACTAAGCAACATGAAACATCAGCTCAGTGAGTGTAAGGTAGGTATAGTGCAAAACTTCGGGTTCAGCAATACTCTAAGCACGTTTTTCTTCGAGCATGTTCCAGGATTGAGCCCCAGAGTGGGCGTTCCTCTTCACAGGGTTCGATATCCGGCCCAACAGCATTGGGAAAATGCTACGCACAAACTGGGGGGTGCTAGGGTGGCCAACCCATATCCAGTTGACTTCTTTTCGTGGTGGCGACGATAGATAGTTGCCATCGATGACTACCCCTATGCAGGGATAGATTTCTGGGGGGACCCGGACATGCCGCTACCACCAGGATCCGCATATGGTGATATAGGTGACGAATCTTGACCCTCTCTTTTTAAATTTTGAGTTATTTAATTTTTTTGTGTTTTCTTGATTATATGGAATAAAAAAAAAGACATATTTTTGCGTGATTATACATAGTGACATCTACCATTTGTGTGTAGATGTGGGACCATAGTGGCCAGAGGGATTCCCTCGTCATAGACGGAGGGGAAGAGGAGATGACATCATGGGTGTGGATGTGGAGCGGATGCTCCAGAGCATTCATACCAATTTTGTGAGACTGACACATAGGGTTCCCATGGCGCAAGTCGGGGACTTGCCTGAGGCTATGTAGCGACAGGTGGTGGGTGTACCATGCGCATGGGTGCGATTATTCCGACAGCTAGCTAGAGCCGTAGTGACATTCCATGATCACAACCCTCCTCCTCCTCCATAGGATTAGACACCTGGGAGTATATACATTTTGTATTATCGTGTATTATATGTTGGTGGCTTGAAAGCCCCAATTTTGTATCATGACACTATGCATTATCACATTTTGAATGTATATATAAAAAGTTTTATGGTGATTGGTTTATTTATTTACATGTGTAAAAAATGTGCTTGTGATTAATTTATTGTGAATGAAACAAATGCCAATCTAACACATAGTTAGCATATGAGTCAGCAACTTGATTATTATTTCTTGGAATATGTATATATGTTATATTGTCAAATTGTCATTCTAACAATCTCACCCGTAAGAATCTTCTCAATAACGTCGGATCTCTAACATGGTACAAACCATTGAGTTGTGACACTACTAACTCTGAATCGAGACGTACCTCAAGAGAGAGAGCGCCATTTGAAATGGCATCCTATAGAAGCTCGATAACGACACTGTATTCAGCAACATTGTTGGAAGATGGCCGTAGACATACGCCTCCTGAAGACAGTACCTGACCCATAGGAGTATAAATCACCCAAGCAGCAGAGGCTGAGTGTTGAGTGTGACGGCTTCCACCATCCGTGAATCCTATGTAGGTTGAAGATTCCATTGGAATCTGCCAAAAGAAACAGAAACTAATCACAAACCCAATCACGATAATAAAAATACCTAACTATGCAAAGTTGTACAATAATATACAATAAGCAGCCTTGGCTAAAGATCATGCATAGTATTTCTTGAGATAGAGCCCATTTCTAGGCTACGCCAAGGCCATTCCTTCATAATCCACTAACTCATATGCACCGTTCTCCAACACACGCTTGACCACGTAAGGACTACACCACATAGGATTAAATTTCCCTGTCCCCAAGGGTTCTTTCAGATGATCCCACAAAAGGACCAAGTTTCCTTCACTAAACCTCCTTGGATGGACAAACTTATCGTACTGGGCCTTTACGCGACGTTTATTGACTTCTAGAGCCACCAAGGCATCCCAACGCTGCTCATCAAGTTGCTCAAGGTGAACCAAACGCTCCTCCAATGGGGAAGTGTCCGGTAAGAGCTATACATCTAGATTCAAAGAAGGAATCTCGCATTCAACCAGCAATATCGACTCCACTCCATGTACAAGTTGATATGGAGAAAAACCAGTGGCAGTCTTAACAGCGGTTCGATATGCCCACAAAGCAGGATATAACATGATGTGCCAATTGTTCTTGCTTTGTGCAATGGTTTGTTGGAGAATGGATTTGAGTGATTTATTCACTGCCTCTACCTGTCCATTCGCTTGAGGGTAGTAAGAAGAGGAATTCTCTTGCTTATACCCTAACTTCGATGCCAACTCTTCCATCATACGGTTCTAAAAGTGCGAGCCATGGTCAGTGACAAGCTCTTTCGGAATCCCGAATCGAGTAATAATTTGGTTGAATACAAAGTGAACAGCTGTCTCACCATTGGATTTTACAATAGGCACAGCCTCATCCCATTTCGTGAAGTAATCAACAGCCACTATAATATGATGGTTCCCCCCAGTCGAAGCTAGGTTGCAATCCATAAAATCGATCCCCCACTTAGTGAAGGGACCGGCGGTGATAATGGGATGTAACGGGGTAGGTTTCGAGCACATATTACGTGCAAACACCTGGCAAGGGTGGAACCTCTTGACCGCATCAACACAATCCTTAAAGATCGACGGCCAGAAATAACCGGCTCTTAAAATATTTTGAGCTGTAAAAATCCTAGATAAATGAACACCACACGCCCCTCCGTGGTAATCATTCAGTGCTACCTCAGCCTCTTCATGAGTTAAACAACGTCGTAAAATGGAATCTACCCCACGGTAGTACAAAGTGTTATCCACTATGAGGTAGTTCTTAGAGACGTGACGTAATCGCCATCGTTCATCTCACGAGAGGTGAGTAGGGGTATTCAATGTTTGTAAATATATTATGATATCCCCATACCATGGATCTAACGTTGAGATTAAGAAGATTTGTTCATCAACCAATGTATCTTCACAAACCAACTACCCGGCCTCACTCGGGAAATTCGATATAAGCTCTGCAAAAATTAAATACTTCTTCGATTTTGCCGAAACAAACTCGATATTGAATTCTTGCAGAATGACAATCCATTTATTATATTTTCCCCCAATCATCCTTCGGGTGAGGACAAATTGAAACGGATTGACATGGGCTACAACCAAGTTCTAGCGAAGGAGAATATAATGTCTCAACCGTTGAACCGCATGTACAGTAGCTAAAGCAAGCTTCTTGACATGAGAATAACGAATCTCTGCATCAATAAGGTTCCGGATCAAATAATATATGAGATGCTCTTGGAGCTCCTCATCCTCTTGAACCAAAACCATACCAAACATCTCTAATGACACGGCCACATATAATAGAAAATCATGGCTATAGTCCGGGGGACTAATCACTGGGGCCGATGCTAGGGCTCGCTTGAGTGCATCAAAGGACTCCTGGGCTCGCTCATCCCAATAAAAGGGGGTGTCCTTCTTCAAGAGACGCATGAAGCCTCTAGTCAAATTGGCAAATTTGACAACAAATCTTCGTAATAATTTTTCCATGCCTTGCAAACACTGAAGATGATGAATATTCTTCGGGGGAGATAACTAAAGTATTGCCTCAACCTTCAAAGGGTCGACCCTTATACCCTCTTTAGAAACGATGAATCCTAACAAACACCCTGACTTCACACAAAATATGCACTTATGAGGATTTAATCTAACCGAATAGTGCCGGCATCTTTCGAATACCAATCTCAGGTGATAGGGATGATGCATTCTCATGCGAGAATGAGTAGCAAGGTCATCCAAAAATACTTCAATAATTGACTTGAGATCGTGGAAGATCAAGGTCATTGCTCGCTGAAATGTAGCTCTGACGTTTTTAAGGCCGAAAGGCATTTTCTGATATGCAAATGTTCCCCAAGGACAAATAAATGCAGTCTTATGTTGGTCCTCAAGTTTAATATGTATCTGATTATATCTAGAAAAACCGTCCATGAAGGAGAGCACCTCGCTACCTACACACTCATCCAAAATCTGATCTATAAATGGTGTGGGGAAATTGTCCTTAGGACAGGCACGATTCAAATCGTGGAAATCAGTACATATGCGGATCACTCCCTATTTCTTATCCACTGGAACAGGGTTTGAAACCCACTCCATCAAGGGAATGGGATAGATGAACCGACTTTCAATAGCTTCTCTATCTCTGCCTTAATCGCGGGTGCTTTTCTAGGATTCACCGCACGTAAACGTTGTCGAACAGGCTTAGTGTTGGGGTAAGTCTTAATCTCATGCTCGACAATACGAGGGTCAATACCTGGCATCTTGTCATAAGACCAAGCAAAAATATCACAGAACTCCTTAAATAGCTTGGTGTATTCAATAATCTCAGCATGGGAACATTCCGCCCCAATATAGACATTCTCTATCATGCCAATATTGCGAGAGATGTTGATAGGAATCATTGAATATATGTTCGCCATGTTTCCATCAGCCATCGGACTAGGAGAGCTTAATGGAACCATAGGACTACCAACTCTCTGACTAAGAACCGCCCTAAAATCCTCACGCTCCAAGCGGTTAAGCTCTGGAAGAAAGTACGATCTATGATGGAGTTCTTCCCATGGTGGCTCAACTCCCGGCATAGCCTCAATAATCACTTCATCTGAAGGGAAAACCATATCAAGGCAGTCATGTGTGTGAGAAGACTGTACTGCCCATGCCAGCAGCACATAAGGTTCCTCCTCCTCCGTCCGCGAAGAGGAATTACTAGGCTCTGCAACACACTTGAGGTTATATTGATAAGCTATCATAGGTGCAGGCAATGGCACATCCATCATGACGGGCTCACTCAAAGTACTCGGTGTAGGAAGAATCCAAGGATCTTCCATATGACTTGTGCGAAAAGACACCGATCTCGTAGATGTCGAAGCCTCATCAGAACTAGATCCTATCATAAGGATCGGTGCAGGAAAACTAAAGCTTCCCATGAGGGATGGGTACATGCCTACACCCACACTCCCAGTTGTCGGCTGAGAGTGCTCAATGATCGGGATCGACGCTCCCAAAGATGCGGTAACAGATGGATTCTTGAATGTTGTTTCATCAATTGTTACGATCTTCCCATTATGTGGAAAGCATACAACGTGGAACAAGGAAGAAGAAACGGCTTGCATACTGCACATCCAGTTCCTACCCAGCAAGATATTGTAGTCAAGGGGCACATCAACCACCTCGACCTCTATCGCAACGGTCTTCCCTCCCAAACGGACTTTAAGGGAAGGAAGGATGTCGTGCGGCCTAAAAGATCTCCCATTGAACACAGTTAACATGGTCGCTGATTTAGATAGCTCAGGAAAACCTAAACCCTTCCAACAAGATAAAGACATCACAGAAGCAGCAACACCCTCGTCAATCACAGTGCACTTGACGATCATATTAAGAAATTCTATGTGAATCAAAAGAGACACATAGTAGGGAAAGCAAGGCTAAAGTCCTGCGGTTTCAAATTTGATCATGGAAGAAGAATCATCATCATTTACACCAAGGGTAGAAAGCAACGCCTTCCTTTGCAATGGACAACTCTAAAGCACTTCCAATGCAGACATCACACAAGGAGTGTGGCCCAAATCCTCGACAACTGAATAGTTCTGGGTGGCTCGGGCATTTGGATTATGCCCTGAACGCTTAAGGACTCCCTTAGGAATGTGAGGTACAGTCTTAGGTTTATCCATAGGTTTCTCAATACGCAAAGGGGACCCTGGTGGATCAGGCTCTTTGCATGGATGGGTTGTGACGAACCATAGTCTTTCGCATGGGTCACAACTTTCGCAGCACAGACCATGTTAATGCACCCACGACCACTACTCTCCGGTGGATCATGATCATCACTAGACTGGTCATTGTACTTCAAGTTTATATTTTGATTGTGCGGTAAAGGGTTAGTTAGCATAGTTGGGCCCTGTGCCAAGAATCTCGAAGCTTCCTCAATATGAGGGCACAAGTAAGTGAGGTGATCATCCTTACATAACTTGCAAGGGAACTTAACCTTATGTTTAGCTTGCTTGTCCCCCCCAGCATTTCGTTCGTTCTTGTCATTACTATTAGCATTCTCATTATTATTCCCACCCTTATGATTATTTTTACCCTTTTTTCTATTCCGTTCGGGTTGCTGGTTACCCTTCTAGTCCGACGATTGCACAGAAAGTACACTCACCATTTGGGCGGGTTGAGACGAAGTTGTAGCTTGTCCCGAAGCAGATTGGTTGATTGACAATTGAATAACTTTTTTTGCACCCAAATCCACAGGTTTCGCACTTGCACAACCCACAATGCCATCGGCATGTGGTCCAGGTTTGACTTTGGGGTCGAAACTGGAACACAGAGCATTGGGAATAATCTCATATAACAAACCGGACTGAGCATAGATCAAGTCCAGTTCCTATGCCTTAAAAATTGATTGTTCCTCATTCTGCACTCCGGATGTGGAAACATCATTCACTATATATGGAAATAACGACTTGAGGAACCACTTGAGGAGGAACTCTGGTGGTATAAAAGATTTAATTAACCTCTTCCGTCTACGCCACTCTTGAATATGATCAGAGATATGTGTGGCTTTATCTTTCCAAAATGTCAACAAGAGTTCAGTACCAACGTCATAACGCACTGGTAGCTGGAAGTGATTAAGAAAAGTCATCACAAGGTCGTCGAACAAAGCAAAAGCTCCCCTAGGTAACTCTATATACCATTTTGCAGCAGGCCCTGTAAGGGTGTGTTGAAATAGTCTCAAACGGATTGAGTCCTGATGTAAGGAATTCGAAGAGCACCATAGGTGAAATGTAGTAACATGTTCACTCGAATCCTCTCCTGGTTTTCCCTCGAACTTAGGTATGTCTGAAGGAAGCTTGGTAAGGACAGCCGTCCAAGTCGGGTCATGAGCTACAGGATTGTTCGTCAATCTCGACAAGTCAGGAAGATTGAGCGTCACGAGGAAAGAGAGCCTAGGATGATGAGTTCGATGGACCGCTCCCTGATTCATATAGGTCTGATTACCACCATGGCCTTGGCCATAGTGCCCTCCTCCCATATGACCCGTATAGGATGACATGGAAGCACCATAGTGTGGTGGACCTTGACTAGTAGGAGCTACAAAGCCATAATTAGGAGAGTAAGCAGGTTGTTGATACCCGCCCCCATAAGGTGAAGAACCTTGTCCATACTGTGTGCAATAATAGGGTCCATAGGTCATCGCATGCGATGTCCCATGAGACACTCCGTAGGTAGGAAGATACGATCCAGAAGTAGGAATATACATGTCAGAAGTAGGGATATACGCCCCAGAAGTAGTAACATGACCTCTAGAAGTATGAACATAACCTCCCGAAGCAATGAGTGGTATGTAAACCTGAGACACAATCAGTCTAGTAACCGCAGTATGGACCTGACTTGTAGCCATGTGTCGACTCGAAGGACCACATGAATAAGGTGGAGGATGAACATTTGAAGAACTAGGGACAGAGGACGAAGGAATATGAGTAATAATGTACGTGCTATTCCCTATCGTCACTCATCTCGGATCGGGTATCCTAATTGAATCACTAACCCTAGACCTAGGAGGGATATGTGATGTAACTTCCACCACCGGGATGGAAGGTGCAATGTGACTAGTGCTCCCAAACCTCTCCGCATGGTAAGGAATGAGAGTGCCCCCAGGCATAGTGTTAGGCTCGAAGTCAAATTCGACATGAAATGCCAAATCATGTGTAGGAAAACCAGACATACCATAACTACCATAGCTAGTGCTGGTGGGTTCAAAATGAGTCTCGGCGTCCTTCGGCATTCCATACCGATAATGCATCAATGGGGAATCAACCCTAGAGTGAGTAGGTCTATCGTGCATGATTCCTATCTCAGAAATCATAGGACCTAACTCAGCCAAGTCGGGTGAAGGATCGTAAGTAGGAGTAAACTCCCCATCGTCTACACGAATGGGAGAAGGTGGTTCAGGAATACCTTCTAAATGGTCTCCCATGGTGTGTGAATCAATGTGAAAAATAGTTTGCTTGGACTATCTAGGTTTCTCTCCCAAAGGAGGAGGAGAAGTAGAAGGCGGAAGTCCTGCTAAATGACGAGAACGGTGAGGAGCCACACCCGAATCCACAATGACTCAAAAAATAGAAAAGACTCTCTATTGACGTAAACCCTAGGCCAACTATTGTGCATAGAGTAATCACTAATAAAATCTAAAGCCAAATGCAAGCAAACAATAGCTGGATAAGTGAGCTCCCGAATGAAGCAGGTATGTCTCGCTTAGGAGAGGCTTGAGACTCCCATACACAACAAGCGGAGGTACGTAACCAATTATTGTGTCCCTCAGCTTCAACGCGTAAAGAGACTGTGCTGTCTGACCCCAACCTAGCTAGGACACCTATAGAATAACCCCTGCAAAGTACCCCCTCAATATCCTAGGTAAGGCCACTAAGGTCACCTCAATATAATCAATGCTCAGGCGGACAGTCGCAGGCGGGATTGACTGTATGGGCAGAGTAGCAAAGCCCGAAACTCTCGAAAGAACCCCCAGATACGAATACAATCCTGGAAATATCTTCGGTGCTACTCAGTTATGACTAGGGGTCATCCCAATCAATAACCGCTCACACTACCTCGTGCTTAACTCCCTTTTGAGAGGAGGATCCTGAGAAACACTGGTTATACCAAGGATTTCACACACTCACCTGGATAGACACAGACATGTTGTTGTTTAGTGATCTTGGAGAATTTACTTACAATGAACTATTCCAAGATCCTAAAACCTAAGCTTGTTGGTGCACCCTATAAAAGAAAAGAGTGTAGTTCATTTTAATTTAGCGTTGATTTTAATTGGCTTTATTACTAAAAAACGAGATATGGTCGTGCAACTAATGGTATTATGACACAACATGAAGTAAAATGCACACCTAACAATCAATGCAAATGCATTGTGTCCATGAAAACAGGGTATGCTACTACGTGAAATGCACAATTTTTCTTCAAATGATGAATGCAAGATTTCCTATATGAAGTCCTAACTAATACTCCAAAGCAAATCTAGTGCAAGTACAATGCAAAAATGCAAAATGCAATGCATGATGATAAGCAAATGTTTTTGGATTTTTTGAAATAAAATGAGATGCAAAAAGCAAAAGAATGATTCTACGAACCCTAGACCCTGCAAGAACACACAAACAACACTCGATCAAAGCACTAAGGTAAAATAACTCTAATGCACTAATCTCAAACAAAAAATCGAAAAATGCCATGACAAGAACCTTCTTAAAAAAAATAGCCTAAAAAAAAAATGTTTTTGGTTAGAAATAGAGGTATAAACAAACTCAGGCAGTGCCAAAGGAGACTCAGCCAATATCAAAATTCACCCAGCAACCATTTAACTTCCACAAAAAGGAAAAATCAAGGGAATATGCATCTGTTCGCAGTAAACCCGTGTGTATACATGGAAATCGAAGAGAAACCTATGTGTCTACATGACTATGAGTTAAAAACTTGCATACAGGAAGAAAGGTACATAAAATCAAGGCAAACAGACAAGCTGAGACAAACTTCACACCGATAAGACACTACCAGGCATACATGCCCCTAGACCCGACATAGAAACGAGAAAGAGAAATTCAAATTCATTGAATTCCGATAAAACAACCCCCAAAGGAAAACTACTAGGAACTCCCCAGTGGAGTCACCAATTCTGTTACGGAGAGAAATTCCTATGGCTTGGGGTACCACAATAGACAACTTGACTCCAGAAATCAATCCTTTCCAATATGCAATAGAAATTAAATGTCTAACACTAAAGGATCAGACCTCGTACCTTATTCCGGACGATTGAAGTAGATCCCCGTTGAGCTTTCCAACTTCAGCTTGAATTGATAGATTACTTCCTCAACAACAAGTAAACAATACAAGCATTCTATATATCATGGTGTTAGATCTAGTCTAGCATATATAATCAATAATGTATAAGCATTTGACATAATCCAATGGATAAAATATTCCTTCAAACACACATTATTGGACAGGAAAATATATTTCTATTAATATAAATCATATATTACAAGATACAACCTCTGTCGGCACGTCTGCGAACCGGAGAAACTGAATCCCCCACTTGGGCCTCCACCACTTCAATCCTCCATCTATAGATAGCAAGCTCACAAGCAAAAGGCAAGCTTGGGAAGAACACAAAAGTGCTCCAAGGGACAAAGGGATGCAGACTCAAGCATAAGTTCCGGCAATAATGGACTATAGTTTCTTTGCTCTCAATTCTCTCTTATGCCTTCAATGTACCAAGGGGTTCCTTATATAGCTTTTCAAAGGGGTAATGAAAGGTCGAATCCGAGCGATCACAAGGCATATGGAAGGCCATGAGTCAAATGAGTCAGATCCATGTCAAGGAAAACTCCAAAAAGATTTGGATTTTGTACACATCCCGATGTATGTGGTTTTAGTGGTCAAACCCGCGTATATACGTGCTTATAGGTTTAAAATTCCTGTGCATCATTTTTCTCATGTTTTTAGGGATGGTCAAGGAAACATAAAAGGACAAAAAATGGTCCATGGGGTCTAAGGAGTCTGCAGCAGGACAGGAGAAGGCCATACAAGGTGTGATTCACCTGGAGTGTTGAAATCAGCTATAACAAACATAGCAACACTCAAACAACTACAAAATTGCATGCGAGGAACAGAAAGTAACAACAAAAATCACACCATGAACACAGGAAAAGGAATGAATTCCACATTGTTAGATGATAAGAAGAAACAATATAGGAACCTATAAGAAAATCTAGCTCTCATCCATGCTCATACCAGAAAATGAATACAATCTGATGCGTCTTCCCAAAGATTAATCAAAACCTGCATATAATGGTATAACATATTAACCTTGATGGTGGAGGTCTTTTAGAAGTTTTAAACACCATTTCTTTCACATAAAAAAATTTACGATAGGCTACCAGATTTTTGCTAGAGGTTTGATCATGTAAAATATGGTGCAGACATCCTTAATGAAATACCATTGTGCTAGAAACCAACAATGTACATAGGAAACAAAGCTCAAAGCCATTTGATGAAGATCACTCTGCAAACCCACTTGATTGAATGGTATAAAGATACCACTTAAAATGAAATTATTGAGTTTTTGCTTATCCTCTGACCATTGTGATGGAAACCACCAATGTATGGAGGCAACCAAAAAATAGAGCCATTCGATGAAGATCACTCTGCAAACCTACTTAAAATGAATGGCATAAAAATACCACTGAAATTAATGGCATAGAAATACCATTTAAAATGAATTTACTAGGTTTTTGCTTATCTCCTACTCACAAGTTATGAGAGACATATTCTTGACCAGGCATGGCCCCTAGATTCGCAATATGTGTCCATGCAAACTTCAAGAGGTTATGATATCCCTCACAGATGCCCACATATTTTTGTGCGAATTTATACTTTATTTTTTTTTTATCAAGGACATTTGCAAAATATCTTGAAATATTTCTAATCATCTAATGACCCCTCCTTTATTACACAGAATCCATACTTGTAGTTATTTTTCCCTTGGAACCACTTGTGCAAGGTATATGTAAGCATTATACTCCTTTCCAGTGTAGCACTTCATTACTCATTAAACAGAATAGTAAAACTATTACATTTTAATTCAGGCATCACTTCAATCGAATCCCCAACATGAACAAGTATGTGCAAAAAATGATAGTGCAATCATGTAAGGATTTGTCTTTTGTTTTCATATAGATCCCATGAAAAGTTATTGTTGTTGCCTCGGCTACCAACAAGCCTATTGGTTTGGAAGGGTCACTACATCATAAGTATCTTATGTTTAATTATTTGTTATTTGTATACCCTCTTTTTCCTCGTGATGAATTGGCGGCATGGTATATAGCTATGTTATCTTTGTTTTCCACAAAGATACATTCCCTGCATCCTCGGAATGATAACGGGGGAAATTCAAGGGCATCCCCTCTCCAAAAGAGATCATTTTCCTTTATCCAAATAGGACACCAAGATGTCCCTTGGACCCCACAAGGGACACCATTAAAACCCAAGCTCCCTCCTTAGAGTGATGCTAACCTGGATTGTGTGCTATAGTGCTCCCTATAATTGATTTACATCAAACAATTTTGGAAGATTTTTCCAAACGAGCACTTCAAATGGGTTGTTTATAATATTATATGTGATTCAAGAAGTTAACAACCTATATAAGGTGCCTGCCTCCCTCTAATACCAACTTCCACCTGAATCGTTCCTACCAATCTTACTGGCTTTGCACCTGGGATTACAACTCATGCCTTTTAATTAGCCTGTGAGTCTCTTCTCATCTTCCGTAGCTAACCCAAGTGTTAAGGATCGGTCTTTTGGGGGCCTATTCTAACTATATTGACTCAATTTTCTTGGGCTGAGGAAAAACTAAAAAAGAATCAAATCAAATAAAGAAATTACCAGAAGGAAGAACTTAAAAAATATTTCAAAACAGCGCGATAAGTAATAGTATATAATTATGAAATTTCAAATTCATTTACAAAGGTTGAAAGCACACAGGATCCCACTCAAATATGAGAAATGGTCAACATTATAATAATAGTAATAATAATGTCTCCTACTGTCCTTTCAAACTTACCTAGCATGTAATCAAACCAATTGGTCGCAATAATGCAGAAACATCTTTTGTTTGGGGCTTTGGACACTAAAAATGCTTTGATTTGATCACATGACCACAAATCAAAAATAATAATAATAAAAAAGGCAATGTTCCATGTGTGCTACATTCACCATGAACTTGTCAACGTGGGTGAAGAATTTTAGTAAAATTGGATGAAGGAAAGATTCATGTACATTTTTAAGTGACAAGGCCCAAAAAAATATTACAACTCGGTGGGGTTTAACAAAAGACATGAAACTACAACTAAATGAAAAATATGATAAAAACAAGTGAAATTAGCAACATAGTTGCTAAGTACCTTCCTTTTAAGAAAAGTTTGAAGAAAACAGTAACAAGCTTGATTTTTTAAGTGGTATAAGGAATTAAACATTAATAAATATATAACCCAAAAGAACAAAAATAAAAATGAAATATAAAAAGAAAAATTCATACTAATATTAACATTAATAAACTTTAGATTTTTAAATCAAAATAATTAAATATAGAAAAAATAGCATTAAATGTATATTTTATAATATGTAACATTAAATGTATATTTTATATTTCTTTAGAATATTATAATGAGATTAAATGAGAGTTGGAATATTAGATTTTTTTAGAGTGTGGTACACATTATGTATGGGACTTTAGTTATGTTAATGAGAGGTTGATCATGGAGAAAAATATACTCAAGAACCATTAATATTTTTTGATGAAGTCTATAAGAACTTGTGAATAGATTATTATGAGTTTTTTAAATATGATCACTAGGTAATAATTTGTGGGTTGGGAAAAGTTTGTGTTGTCTGTCTAGAAGGGCATATACAAATGGAAAGTGCCCATACCTTGATTCCAAGGCATACAAGTCATCTTAATGTCGTGATTTGAACTTGGGTGGGGAGAATAACATCCAATCCTCCCAAGCACTCGATCAAACTCTAGTTAAGAGTATTCCTTAAAAAATAAAACATCCAACAATTTCTATTGCTTGCTAATTATGATGTGCATCGAGCTTTCCCTTAATCATGGTATTAAAGTTAAGGATTAGATGATGTCAATATATGCACCCAACTGTTATTACAACACATAGATAAATAAATAAATATATGTATATTTAGAGTACAAACTAACTATTATCTATATAGTTAGTTAGTCTATAAATGGAATACAAAATTTTTAGAAACATAAAACTTTATCTTAAACAAAAATCTATTTAAAAGATTTTACATATTTTTGATATGATGATTTGGAACTTAAGACTTAAAGCCTTTTTTCAACACATAGACAAATCAAAACATATTTTAACACTTACAATTCAAAACTCGATTTAATTAGTTCACCTAACCTAAAATTAATAATAATAAATTTTTTTAATCAAAATTTAAAGGAGAAATCTAGGGAAGGGACAAATTTCCCTAAACCTTTTTTACCAGAATCCAATGTTTTTCTTTTTTTTTGTTGCAAATTTATTAGTATTTCAATGGTGATTTTGAAGGTATAAATAGATTCAACACCTTCAGAAACCTCAAGGCACCCAAAATTTTGAAAT